>CM065674.1:6410292-7010292 GCA_033220385.1 Triplophysa yarkandensis
TACAACACATCACATCACAACACAACAAAACACATCACAACAAAACACATCACAACAAAACACATCACAACACAACAAAACACATCACAACAAAACAAAACACATCACAACACAACACATCACAACAAAACACATCACAACAAAACACATCACAACAAAACACAACACAACAAAACACATCACAACACAACACAACAAAACACATCACAACACATCACAACAAAACACATCACAACACAACAAAACACATCACAACAAAACACATCACAACACAACAAAACACATCACATCACAACACAACAAAACACATCACAACAAAACACAACACAACAAAACACATCACAACACAACAAAACACATCACAACACAACAAAACACATCACAACACAACAAAACACATCACAACACAACAAAACACATCACAACAAAACACATCACAACACAACAAAACACAACAAAACACATCACAACAAAACACAACAAAACACAACACAACACAACAAAACACATCACAACACAACACATCACAACAAAACACATCACAACAAAACACATCACAACAAAACACATCACAACAAAACACATCACAACAAAACACATCACAACAAAACACATCACAACAAAACACAACAAAACACAACAAAACACATCACAACAAAACACAACAAAACAGAACACAACACAACAAAACACATCACAACAAAACACATCACATCAAAACACATCACAACAAAACACAACACAATAAAACACAACAAAACACATCACAACAAAACACAACACGAGGCCAGACTCGTAAACAAAAACATTATGATACAGTTATATATGTGTATATGTTTCATTTAATATCCTTAATATAATGTCATATGTAGTGCTACTATAATGTTAGACTATATTATAATTGTACATTATATTAAACTATATTATAATTTTACTTTATGTTAGACTATATTATAATTTTACATTATATTAAACTATATTATAATTTTACTTCATGTTAGACTATATTATAATTTTACTTCATGTTAGACTATTATAATTTTACTTTATGTTAGACTATATTATAATTTTACATAATATTAAACTATATTATAATTTTACTTCATGTTAGACTATATTATAATTTTACTTTATGTTAAACTATATTATAATTTTACTTCATGTTAGACTATATTATAATTTTACATAATATTAAACTATATTATAATTTTACTTCATGTTAGTCTATATTATAATTTTACTTTATGTTAGACTATATTATAATTTTACTTAATGTCAGACTATATTATAATTTTACTTTATGTTCAACTATATTATAATTTTACTTAATGTTCAACTATATTATAATTTTACATTATATTAAACTATATTATAATTTTACTTTGTTAAACTATATTATAATTTTCCTTAATGTTAGACTATATTATAATTTTACATTATATTAAACTATATTATAATTTTACTTTATGTTAAACTGTATTATAATTTTACTTAATGTCAGACTATATTATAATTTAACATTATATTAAACTTTATTATAATTTTACTTTAAATTAAACTACATTATAATTTTACTTAATTTTACATATTCATAAACTATATTGTAAGTTTACATTGTGTTAAACTATATTATAATATTACTTAATGTTAGACTATATTATAATTTCACTTAATGTCAGACTATATTATAATTTTACATTGTATTAAACTATATTGTAATTTTAATTTTATTAACCTATATTATAATTTTACTTTATGTTAAACTATATTATAATTTTACATTATATTAAACTATATTATAATTTTACATTATATTAAACTATATTATAATTTTACATTATATTAAACTATATTATAGTTTTACTTTATGTTAAACTATATTATAATTTTACATTATATTAAACTTTATTATAATTTTACATTATATTAAACTATATTATAATTTTACATTATATTAAACTATATTATAATTTTATTTTGTTAAACTATATTATAATTTTTCTTAATGTTAGACTAAATTATAATTTTACTTTATGCTAAACTATATTATAATTTTACTTAATGTTAGACTATTATAATTTTACATTATATTAAACTATATTATAATTTTACTTTATATTCAACTATATTATAATTTTCCTTAATGTCAGACTATATTATAATTTTACATTATATGAAACTATATTATAATTTTCCTTAATGTCAGACTATATTATAATTTTACATTATATGAAACTATATTATAATTTTACATTATGTTAAACTATATTATAATTTTACTTTATATTAAACTATATTATAATTTTCCTTAATGTTAGACTATATTATAATTTTACATTATATGAAACTATATTATAATTTTACTTTATGTTAAACTATATTATAATTTTACTTAATATCAGACTATATTATAATTTAACATTATATTAAACTTTATTATAATTTTACTTTAAATTATACTACATTATAATTTTACTTAATTTTACATATTTATAAAATATATTGTAAGTTTACATTGTGTTAAACTATATTATAATATTACTTAATGTTAGACTATATTATAATTTTACTTAATGTCAGACTATATTATAATTTTACATTATATTAAACTATATTGTAATTTTAATTTTGTTAACCTATATTATAATTTTACTTTATGTTAAACTATATTATAATTTTACATTATATTAAACTATATTATAATTTTACATTATATTAAACTGTATTATAATTTTACATTACATTAAACTTTATTGTAATTTAACTTAATGTCAGACTATATTATAATTTTACATTATATTAAACTATATTATAATTTTACTTAATGTCAGACTATATTATAATTTTACATTATATTAAACTATATTATAATTTTACTTTATGTTAAACTATATTATAATCTTAGTTAATGTTCAACTATATTATAATTTTACATTATATTAAACTATATTATAGTTTTACTTTATGTTAAACTATATTATAATTTTACATTATATTAAACTATATTATAATTTTACATTATATTAAACTATATTATAATTTTACTTTGTTAAACTATATTATAATTTTTCTTAATGTTAGACTAAATTATAATTTTACTTTATGCTAAACTAGATTATAATTTTACCTAATGTTAGACAATTAGAATTTTACATAATATTAAACTATATTATAATTTTCCTTAATGTTAGACTATATTATAATTTTACATTATATGAAACTATATTATAATTTTACTTTATGTTAAACTATATTATAATTTTACTTAATGTCAGACTATATTATAATTTAACATTATATTAAACTATATTATAATTTTACTTTAAATTAAACTACATTATAATTTTACTTAATTTTACATATTTATAAACTATATTGTAAGTTTACATTGTGTTAAACTATATTTTAATATTACTTAATGTTAGACTATATTATAATTTTACTTAATGTCAGACTATATTATAATTTTACATTATATTAAACTATATTGTAATTTTAATTTTTTTAACCTATATTATAATTTAACATTATATTAAACTATATTATAATTTTACATTATATTAAACTGTATTATATTTTACATTATATTAAACTTTATTATAATTTAACTTAATGTCAGACTATATTATAATTGTACATTATATTAAACTGTATTATAATTTTACTTAATGTTCAACTATATTATAATTTTACATTATATTAAACTATATTATAATTTTACTTAATGTCAGACTATATTATAATTTTACTTAATGTCAGACTATATTATAATTTTACATTATATTAAACTATATTGTAATTTTAATTTTGTTAAACTATATTATAATTTAACATTATATTAAACTATATTATAATTTTACATTATATTAAACTGTATTATATTTTACATTATATTTAACTTTATTATAATTTAACTTAATGTCAGACTATATTATAATTGTACATTATATTAAACTGTATTATAATTTTACTTAATGTTCAACTATATTATAATTTTACATTATATTAAACTATATTATAATTTTACTTAATGTCAGACTATATTATAATTTTACATTATATTAAACTATATTATAATTTTACTTTATGTTAAACTATATTATAATCTTAGTTAATGTTCAACTATATTATAATTTTACATTATATTAAACTATATTATAGTTTTACTTTATGTTAAACTATATTATAATTTTACATTATATTAAACTATATTATAATTTTACATTATATTAAACTATATTATAATTTTACTTTGTTAAACTATATTATAATTTTTCTTAATGTTAGACTAAATTATAATTTTACTTTATGCTAAACTATATTATAATTTTACTTAATGTTAGACTATTATAATTTTACATTATATTAAACTATATTATAATTTTACTTTATATTCAACTATATTATAATTTTCATTAATGTCAGACTATATTATAATTTTACATTATATTAAACTATATTATAATTTTACTTTGTTAAACTATATTATAATTTTCCTTAATGTCAGACTATATTATAATTTTACATTAAATTAAACTATAATATAATTTTACTTTATGTTAAACTATATTATAATTGTACTTAATGTCAGACTTAATTATAATTTTACAATATATTAAACTATATTATAATTTTACTTTATGTTAAACTATAATATAATTTTACTTAATGTTCAACTATATTATAATTTTACTTAATATTAGACTATATTATAATTGTACATAATGTTAAACTATATTATAATTTTACTTAATGTTCGACTATATTATATTTATTATTATATTCAACTATATTATAATTTACTTAATATTTAAAATATATTATAATTTACATAATGTTAAACTATATTATAATATTACTTCCACAGCCGAAGGAGACGCCATCATGAGTCAATGGTTGGAGCTGCAGCAACTTGATTCAAAGTTTTTGGAGCAAGTTGATCAACTGTACGATGACAGCTTCCCGATGGCCATCCGCCAATACCTCAGCTCCTGGATAGAAAGCCATGACTGGTAAACCACAATAAAAATTAATTTTAAATGCTCAAAAATAAACGTCAATGTGGCTTCAATGCCAAACAAATAGACTTGAACAAATGGTTCTTGTGATCCGCAGGGACCATGTTGCCAACGTGGAGAATGAGTCCCTGGCAACGGTGAGGTTTCATGACCTTTTGACCCAGTTGGATCATCAACACAGCCGCTTCACGATGGAGAAAGACTTCCTGAATCAACACAACATCCGGAAGATCAAGAGGAACTTGCAGGTGTCCATTCGAAACTGATCACATTCCTGTTTCCTGTTGTGTCAAACACATAAGCAAAATGATATGAGTCATACAAACTTAATTTTTTAATCCTATTTTAGACGCTTTTCCAAGACAATCCTGTTTCCATGGCGATGATCATCAGTCGGAACATGAGCGAAGAACGCAAGATTCTAGCCGCTGCTCAAATGTCAGAGGTAAATACACAAACCCCAGCGCTACTGTAATGTTTACTGTGCATAAAATACAGCAGGGTTTAAGTTACGATTCTGTTGCAGAAAAAAGCAGAGAGCTCCCACAGTGACATGTCTGTGGAAAAACATCGAGAAATGGATGCGAAAGTGAAAGACATCAAGCTGAAAGTGCAGGTAACTTACGGAAAATGATCTCGTAGGGTCCAAAGCAAACTTACCTGTTGTATGAAACACTGTCCGTTGACTTTACAGGGAACCGAGCAAATCATCAAAAATCTTGAAGACTTGCAAGACGAATACGACTTCAAGAGCAAAACTCTCCAAAGCAGAGGTAACAATTCATCCTTTAGATTTTTGTCAAGAAATAATGTAATGATAAAAAGGTGATCAAATGAAAAACCAATATAGATAATCAATGCATATATATATATATATAATATTACACAATGCAAATTAGTGGTGAATGAAAGCATTAATCAGACACTGATAAAAATGCAATTTTATATTAACCTTTTTTGCCTTTAATTACGAAAATATTATATGGATAATCATTTTAGTTTAAAAAAACACATACAAATACTATAAATATTACTGCAAATGATTTTCGTAAGGAATACACCCATCAAACAGAGGTGGCAAAAAGTGACAATGTATTTTTTTATATTTACCAAGATCAAAATAAAAAGAAATCAAACTTAAGTTATTTGAATTTTTTTTAAGCAGGGGAGACATTTATTTGTTACATTTCTATCAACTGACAAAAAATACAATGTAATTCCGAAAAAAAAGAAAATGGTACCAATAGAAACACTTGTATGAATAATAATTATAAAATTAAAAAATATAAATGATAAAAGTATAATGGCAAATGATCATAGTCGGGAATAAAAGCATTATAAAAGTAAATAAAATAAGAATTGTAAAAATAAGAATTATAAAAGTAATTCAAAACGTTTTATCATTAAGAAAAAAACTAATTCTTAGGTTTTAATAATCGCAATTTATAAAACAAATTGAAGTAGATTAGATTAGATTAGATTCAACTTTATTGTTATTGCACATGTAGGATACAAGGCAACGAAATGCAGTTTGCATCTAACCAGAAGTGCAATAAGCAGTAAATACAGAATATATGTTATATATACAATAATTATACAGAATATATGAATATAGATAAGTATTATGGACAGATTTACAGACTAATATACAAGCAGATATACAGGCAGGTGTGCTATGAACATCCTATAAATTATGTACAAATGTATGTACACTATAGACAGAACTATAAACATAATATACAGTATTGTAGTGGATGGTAAAGTGCATTTGGAATTTTTCAGTGTGCTAATGGATTGTCCAGTGTTACTGAGTGAACAGTAGTGCATGTAACACCTGGTTATTGTGATGAGTATTTAAAATAAGTAATAGGAAGTGTAGTGTTATAGAGGGGGGAGGAGTCTGTGTGTAAGGTGGGGAGTGGAGGGGTGTCAGAGGGAAGAGTTCAGTAAGGAGACAGCTTTTGGGAAAAAGCTGTCCCTCAATCTTGTTGTCCTTGTCCGGAGGCTCCTGAAGCGCCTCCCAGATGGCAGGAGGGTGAAAAGTCTTTGGTCAGGGTGAGACAAGTCCTTGATGATGCTGTGAGCTCGACGGAGACAGCGTTTCCTCTGGATGCCCGCAATAGCAGGAAATGTAGTTCCTGTGATGCGTTGGGCAGTTTTCACCACCCTCTGCAGCGCTTTGCGGTCAGCCTCCGAGCAGTTCCCATACCAAGCTGTGATACAGCTGGTCAGGATGCTCTCGATCGCACACCTATAAAAGTTCACCAGGATTTCTGAAGACAGCTGGTTCTTCTTCAGTGTCCTGAGGAAGAAGAGGCGCTGGTGAGCCTTCTTGACCAGGCTGGAGGTCTTAGAGTTCCAGGACAGGTTCTCAGAGATGGTGGTTCCCAGGAACTTGAAGCTGGAGACACGCTCAACAACCATCCCGTTTATGTGGATTGGGTCGTGCGTGCGTCCATTCTGTTTCCTGAAGTCCACAATGAGCTCCTTGGTCTTGGTGGTGTTTAGAATCAGATTATTGTCAGCGCACCAAGTGGCCAGGTGCTGTACCTCTTCCCTGTTGGCAGTCTCATCGTTGTCACTGATGAGGCCTATCACCGTGGTGTCGTCTGCAAACTTAATGAAGTTTGATGACGTTTAACTGTGACAAACAAATATGTATTTATCATTGTATATGGTATCTACAATATTAAATGTTCATTAGTTATTTAAGATAGTAAAAATTGCATTCATTTTTATGATTTGTTTTTCAATGATAGTTACCATAAACTTTTTTTGGATATTTTGGGTAAAATTCTGTTCACTTTTATAACAGAGGAGCTGAACGGTACGATTTCCAAAGATGACCTGAATCGGGAGAGGCTGATGATTCACGCCATGTTCATGAAACTGAACGACATGAGAATGGTAAGCGCATCGCGGATATGTTTCCTCTTACCGTTCTACTGATCAGAGATTCGTGAACTCGCGTTTAAAACGGTTTGCGTTTCCGCACAGAACGTCATCAGTCAGAAGTCTGAGGTGTTGAACGTTGTGGATCAGGTCGTGTTCGAGCTCATTTCTACTGAACTGGCCGAATGGAAACAGCGTCAACAGATGTCATGCATCGGAAGACAGACCAACGTCTGCCTGGACCAGCTGCAGAGCTGGTGAGGTCTCACTGTGGGCAGAGCTACACCATCGTAAGTCCATATCGGTTTGACGATTTTTTTCCTTATTCGTCAGGTTCACCTCTATTGGCGAGTCTCTCCTTCAGCTCAGGCAACAACTTAAAAAACTTCTAGAGCTGGAGCAGAAGTTCACGTATGACAACGACCCCATCACCCGTAGCAAAGGTACTCTGGAGGAGAGGATCATGTCGAATCTCAAAATGCTTATTACAAAGTAAGAGTCCTTTTTACAGCATCACTATTGGACCGGTTCTTTTACAACATTTGATGATTTTTCTTGTGTGCGTTCAGCTCCATGGTAGTCGAGAGACAACCCTGCATGCCGACCCAACTCCAAAGACCGCTCGTGCTCAAGACGGGGGTTCTATTTACCGTTAAAATACGGTACATGTAAACAAATTTACTTTGCAGTTCTAGGACAGATATTGTGATGTAGTTCCATAAATCACATCGTGTTTACTTTGCAGGTTGCTTGTAAAGCTTTCGGAATTCAACCACACTGTTCGCGTGAAGGTGCAATTCGACAAGTACGCGTAATATCAACCAACCCAAACTAACACAAAATCATTCAAACGATAAAAAACGTAAAGCTCCATTTTTTTTGTTTTAATGTTTGGTCATCTCTTTTTGCTTTTAAGGGATATTATTGAAAAGCGAAAAGGGTAAGTATTTAATACTTCTCGAATATATCATTTTTTATATTAACTATAAAGTATTAAATATATTCAGACTTTTTAAAGGTATAATATGTAACTTTTTGCATGAATTATGTACTTATGTACTTGTGTTGGTGTGCCTCTATGGAACTAATTTTATAGTATTTTTATGTACTTGCTCAATAACCAATATTTGTTAAATAAAACGATACATTTTCGATGACACGAAACAAAAATCAATAAAACTCTATTTAAAGATGTTATTTCATATTTCAGGTATCGTATGTTTAACATTTTGGGAACAGCCATGAAGGTAATGAACATGGAGGAATCAAACGGAATGGCAGCAGAATTTCGACATTTGGTAAATCTGTGAAAAAATTTGGTTAAAAAATATAATTGGGTTAAATATATATTGCCTTTTTTATTGAAACATTACGTTTCTTTACAGCAACTCAAAGAGAGGAAAGTTACCGGTAACAGAAACAGCGAGGTGAGGATTTGATTTAACGATTATTTTTTTCATCGATGCTTCGTTCAGTGACCGGCTTTAGTTACCTAAACCTTTAACTTTCATAAGGGCCCGCTGATCGTCTCTGAAGAACTTCACTCCATCACATTTGAAGCGGAGCTTTGCTGGTCTGGAATGGCCATGAATTTCGAGGTAGATATTGCTCCATTCATACAGATTAGTTAACCCAACGTGGGCTCACAAAAGAATTTCTGTTCTTCAGACCACCTCTCTGCCCATAGTCGTGATCTCCAACGTCAGTCAGCTTCCCAGTGGATGGGCGTCCATCTTGTGGTACAACATGCAGACCACTGAGCCCAAGGTAAAGCCTGATATACGGATGTTCCGATTGTGCACTCATTGATTTTCCAGACTGCGCATAATAAAGCTTCCCGTCTTGGTCGTATTCTGTTGGGTGATGATGAAACTGTGAAACTTTCCTGTAGAGTTACAGACACATTTGAGAGATTTAAATTTGCTTCATATTTGGATGAGATAGAAAAATGGGACGGGGAAATAAAATAGCAGATTTGACTAGAATTGACAATGCTGGGATATTTGGCCACAATTTTTTCAGTTTTTGGGGTATTTACATGGGAATTGTTTTTTCCAGAATCTTTCATTTTTCGTCAGTCCTCCTCCTTGTACGTGGGGGCACCTATCTGAAGTGCTGAGCTGGCAGTTTTCCTCCATCACCAAAAGGGGTCTAAACCAAGAACAGCTAAGCATGCTTGGAGCTAAGCTTCTTGGTAAGAGAACCGCGAGAGATGCTGAATGGCAAACAGTTGTTTATTATAATAGAATTATGTTTATTCCTTATTTTTTTTAATACTGATGCATTATACTGCCAATAACATGCCCAATTATCCAAATACATACGGTGCAAATTCATATTCTTTGACATTATTCTATGTATAAAATATCATTTAAATCTGTGACCAACAGGTGCCAAAGGAATGAGGGATCCCCAAGCTCAGATCCCATGGAATAAATTCTGCAAGGTACATAAAACACGTTTTGTGAAATCATTCGTTTGTTTGGAGGGTATGTGGGACACTTATCGGGTGTCTGAAGAATATTTGACAGGTTGTTTGTGTTGTATTTGGGTTAGTCTGGCAGCGAGAAGAACTTTACTTTCTGGCTGTGGATTGAAGGAATATTGGACCTGATAAAGAGACACCTGCTGAGTCTTTGGGATGATGGGTACGACTTAGAATCAGAACAGATTTCAGCTGAGATAAATTGAATCCTTGAGCTTAATATTTAAAATATTTTTGTTCAGGTGTATCATTGGGTTTGTGACTAAGGATCGAACGAAAGCTCTGCTGCACGACAAAGCTCCAGGGACATTTTTGTTGCGTTTCAGCGAAAGCAACCGTGACGGAGCCATCACCTTCAGCTGGGTTGAACATGATTCTAAGGGTAAGACGCTCACCACTATATCACGAAAGAAGAACACATTTAATCATTTTCCTGATTGGGCAAAGAAAGCCTAAGCCTAAACTGGGTTGTTTGTTTTCGTTTTAGTAGAAGAGCCACAAATTCGCTCCGTGGAGCCCTACACGAAAAAAGAGCTCTCTGCCGTTTCACTTCCCGACATCATTCGCAACTACAGAGTTATGGCGGCCGACAATGTCCCGGAAAACCCCCTGCGCTTCCTGTTTCCCAGCATCCCTAAAGATGACGCCTTCAGGAAATACTACTCCAAACCAACAGACAGTAAGGCTCCTAATTACTGAAACGTTATTGTTATAAAATAATTGTTTAAATTAAAAAAATCGTTATTTTGACACACTTTCTCCGAATTACACACAATTAATTTAAAGTAAAAAAATTTGGTATCATCCTTTTTTGTTCCCAGAGCAAGAGCCAATGGATGTTGATAAGAAAATGGGCGAAGGCTACATACCGACTACTCTCATCTCCATCTCTGAAAGGTGAGTCAACTTCCACAATCCCCCAAATCAAGCTGTTGTCATGTTCACACCAGCCGCGAATAGAGCGTGAAGCACAAGTGACTTACATTTTAAGTCAATGCAGAGATGCGAACAGACGTGAATGAACTTCCTTTGGCTTGAATGGTGCAGTACGAATGACGCGAATGGTGAGGCGCGAATGAGGCAACTTAAAAAATTTAAACTCTGTCGAAAATTGCCGCCGCATTAACCAATGAAGCTGAAAACAAACATGGAGGGGAAAGTGGCTCAGTGGACATTCGGAGATGTATGACTCAAAATCATTCTTTTAAAGAGACACGAATAAAACCGATCTTGACTGGAAGAAAGTTCGAACAGTCTGGTAAGTAAAAAAAACGATCTTTAATATATTTGAGCTACATAAATGTATAAAGAGTATAGCTGGAGCCGGCAGATTGTGCATAATTGCTCTATTTTACAATAACGTTACTTTCCCGTTGATGCTGTTGACGTGTTCGCCTGGCAGAAGCCTCTACCCCCCGTATTGCAACTGTTTTGAAATGAATTGGATGTGCGAATCGATTGAATTGGAAGCGCGAAAAAAGCGAGCAATCTGGAATGTCCAAGCATCAAACTACGCGCAAGTAGCTTGTCAATTCGTGCTTGGTATGAACTCATGGTTAGACACACAGCAAATATAAAGCATTTCTGTCCCTGAACTACAGTTTACTTATAACTAAACATATAAGCACAAAATGTTTTTTTGTGATTATAGGGAATTGCAAGATTATGCCCGTGACCTCATGCCAATGTCACCAGAAGTTTATGGCGAGCTTGAGCGAATGGTACGTATACATGCATGTGCAAATATGATGAATGTGTTTGAAATTTCTTTTTTACATTTTTAACGATTACAGTTTTACATTAACTATGCAAACATACACTAACATAATTATTCATTTTGTCTGTAGAATCCATACATACCAGATATGGACTCATTGGAGGTAGAGTACACTTTGGTATTTTTGTAAATTTATTAGTATATCCAATGTAACCCAATTGTGTCTAAGAGCGATATATATGCCATGTAGTTAAGGAAGATACTTACACTCTTTGTTTTATTTTGCAGATGCCATAGAAGGTTCCTTAAGTACTTGGTGATTTTGTTAACTACTGTGAACTTACGTTACAGTTTTCAGATTTTGATTGGACACTTTATTGTAATTTGCAATGGTTAGGGATCTGCGTTTTTATGCCAACCATATATGATTGAAATTTCTAAATCAATTTACATACAGTAGCAGTTGATTTCATCTGATGTAAGATGTAACTGAACAGTAAGTTCCGGTCAGATTTTCATCTCAGTTTCGTTAAAATAAACGTATTGTAACCGTAAAAATGAACGAATGAAAAAACTAAGTTGTCATTCACGTGAATGCTACTGTATCCTCAGCACTTAAGCTAACAAACTTAAGCAAGCATTTAAATACAAGAGACATCTATAAAGTCTATGAATAGCACTTCATTTTATAAATATGTTTTTCGACATGCCAAATGATGAGGTCAAGGGGTGGAAAGTAAGAACCAATGGTGGGATGAAATACAATAAAGACAAAATAAGTAAGTCCAAATCCATAAAAAATCGGAAATGATAGTTTTGTAATATAATGTAACCTAATATAATATTTTTCTTATACACAGCCCATGTTTTTTGAAAGTTTTCTAATGTTTCTGTTGCATCTTTTGTATTTGCACATTCATGTGTTTTGCTTTGTTTTTCTTGCACTGGATCATGTTGCTGTGTTTAATTTCTATTATTTGTCTGCTGTGTCTGTAAAAGGCATTATAGAACATAATGGTTGGAATCTTCTGCGTTTCAGTTGCTTTAAAACAGATATATGTAAGACTCTGTCATAAGACTACAAATACAATAAACATGTAAAAAATCTCAGCCTGGCCAGTTTTATATTATTTGGTTCGATATATTTGTAAAAGGACCTAAGATATTAAGAATAGTGAACATGCTATAATGTAAGATAAATAAAAGGACATTATAACTTAGGTTATATGTTCTTATTCATTTATTTAACAATTTTTGTGCGAAATATCAAATAAAAATCAACAAAATTACAACACCATGCCTTACATTCGTAGTAGTAAACAACAAAGATAGCGATCTTTCGCTTTAAAACAAACCATGACTCTAATTTCAAACAATAATGATGTTTTTCTTTGTACTTTCTTTTTGTAATCTAATAAATAACAAGGTAGTTCTTTAAGCTAACCATGTACACCGACACACGCACATTTACAAAACACGCATTTACAATACTTCAACAGCAACAAGAGTGTCCCACAAACCATAGACACACAGTTGAGATCAACTCAGCTTAAGAGGTTTTTCAAGTATGCGTCTCGAAAACTTCATTACTATAGTAAAACAAATGATGTGATTGTGTACCAGTGTGCTTACTGACATAAAACCAACATTTAGACCACTTTCAACCACAGCTGTTGTAATACAAGTGGATGTTTTAGGATTATTACCATGTTATGACAACAAAACGGATAAATAAAAGTTGCTGTGTGGTTCTTTTGAATACAGAAAGTTATTATCACATGACAATGGACTATTGAGTTACTTTTCGTCCATATTTACCAGTGGTACCAGATGCTATTTAGGAGGTTTTTTGTACAATGTTAAATAAAATCAAAGAACACACAAACACCAAAAGCTGAATAAATAAATAGTGCAAGCATTTCTTGAACAATCATATTTGAATCAAATTCACAAGATGAAACACGATCGATAGAGGCAGACAGAACGACAAATTAAAATAGAAATGAATGTTTCGAGTAAATTATTTAAAATAAAGTAAGTTGGAATTTAAATATCTATGTTGAGAGAGAAAGAGAGAGAGAGAGAGAGAGAGAGTCCAAGGACAAACACCCATTCCAAGTGAATGAATACGATTATAAAAACATGAACGATGATATAGACATTTAGTAAAATGTCCTATTCTATTTCCCCATCGTGTCGATTAACCGATTATTCAGATTTATATATGTTGATTTCCATTGATTTAATTGAATTTTATTTAATTCCAAACTCTTCCCAAAGTTAGGGAGCATGGAAATACCCAAAATGTCTTGAAGCATTCAGTGAGAGTGATTTAAACACCTGATTTTGTGTACTCAGATGGGTGAGCGAATACTTTTGGCCATGATGTGTATCTTTACCCACGACATCACAGAGTACCCTTGGGATTTGAACACCCCCATTCATGTTCTCCTACTTTGCATCTGTTCCACCTTAAATACACCCCTGCATTACACTTAATAAAAAATTAATGTAATATATATTATTATTTAATATAATTAAATAATAGTTTATTTTTATATTTAAACACAAAAACTGCATTTGTATTATTTATGTCATTTATTTATATAATACATATTATTATTTAATATAATTAAAGAAAAGTTAATTGTTATATTAAAACACAAAAAATGATTTTTTTATTATTTATGGCATTTATCAATATAATATATATTATTATTTAATAAAATGAAATATTAGTTAATGTTTTTAAATATAAACAAAAATTTTTTTTTTAATTATTTATGACATTTATTAATATTATAAATATTATTATTTAATATAATTATAATGTTAAATAAATAAATTATAATAAATAATAAAAAATATTAACTATTGCTAAATAATAAAAATATTTACTATTGCTAAATAATAAAAATATGAACTATTGCTAAATAATAAAAATATTTACTATTGCTAAATAATAAATATATTACTATTGCTAAATAATAAAAATATTTACTATTGCTAGATAATAACAATATTACTATTTCTAAATAATAAAAATATTTACTATTGCTAAATAATAAAAATATTAACTATTGCTAAATAATAAAAATATTAACTAGTGCTAAATAATAAAAATATTAACTATTGCTAAATAATAAAAATATTAACTATTGCTAAATAATAAAAATATTAACTAGTGCTAAATAATAAAAATATTACTAGTGCTAAATAATAAAAATATTAACTAGTGCTAAATAATAATAAAAAAATTTTATGCTTAAGAATAATTTTCTCTTTCCATTTCCAGCGGTCGGCCCCTGTGTTTCGCTTTTCGAGTGTCTGTTCATATTTTATGTCGTTTTATTAAATAACTTCTCGCTTATTTCAGGTTTTTATAGACATGTTTCCTTTCAGGCGACGATCCAGCGTTCACCTGCACAAAAGCGGATGTTGGGCTTATGAATATTCATTAGGCGCGATGACGTAACTGGTTCGTAGGGGGCGTGGCTTTTGAATAATACATGACGTCACGTCTTTGTGGTGTAAACACTCATTATTAATATATGAACCTTAATATATAAGATATCCGTTTTAAAAATACAATGTAAAATGTTTAATTATGAAGATATAAATTAGTAAATAAATATAAAATATTTAAAAATTTAAATTAATATTTTCTGTTGGTTTCCATTACATTTGCATTACAAAATGTATTTGGAATCTTTTTAATTGGAATATATTAACAATTATTTTTTATATTTTATATTCATTTTGACAATTTATTATTAATTTAATTTTTAACTCATTGCACCTCAAGTCTGGAAAAAAGACTTAATCTGTTCAATCTTCATCAATCTTCAATCTATTCATAATCTAGCTTTGAAATATAAATTAAACTGTAAATGATTATTAAAACATTAAACCAATGCAAGTAAATGGCCAATATTCTTCAAACTATCTTCTGTGTTTGTCGAAAACTAAGAAAGTCATTCAGGTTGGAAATGACAAAACTAAATGATGACCCCAACTATTATTTTTGAGTCACTCTAAAGTAAAAGGGTGATAGTTCCCAACATTCTTCCAAATATCTTCTGTGTTCTGCAGAAGTTAAAAAGTAGATATTTTGAAGAATGTGGGTAAACGAAAAGCAGGGGCACCCATTCACTTCTATTGTATGGTCACAAAACCAATGCAAGTAAATGCAAGAGACGAACACGTTTAACACACAATAAGAATAACACACCGTTTTACACCGGAAGTAGAAACGCGCTCCACTTTCGGTTTCTTGTAAGTCACGTGGTGCGACGCAGCAGCCTGCAGTCTAAAATTCCAAGCGCGTCACAGATGACGACACGCCGTGATTGGCTAGCAGCCGAGGGGCGTTCCCCATTCCGCGTTCCGATTGGTCCAGCCACCTGTCGATCAAATGCGCGCACCTGCGGAGAAGCGCGTTCACGTGCGCGCTTACTGTAAAACTTCGCTGGACTTGAACAGGTCACGCGCCTGTTTTACGCTTAATTCTGCTTAAAAAGAGGAGAAATAACGTTTATCCCCGCGTTTAAATCCACGCGTTTGGACTTCCGGTGAGTAATAAAATAAACCTTGTGCTTTTCTTCATGCCGGAAGTGTTTGTTTATTATCTGATGTAATAAAATAAAAATGAAAGATTTTCACACGCTGTGATTTGTCACGATCGCACATTGATGATGATGACGTCATCGACAGTATATGACGTTTAAAGATGCTTATTGTTCAGAAGTGGGAATGCAAACAAAACACAACACAACAAAACACATCACAACACAACAAAACACAACACAACAAAACACAACACAACACAACACAACAAAACACAACACAACAAAACACAACAAAACACAACACAACACAACAAAACACAACACAACACAACAAAACACAACACAACAAAACACATCACAACACAACAAAACACATCACAACAAAACACATCACAACACAACACAACACAACACAACACAACACATCACAACACAACAAAACACATCACAACACAACACATCACAACACAACAAAACACAACAAAACACATCACAACACATCACAACACAACAAAACACATCACAACACAACAAAACACAACACAACACATCACAACACAACACATCACAACACAACACAACAAAACACAACACAACACAACAAAACACATCACAACACAACAAAACACAACACAACACATCACAACACAACACATCACATCACAACACAACAAAACACAACACAACACAACAAAACACAACACAACAAAACACATCACAACACAACAAAACACATCACAACACATCACAACACATCACAACACATCACAACACAACAAAACACATCACAACACAACACATCACAACACAACAAAACACATCACAACACATCACAACACATCACAACACATCACAACACAACAAAACACATCACAACAAAACACATCACAACACAACACATCACAACACAACAAAACACAACAAAACACATCACAACACATCACAACACATCACAACACAACAAAACACATCACAACAAAACACATCACAACACAACACATCACAACACAACAAAACACATCACAACACAACACATCACAACACAACAAAACACATCACAACAAAACACATCACAACACAACACATCACAACACAACAAAACACATCACAACACATCACAACACATCACAACAAAACACAACACATCAAAACACAACACATCAAAACACAACACATCAAAACACAACACATCAAAACACATCACAACACAACAAAACACATCACAACAAAACACAACACATCAAAACACAACACATCAAAACACAACACATCAAAACACATCACAACAAAACACATCACAACACAACAAAACACAACAAAACACATCACAACACAACAAAACACATCACAACACAACAAAACACATCACAACAAAACACATCACAACACAACAAAACACAACAAAACACATCACAACACAACAAAACACATCACAACAAAACACAACACAACAAAACACATCACAACAAAACACATCACAACAAAACACAACACAACAAAACACATCACAACAAAACACATCACAACAAAACACAACACAACAAAACACAACATAACACAACAAACACAACAAAACACAACACAACAAAACACAACATAACACAAAACAACAAAACACATCACAACAAAACACAACACAACACATCACAACACATCACATCACAACACAACACAACAAAACACATCACAACAAAACACAACACAACAAAACACAACAAAACACAACACAACAAAACACAAAACAACAAAACACATCACAACACAACACAACAAAACACATCACAACACAACAAAACACAACAAAACATAACACAACAAAACACAAAACAAAACACATCACAACAAAACACATCACAACACAACACAACAAAACACATCACAACAAAACACATCAAAACACAACACAACAAAACACATCAAAACACAACACAACACCACAAAACACAACACAACAAAAATCAACACAACAAAACACATCACATCAAAACACATCACAACAAAACACAACACAATAAAACACAACAAAACACATCACAACACAACACGAGGCCAGACTCGTAAACAAAAACATTATGATACAGTTATATATGTGTTTATGTTTCATTTAATATCCTAAATATAATGTCATTTGTAGTGCTACTATAATGTTAGACTATATTATAATTTTACTTAATGTTACACTATATTATAATTTTTCCTTAATATTCAACTATATTATAATTTTACATTATATTAAACTATATTATAATTTTACTTAACTTAAGACTATATTATTATTTTACATTATATTAAACTATATTATAATTTTACATAATGTTACACTATATTATAATTTTACATGCTAAATACATCAGTTTATTTGAGAATCAATCACTGTACATTTTCAAACTGTTTATAATTTATTCATAAACAATACACAATTAACAATTAAAAAATATAAATGTTACAAGTCATATTTAATATCACTTAATACAAATGTAATGTATTGTATTCTAATATTGAATTACATTTTATTATTTATTATTTTATTATTTAAACAGATATCGATTATTTTAGTAATATATTTTACACTTGTTTTAACATCTTTTACACCCACCCAGCTCTACTCAATCAATACTTTTTTTGGCATTAAAGTTCTTTATGTTAATTTTGATAATTATAATGCCTATAATGCTTACCTTAAACACTTATGGGTAATATTTAGGATTATTATGTATATATTTTTTATTATAATAACTGATCATATTTCAATCAATTATAAACAATAATAATATATTATAAAAAACTATTATAACTATAGTTTGAAATACTTTTTATGCGTTAATAAAAGATTTTTCATGTGTTAAAACCATGAATTTTTTGGGGGGAATTTTGGATCAGCACAGTTAACAATACACTGTCCTGTTATTAAATAAAACACTTTGGTATAGTGAACACTAAGCACCCCCTTCTTGTCATCTGTTAACAAATACTTTTCCGTACCATCCTCCTTTATTACTTCCATCCACAGCCGACGGAGACGCCATCATGAGTCAATGGTTGGAGCTGCAGCAACTTGATTCAAAGTTTTTGGAGCAAGTTGATCAACTGTACGATGACAGCTTCCCGATGGCCATCCGCCAATACCTCAGCTCCTGGATAGAAAGCCATGACTGGTAAACCACAATAAAAATTAATTTTAAATGCTCAAAAATAAACATCAATGTGGCTTCAATGCCAAACAAATAGACTTGAACCAATGGTTTCTGTGATCCGCAGGGACCATGTTGCCAACGTGGAGAATGAGTCCCTGGCAACGGTGAGGTTTCATGACCTTTTGACCCAGTTGGATCATCAACACAGCCGCTTCACGATGGAGAAAGACTTCCTGAATCAACACAACATCCGGAAGATCAAGAGGAACTTGCAGGTGTCCATTCGCAACTGATCACATTCCTGTTTCCTGTTGTGTCAAACACATAAGCAAATTATATGAGTCATACAAACTTAATTTTTTCATCCTAATCTAGACGCTTTTCCAAGACAATCCTGTTTCCATGGCGATGATCATCAGTCGGAACATGAGCGAAGAACGCAAGATTCTAGCCGCTGCTCAAATGTCAGAGGTAAATACACAAACCCCAGCGCTACTGTAATGTTTACTGTGTATAAAATACAGCAGGGTTTAAGTTACGATTCTGTTGCAGAAAAAAGCAGAGAGCTCCCACAGTGACATGTCTGTGGAAAAACATCGAGAAATGGATGCGAAAGTGAAAGACATCAAGCTGAAAGTCCAGGTAACTTACGGAAAATGATCTCGTAGGGTCCAAAGCAAACTTACCTGTTGTGTGAAACACTGTCCGTTGACTTTACAGGGAACCGAGCAAATCATCAAAAATCTTGAAGACTTGCAAGACGAATACGACTTCAAGAGCAAAACTCTCCAAAGCAGAGGTAACAATTCATCCTTTTGATTTTTGTCAAGAAATAATGTAATGATAAAAAGGTGATCAAATGAAAAACCAATATAGATAATCAATGCATATATATATATAATATTACACAATGCAAATTAGTGGTGAATGAAAGCATTAAACAGACACTGATAAAAAATGCAATTTTATATTAACCTTTTTTGCTTTTAATTACGAAAATATTATATGGATAATCATTTTAGATTAAAAAAAACACATACAAATACTATAAATATTACTGCAAATGATTTTCGTAGGGACTACACCCATCAAACAGAGGTGGCAAAAAGTGACAATGTATTTTTCATATTTTTGCCAAGTGCAGAACACATTTAATGATCAAAATAAAGAAGAAATCAAACTTAAGTTATTTGTATTATTTTTAAGCAGGGGAGACATTTATTTGTTACATTTCTATCAACTGACAAAAAATACAATGTAATACCGTAAAAAAAAAAGAAAATGGTACCAATAGAAACACTTATATGAATAATAATTATAAAATTAAAAAATATAAATAATAAAAGTATAATGGCAAATAATCATAGTCGGGAATAAAAGCATTATAAAAGTAAATAAAATAAGAATTGTAAAAATAAGAATTATAAAAGTACTTCAAAAATTTTTATCGTAAAGAAAAAAACTAATTCTTAGTTTTTAATAATCGCAATTTATAAAACAAATTGGAGTAAATGATGACGTTTAATTGTCACGAACAAATTTGTATTTATCATTGTATATGGTATCTACAATATTAAATGTTCATTAGTTATTTAAGATAGTAAAATTTGCATTCATTTTTATGATTTCTTTTTCAATGATAGTGACCATAAACTTTTTTGGGATATTTTGGGTAAAATTCTGTTCACTTTTATAACAGAGGAGCTGAACGGTACGATTTCCAAAGATGACCTGAATCGGGAGAGGCTAATGATTCACGCCATGTTCATGAAACTGAACGACATGAGAATGGTAAGCGCATCGCGGATACCTTTCCTCTTACCGTTCTACTGATCAGAGATCCGTGAACTTGCGTTTAAACCGGTTTGCGTTTCCGCACAGAACGTCATCAGTCAGAAGTCTGAGATGTTGAACGTTGTGGATCAGGTCGTGTTCGAGCTCATTTCCACTGAACTGGCCGAATGGAAACAGCGTCAACAGATGTCATGCATCGGAGGACAGACCAACGTCTGCCTGGACCAGCTGCAGAGCTGGTGAGGTCTCACTGTGGGCAGAGCTACACCATCGTAAGTCCATATCGGTTTGACGATTTTTTTCCTTATTCGTCAGGTTCACCTCTGTTGGCGAGTCTCTCCTTCAGCTCAGGCAACAACTTAAAAAACTTCTAGAGCTGGAGCAGAAGTTCACGTATGACAACGACCCCATCACCCGTAGCAAAGGTACTCTGGAGGAGAGGATCATGTCGAATCTCAAAATGCTTATTACAAAGTAAGAGTCCTTTTTACAGCATCACTATTGGACCGGTTCTTTTACAACATTTGATGATATTTCTTGTTTGCGTTCAGCTCCATGGTAGTCGAGAGACAACCCTGCATGCCGACCCAACTCCAAAGACCGCTGGTGCTCAAGACGGGGGTTCTATTTACCGTTAAAATACGGTACATGTAAACAAATTTACTTTGCAGTTCTAGGACAGATATTGTGACTTAGTTCCATAAACCACATTGTATTTACTTTGCAGGTTGCTTGTAAAGCTTTCGGAATTCAACCACACTGTTCGCGTGAAGGTGCAATTCGACAAGTACGCGTAATATCAACCAACCCAAACTAACACAAAATCATTCAAACGATAAAAAATGTAAAGCTCCATTTTTTTTGTTTTAATGTTTGGTCATCTCTTTTTGCTTTTAAGGGATATTGTTGAAAAGCGAAAAGGGTAAGTATTTAATACTTCTCAAATATATAATTTTTTATATTAACTATAAAGTATTAAATATATTCAGACTTTTTAAAGGTATAATATGTAACTTTTTGCATGGATTATGTACTTATGTACTTGTGTTGGTGTGCCTCTATGGAACTAACTTGCTCAATAACCAATATTTGTTAAATAAAATGATACGTTCCCTTTCTGCTGGTCTCTCGACGTTGTGTCGAAGACTACAGGATGGGGTTCGCTCTTGAGAACCAATCGACTCTGACTATATTTAAAAGGCCAATGAAATTTGGCGAATGAAATTTGCATGCTGTGCCCTGCCCCGGACATCCGGGTATAAAAGGTGAGAAGGCGTGCTCATTCATTACCTAAAGTTCGCTTTCTCGCTGCCCCATTGCGCAGGGTGGGTTGTTTGGAGAAACTGTGGAGAACTTCTCTCGGCAGTTCTCCGCCGTGCAGAAGCAGACGGAGGCTATCAAGCATATCCTCCCTCGCCGCAGCCAGGCCGCCCCCATGCCGTCTAGGCTCCGTGCATCGTCTGCTCCCAGACAGCCTCGCCCCTCCCAACTGACCACTCCGGTTGTATCTCCCCCTGAGGAGATACAACCGGAGAGCGACTCCTCCTAGTCAGCAACCACCCCCAGGAAGCGCGGGAGGCGGTCCTGACGGGAGGCAACCGGCGGAAGAGACACCACCACACCCGGCCCAGGACATTCGATCTCCAAAGTGGCCAGTCCGGGACGGTCCTGCCACGTCCCAACTCCTGCCAGCCCTTTTCAGGGCCTGGTGCCCACTACCTCTCAAAAAGAGCTGTTTCCTCCCCTGGTCTTAAAAGTCAACCGTTATCACTCTCCGAGCAACGGGGTAACGGTTACAAGACGTTTCGTCAACCCGACCCAACGTTGCGTCACGACTAGACGTTGCGTCACATTGGCGGAATTGCAGTCAGACACACGCTCAAACAGACGGTGTGCTACACTGCAGACCCCACAGGCAGGTAAGTACTCAGGACAGCAAGCCCCTAGGGGATTCGTCCCCAGGACGAGCGGCTGTCCTGAGAGCCACAGAACCCCCCTCCATGGAGATGGTGAAGGAGTTCGTTCCTCTGGTCCCGCTTGCCCAACGACTGCACGCATGGTCCATGCTAGGCAGACCAGGGCGGTGGCTAGACAGAATGATCCGTCTCGGCTATGCGATCCAGTTCGCCAAACACCCTCCCAAGTTTCGGGGAATCCTTCATACCTCGGTACAAGGGAAGGATTCCGCCGTCCTTCAGGCAGAGGAGGCGACTCTTTTGGCAAAAGAAGCGATCGAACCCGTTCCCATAGCCGAGATGTCGTCGGGCTTCTACAGCCCGTACTTCATCGTCCCCAAGAGAGGTGGAGGGCTGCGCCCAATTCTGGACCTGCGTTCACTGAACAGGTGTCTATACAGACTACCGTTCAGAATGCTAACACAGAAGCGCATCCTCGAGTCTGTCAGACACGGGGATTGGTTCGTGGCAATCAACCTGAAGGATGCGTACTTTCACGTCTCGATACTTCCTCGGCACAGACCGTTCCTATGGTTCGCCTTCGAAGGTCGGGCGTACCAGTACAAGGTCCTGCCCTTCGGTCTGTCCCTATCTCTCCGCGTCTTCATGAATTTCGCAGAAGCCGCAATATCCCCCCTCAGCGAGCGGGGCGTGCGTGAACTAAACTATCTCGACGACTGGCTTATCTTGGCTCACTCGCGAGATCTAGTATGTACACACAGGGACATGGTGCTTCAGCACCTAGGCCAATTGGGTTTACAGGTCAACCGAGAGAAGAGCAAGCTCGCTCCAGTACAGAGCATCTCTTATCTCGGTATGGAACTAGACTCTGTCACCATGTTTGCACGACTCACGGAAGAGCGTGCTCAAGCCTTGCTGCGAAGACTAATATTTTCAGAGGCTCCTGGGGCATATGGCATCCACAACTGGGGTTATCCCACTCGGGTTGATGCACATGCGACCACTTCAGCATTGGCTTCAGAGTCGGGTTCCGAGGAGCGCGTGGCGCACAGGCACCAGACGGATTGCCATCACGCCTCAGTGTCGGAGCACCCTAGCCTCATGGTCCTCCAGGACCTTTTTACGAGCGGGAGTACCCCTCGGACAGGTTTCGAGGCGCGTTGTGGTGACAACGGACGCCTCCCTGTTGGGCTGGGGAGCAGTGTGCAACGGGCATGCAGCTTCGGGTCGATGGACGGGTCCCCGACTGTACTGGCATATCAATTGCCTGGAGTTGTTAACGGTCATGCTCGCCCTCAGGAGGTTTCTACCTCTAGTGAGAGGCAAGCATGTGCTGATCCGCTCCGACAGCACGGCAGCGGTAGCGTACATCAACCGCCAAGGCGGGATGCCCTCGCGCCGGTTGTCACAACTTGCCCGATGCCTCCTCCTCTGGAGTCAGCAGAAAATAAGATCTCTGCGAGCCGTATTTCTCCCAAGCTACCTGAACCAGACAGCCGACGCGCTCTCTCGTCAGATGCCGCCTCGAGGAGAATGGCGTCTCCATCCGGGGACGATCCGGCTGATATGGGAACAGTTTGGCCAGGCACAGGTGGACCTGTTTGCCTCGCCAGACAACACCCATTGCCCCCTGTGGTACTCCTTGACCGAAGGTCCCCTCGGCACGGATGTCCTAGCGCACAGCTGGCCCCGGGACAAGTGGAAGTATGCCTTTCCCCCCAGTGAGCCTTCTTGCACAGGTCCTGTGCAAGGTCAGGGATGAGGAACACCAGGTCCTGTTAATTGCGCCATACTGGCCCAACCAGGCTTGGTTCGCAGAGCTAATACCTCTAGCGATAGTTCCCCCCTGGCCCATTCCCCTGCGGAAGGACCTTCTGTCCCAGGGGAAGGGTACGGTATGGCACCCGCGACCAGACCTCTGGAATCTCCATGTCTGGTCCTTGGACGGGACGAGGAGATCCTGAACAAATTGCCTCCGGCGGTGGCGGACACAATAGTTCAGTCGAGGGCACCAACCACGAGGCGTTTATACACTGCAAAGTGGCGCATCTTCTCGTCCTGGTGCTCTTCACACGGTGAAGAGCCCGGAGCATGTGCGATCAGTGCAGGACAACCAATCGCCATCTACGCTCAAGGTATATGTTGCCGCGATTGCCGCACACCATGAGCTGGTGGAGGGTAAGTCTCTCGGACAGCACAGCCTGGTCACCAGGTTCCTCAGTGGTGCGAGGCGGGTTACTCCCCCGCGTCCACGCTCCATACCCTCTTGTGATCTCGATGTGGTCCTAGCGGGCCTTTCCGAGACTCCCTTCGAGCCCCTAGTAGAGTCTGACCTTCCTCGTCTCATGGGGAAGACAGCACTCCTAGTAGCGCTCGCCTCTATCAAGAGGGTAGGGGACATACATGCACTCTCCATGTCCAACGAGTGCCTACAGTTCGGGCCGAATAACTCTCACGTTATCCTGAGACCCCGGCCCGGCTACGTGCCCAAAGTTCCTACTACCCCCTTTCGGGATCAGGTAGTGAACCTGCAGGCGCTCCCCACAGGGGAGGAGGACCCAACTCCTTCAGTGTTGTGTCCGGTACGAGCGTTACACTTCTACCTGGAACGCACGCAGAGCTTCAGGAGCTCTGAGCAGCTTTTTGTCTGTTATGGAGGTCAGCAAAGAGGGAGAGCTGTCTCTAAACAAAGACTGGCACACTGGATCGTGGATGCCATTTCCATGGCTTACCGATGCCAGAACCTGCCCTGCCCGCTCGCAGTGAGGGCTCACTCTACTAGGGTTGTAGCCTCCTCGTGGGCAGTGGCTCAGGGTGCCTCTCTGGCTGACATCTGCACAGCTGCGGGTTGGGCTACGCCCAACACCTTTGCAAGGTTTTACAACCTCAGGGTGGAACCAGTATCAGCTCGGGTTTTACGCAGGTAGAACTAGCGACTGGCCGGGCGTACGCCTGCGAAAGTTCCTTCTCCCCCTTTTAGGTGAGTTCAGTGCCCTAATCTGCCTCTCTGCTTCCCCTACGGGTGAGTATAGGTAACCTTATTCCATCACTCAGCACCTCCATGGTAACAGGCCGGGCGGAGCGGACCTGCTGACCAGGCTGAACATCGGAGTGAGCTGCCCTTTTCAGGTGAGCCCCTTTCTTCAGCCGGTGCTACGTAGGTAGTGGCTCCCCCCTCAGGGGTGGCCCCTACGATGTAATTCCTTCATCAGAATTCCCCTATTAGGTGAATGTGTGACCTCCATCACGTGGTGCTCCCAAAATACAGGTAGCAATGCACACTAATTTTTTCCAAGAGTTTTCTGCCCTTATCAGGTGAGACCATTGGTACATCTCCACATGTTAACCTCCCTACGGTAGGATGTGGCCTCCGTAACGCACTCCCTCCTTGAAGGGGCCGCGTTTCCCAGTGCAGTTCACGGTCGGGCGGCTATCTCGCTGTAGAGATAGGAAGGCCGTCGCCCGTGGAGACCGGTGGTAAGTTACCTCTCACCTTTTTGTCAAAAAGCTCTGGGACGTCTTACCATTTCCCCACTGGAAGGTTACGCTCTCGCGTAGAAGCACAGACCTTGGACCCGCTCGAGCCTGTCAGGGTCGCTCCGCTAGAGATCGTGACACAGCACAGCAACGTGGCGTGTTACATAGGAACCCCATCCTGTCGTCTTCGATACAACGTCGAGAGACCGACAGAAAGGGAATGTCTAGGTTACTAGTGTAACCCCGGTTCCCTGATGGAGGGAACGAGACGTTGTGTCCTTTCGTGCCACGTCGCTGTGCTGCTCGCTGCAGCGATCGTGAGTCATCCTTACGTTCCTCAGCACAAAAGGTAATGAATGAGCACGCCGTCTCCCGTTTCATACCCGGATGTCCGGGGCGGGGCACGGCATGCAAATTTCATTAGCCAAATTTAATTGGCCTTTTAAATATAGTCAGAGTCGATTGGTTCCCAAGAGCGAACCCCATCCTATCATCTTCGACACAACGTCTCGTTCCCTCCATCAGGAAACCGGGGTTACACTAGTAACCTAGACGTTTTCGATGACAAGAAACAAAAATCAATAAAACGTTATTTCATATTTCAGGTATCGTATGTTTAACATCTTGGGAACAGCCATGAAGGTAATGAACATGGAGGAATCAAACGGAATGGCAGCAGAATTTCGACATTTGGTAAATCTGTGAAAAAATTTGGTTAAAAAATATAATTGAGTTAAATATGTATTGCCTTTTTTATTGAAACATTACGTTTCTTTACAGCAACTCAGAGAGAGGAAAGTTACCGGTAACAGAAACAGCGAGGTGAGGATTTGATTTAACGATTATTTTTTTCATCGATGCTTCGTTCAGTGACCAGCTTTAATTACCTAAACTTTTAACTTTCATAAGGGCCCGCTGATCGTCTCTGAAGAACTTCACTCCATCACATTTGAAGCGGAGCTTTGCTGGTCTGGAATGGTCATGAATTTCGAGGTAGATATTGCTCCATTCATACAGATTAGTTAACCCAACGTTGGCTCACGAAAGAATTTCTGTTCTTCAGACCACCTCTCTGCCCATAGTCGTGATCTCCAACGTCAGCCAGCTTCCCAGTGGATGGGCGTCCATCTTGTGGTACAACATGCAGACCACTGAGCCCAAGGTAAAGCCTGATATACGGATGTTCCGATTGTGCACTCATTGATTTTCCAGACTGCGCATTATAAAGCTTCCTGTCTTGGTCGTATTCTGTTGGGTGATGATGAAACTGTGAAACTTTCCTGTAGAGTTACAGACACATTTGAGAGATGTAAATTTGCTTCATATTGGATGAGATAGAAAAATGGGACGGGGAAATAAAATAGCAGATTTGACTTGAATTGACAATGCTGGGATATATTTGGCCACAATTTTTCAATTTTTTGGGGTATTTACATGGGAATTGTTTTTTCCAGAATCTTTCATTTTTCGTCAGTCCTCCTCCTTGTACGTGGGGGCACCTATCTGAAGTGCTGAGCTGGCAGTTTTCCTCCATCACCAAAAGGGGTCTAAACCAAGAACAGCTAAGCATGCTGGGAGCTAAGCTTCTTGGTAAGAGAACCGCGAGAGACGCTGAATGGCTAAAAGTTGTTTATTATAATAAAATTTTGTTTATTCCTTATTTTTTTAATACTGATGCATTATACTGCCATTAACTGTGCAAATTCATATTCTTTGACATTATTCTATGTATAAAATATAATTCAAATCTGTGACCAACAGGTGCCAAAGGAATGAGGGATCCCGAAGCTCAGATCCCATGGAATAAATTCTGCAAGGTACATAAAACACGTTTTGTGAAATCATTCGTTTGTTTGGAGGGTATGTGGGACACTTATCGGGTGTCTGAAGAATATTTGACGGGTTGTTTGTGTTGTATTTGGGTTAGTCTGGCAGCGAGAAGAACTTTACTTTCTGGCTGTGGATTGAAGGAATATTGGACCTGATAAAGAGACACCTGCTGAGTCTTTGGGATGATGGGTACGATTTAGAATCAAAACAGATTTCAGCTGAGATAAATTGAATCCTTGAGCTTAATATTTAAAATATTTTTGTTCAGGTGTATCATTGGGTTCGTGACTAAGGATCGAACGAAAGCTCTGCTTCACGACAAAGCTCCAGGGACATTTTTGTTGCGTTTCAGCGAAAGCAACCGTGACGGAGCCATCACCTTCAGCTGGGTTGAACATGATTCTAAGGGTAAGACGCTCACCACTTGCGCCTATATCACGAAAGAAGAACACATTTGATCATTTCCTGATTGGGCAAAGAAAGCCTAAGCCTAAACTGGGTTGTTTGTTTTTGTTTTTGTAGAAGAGCCACAAATTCGCTCCGTGGAGCCCTACACGAAAAAAGAGCTCTCTGCCGTTTCACTTCCCGACATCATTCGCAACTACAGAGTTATGGCGGCCGACAATGTCCCGGAAAACCCCCTGCGCTTCCTGTTTCCCAGCATCCCTAAAGATGACGCCTTCAGGAAATACTACTCCAAACCAACAGACAGTAAGGCTCCTACATACTGAAACCTTATTGTTATAAAACAATTGTTTAAATTTAAAAAATCATTATTTTGACACACTTTGTCCGGATAACACACAATTAATTAGAAGTAAAAAAATTGGTATCATCCTCTTTTGTTCCCAGAGCAAGAGCCAATGGATGTTGATAAGGAAATGGACGAAGGCTACATCAGGACCACTCTCATCTCCATCTCTGTAAGGTGAGTCAACTTCCACAATCCCCCAAATCAAGCTGTTGTCATGTTCACACCAGCCGCGAATAGAGCGTGAAGCACAAGTGACTTACATTTTAAGTCAATGCAGAGATGCGAACAGACGTGAATGAACTGCCTTTGGCTTGAATGGTGCAGTACGAATAACGCGAATGGTGAGGAGCGAATGAGGCAACTTAAAAAATGTAAACTCTGTCGAAAATTGCTGCCGTATTAACCAATGAAGCGGAAAACAAACATGGAGGGGAAAGTGGCTCAGTGGACATTCGGAGATGTATGACTCCACATCATTCTTTTAAAGAGACACGAATAAAACGGATCTTGCCTGGAAGAAAGTTTGAACAGTCTGGTAAGTTAAAAAAAACGATCTTTAATAAATTTGAGCTACATAAATGTATAAAGAGTATAGCTGGAGCCGGCAGATTGTGCATAATTGCTCTATTTTACAATAACGTTACTTTCCCGTTGATGCTGTTGACGTGTTCGCCTGGCAGAAGCCTCTACCCCCCGTATCGCAACTGTTTTGAAATAAATTGGATGTGCGAATCGATTGAATTGGAAGCGCAAAAAAAGCAAGCAATCTGGAATGTCCAAGCATCAAACTACGCGCAAGTAGCTTGTCAATTCGTGCTTGGTATGAACTCATGGTTAGACACACAGCAAATATAAAGCATTTCTGTCCCTGAACTACAGTTTACTTATAACTAAACATATAAGCACAAAATGTTTTTTTGTGATTATAGGGAATTGCAAGATTATGCCCGTGACCTCATGCCAATGTCACCAGAAGTTTATGGCGAGCTTGAGCGAATGGTACGTATACATGCATGTGCAAATATGATGAATGTGTTTGAAATTTCTTTTTTACATTTTTAACGATTACAGTTTTACATTAACTATGCAAACATACACTTACATAATTATTCATTTTGTCTGTAGAATCCATACATACCAGATATGGAATCATTGGAGGTAGAGTACACTTTGGTATTTTTGTAAATTTATTAGTATATCCAATGTAACCCAATTGTGTCTAAGAGCGATATATATGCCATGTAGTTAAGGAAGATACTTACACTCTTTGTTTTATTTTGCAGATGCCATAGAAGGTTCCTTAAGTACTTGGTGATTTTGTTAACTACTGTGAACTTACGTTACAGTTTTCAGATTTTGATTCAACACTTTATTGTAATTTGCAATGGTTAGGGATCAGCGTTTTTATGCCAACCATATATGATTGAAATTTCTAACGCAATTTACATACAGTAGCAGTTGATTTCATCTGATGTAAGATGTAACTGAACAGTAAGTTCCGGTCAGATTTTCACCTCAGTTTCGTTAAAATAAACGTATTGTAACCGTAAAAACGAACGAATGAAAAAACTAAGTTGTCATTCACGTGAATGCTACTGTATCCTCAGCACTTAGGCTAACAAACTTAAGCAAGCATTTAAATACAAGAGACATCTATAAAGTCTATGAATAGCACTTCATTTTATAAATATGTTTTTCGACATGCCAAATGATGAGATCAAGGGGTGGAAAGTAAGAACCAATGGTGGGATGAAATACAATAAAGACAAAATAAGTAAGTCCAAATCCTTTAAAAATCGGAAATGATAGTTTTGTAATATAATGTAACCTAATATAATATTTTTCTTATACACAGCCCATGTTTTTTGAAAGTTTTCTAATGTTTCTGTTGCATCTTTTGTATTTGCACATTCATGTGTTTTGCTTTGTTTTTCTTGCACTGGATCATGTTGCTGTGTTTAATTTCTATTATTTGTCTGCTGTGTCTGTAAAAGGCATTATAGAACATAATGGTTTGGAATCTTCTGCGTTTCAGTTGCTTTAAAACAGATATATGTAAGACTCTGTCATAAGACTACAAATACAATAAACATGTAAAAAAATCTCAGCCTGGCCAGTTTTATATTATTTGGTTCGATATATTTGTAAAAGGACCTAAGATATTAAGAACAGTGAACATGCTATAATGAAAGATAAATTAAAGGACATTATAACTTAGGTTATATGTTCTTATTCATTTATTTAACAATTTTTGTGCGAAATATCAAATAAAAATCAACAAAATCACAACACCATGCCTTACATTCGAAGTAGTAAACAACAAAGATAGCGATCTTTCGCTTTAAAACAAACCATGACTCTAATTTCAAACAATAATGATGTTTTTCTTTGTACTTTCTTTTTGTAATCTGATAAATAACAAGGTAGTTCTTTAAGCTAACCATGTACACCGACACACGCACATTTACAAAACACGCATTTACAATACTTCAACAGCAACAAGAGTGTCCCACAAACCATAGACACACAGTTGAGATCAACTCAGCTTAAGAGGTTTTTCAAGTATTCGTCTCAAAAACTTCATTACTATAGTAAAACAAATGATGTGATTGTGTACCAGTGTGCTTACTGACATAAAACCAACATTTAGACCACTTTCGACCACAGCTGTTGTAATACAAGTGGATGTTTTAGGATTATTACCATGTTATGACAACAAAACGGATTAATAAAAGTTGCTGTGTGGTTCTTTTGAATACAGAAAGTTATTATTCAATATCACATGACAATGGACTATTGAGTTACTTTTCGTCCATATTTACCAGTGGTACCAGATGCTATTTAAGAGGTTTTTCGTACAATGTTAAATAAAATCAAAGTACACACAAACACCAAAAGCTGAATAAATAAATAGTGCAAACATTTCTTGAACAATCATATTTGAATCAAATTCACAAGATGAAACACGATCGATAGAGGCAGACAGAACAACAAATTAAAATAGAAGAGAATGTTTCGAGTAAATTATTTAAAATAAAATAAGTTGGAATTCAAATATCTATGTTAACGCTGGTTAGTACTGCTGAAGCTGCTTTTCTTAGATATCTGCTATTAAATATCTATGTGACATCTTTTTACATATGAAACTGAAAATAATGTACATTAATTATATACTTAATATATATCATCCTAAGATATCAAGATATCAATAATAGTCTTATACCTTAGATATATTCAGTTTTGGGTATATTATATCGATATTAACTGGTCAGGTGGGGTTACGGCTAAATAAGACCCTACATTCTTCTGTGACATTTAACCAAACTACAGAGGTAACACACACACCACAAATACCACAAAACAGGTTAAAAAGATTTAAACACTGTTTGTTTTGCATCATATATCCATACCTCAGACACAGACTCACTGGAAATAAAACTCGGAGTGTTTGTTCTGGTGGCAAAGAAGAGAGCATTTCTACAACATCCCATCTAGGTTTTTCTCAGCAGTCTCTTTTTCTCCATTGGCTGTGGTCTCCTTGGGGCTGTAGGTGTTGTGATAGTCCTGAAGGATTGTTACAACGTCATGATGGCCAAAATGAATGGCCTCGTCCATTGGAGTGTTACCCCACCTGTGCAGAATGGAAACTGATTTGCTGAAAATGTACATATTGTTTCTTTGGTATATGACAACTTGGGACTCTTGTGAGACATCATTTGGTTTTTTTATTTAAACATTTCATATTTTTAATTAAAGTTAGACAGTTTCTAGTTATAGATCTTTTAAAATATGTTGGGATTTACATGTTTTCTTAATAAAATTTCAGCTTAATTTAAAAAATATATAATCTTTGTTATTTTTTCATGAGTTGTAATGACAACATGGAATGTTATCACGATTCAAGTAAAATATGACGAGTGTTATAGACTTTCTAATTTTTTATAAAAGGAATAACATGCGTCCACATGTCTTAATGTTTTTTAAATTGTATGCATTTACTGGTATAATTCTTTGTTGGGGTTTAGCTCTAATGATTCCATTATTATTTAGAAAATCATGGTAAACTTTGATTTATTTTTAATTAATAGACACATTCAATATTTTACCTAAAAGTAAATTAGAGAAAAAACTTTCTGATTTTCTAACACATTATTTTAATATTTTGTATTTTTGTTATTTTAGTTTGCATCTAAACCCACTGTTACACCTTTAGACAAAACAAATAAAGTCAAACTAAATGTAAACTTATTTTAAATCATTTGTTGTCGATTCTTGCATGGTTTAGAAATAATGTGACAAATAACTACACAAACATTTCATTCTAAGGTTTAAGATAAGTACCTGTCCTTAGGTACTGGATTTACTTTACAGGCCTCCAGGAGGAAACGCACAACTTCAGCATGACCTTAAACAAAATATGAAGTTAGTAACCCCAAACAAATTGTAATTCCATAATCGAAAAGTTAACTTTTGTTTAAGCCGTAATACCTTCGGCGGCTGCTACATGAAGAGCAGTCCTGGAGTCGTAGTCACGCTGCTCCATATCCATAGATGACAATGCAAACCTGCAATAAAAAAAAAGATGCACATTAAAAACTGAGTTGAATGGCGAGAATGTTAAAAGTCATTTGTGTAACATCAGTACCTCCTCAAAGCAGATACGTCACCAGTGTAAGCAGCAAACAGCAAATTGATGACCGACTTGACCTGGAAGACAACAGAAGAAGTATTTACGCTCTATCATCAATATCAGATTGACATCGATGAGATTTTATAGATTCAAGTCCATGCTGCTAAATAATTACATCAGTTTATGTATACAACAGTATGTTTGTTAACAAAAGCGAACCTGTGAATGCACATTTTTGGTTTACAAATCCGTTTATTATGGAGCAATGCATAATGACAAAATAATTAAAACATTGCAGAGAGTTCAATAACAGCTAACTTATTTAAACTTACATTCATTGGTGTCATTTATATTATCTTAAAACTTTGCTTAAGTAAACACCAATACAACTCTTCTATTAAAGTGATCACGGTGAACAAAAAAGTTATGTTCCATCACTTGCAAAATAGCATGTGAAATAAGACACATTAAGGAAAAAAATTCAAGTAATCGTTTTATCAGCACTTCTTACTCAAGATTTCAAGCAATTCTTGCTTTCAAAAGACAATACCTGCAGCAAAATGGCCCAGTACTGTGCCACAAAAAAACATTTCAACAGATAATATTGTCAAACTGAAATGCTGAGACAAAGCGAATGCATTTGCACAGTTAGATGCGAGATAAATGTTCTCTGTAAAAGCCTGAATCATAACATTTCTTTATCTCATTACAGTCAGTTTGATTGATTTTATGACATTTGGTTCTTAAGAACTGAGTTTTAAAGGAACGGGACTTCCTTCTACATGTGGTTTACAAAAATATAATACAAATATTTTGTATGAAAAAAATGAGTTGTTAAAATGTTGAGAAAAATGCTAGTTTAACTCACATCAGTGAACAATTGTTTACAATAAACAGTCCTCATATTAATTAAAAATTGTGCTCTAAATAAACTAATCCAAACAAAAAAATTATAGTGACGTTACAATATATTTTAAACAGAGATGCTGATATTGGGCTATAAGTGTTGATATTAAACACAATTTTTGGCTAATACCGAATGTGAGTAAAAATATGGATTAAAGAAGGATTTTCATTTATTCCAATTAAGATAAATACAATCAGCAGTTGAATAATATTAGTGGTTTACCTCTGTTAGACCATGTGTCAAGGGTAAACCAATATTTTTTAAATAAAAATGTTTGAAAAAAACTATTTTTATTTTTTTAATACAGGTCTCATGGACCCGAAGAAAAAACATAGTTTAGATAAAACAAACAGAGACTTTTGCTAGAGAACAGTTTTCTTGAGGCATCTGATCTTTTTAAGGCAAAAATGACTAAAAGCAGTTTTCTATTAAAACGATAAAATTTACTTTAAAGTTTTAAAGCTAGGATATGTCATTTTTGTGCTTCTAGCAGCATTAAACATGATTGCAAAGACAATTTCCAGACTGTTAATTTCAACAAGCAATCCACTCCCAGGCTCTTGATTCCTTCACAGTAAACTAGGGTACAAACAGTTTATTTATATAATGTATGAACGAAGCAAACAAGCATCAACCTGAACCCTGTTTGGTTCCTCCAAGCAGCTCAAATTAAATATTTGACCAATATAAATAAAACCATCTCATGACTTTAGCAGCAGTGTTCACCGATGACAACGTCGTTCCTCTTTAAACACACAAACAGGAAATACACATCAACAAAAAGGAATGATGATGGATGAACAAGTGCGCCTGTGGGCCTGTGGGGGGGCTGTCATGTCTTCTAGTTTCGTTCCGCTAATGTCTCCATTCTATAAACTAAAGTGCTGGAACTTCCGTCGTCCGTTTCGGATGGGCAAACCTTTTTCCACACATTCTCAGCGAGCGCTAGCTCCTTCTGAAGACTCTTATAGTCCATGGGTCCGAGGTTCTGCTGCAGTTGCTGCTGGTTTAACCGATATGGACACGGACAGATTATCAGATTAGATCATTTTAGGATTTCCTGTTCGGATTAGTATGGATGGCGGAGAAATATAGAAACAGGGAAAGCTCGGCAGGTTAAGATTTACTGCAAAATCTGCAGTGGTCACATGTACGCAATGTAAGTGGTAAAGTGTGTAGCGTTGTGAATCAAGGATGTTAGTTGTGCATAGAAACAGAGAGAAGCAGTACCCTGGACCTCCATCAGAGGGAGTGGAAGGGAAATTATGCTTGTTAAAAGCAGTAAAGAAAATGCATGTGAATTCAAAAGGTTGTTTAGGGCACATACACACACAACGTAGAAAATATATTTCTGTGGCCTCTAGGGGTGGACGACATTTTTAATATAGTTAATAATTAGAGTAGAAAGATTGTTGGTTTAAAGTACAAGCAACTATCAAAACTACACAATGAGAATCAAAGGCTTAGCAGGGATGCATCGCTGTATATCGTCCACCCCTAGTTGCGTCACGTAACTGGGTAAACGCATCTGTCACTCACCCTCTGTTCTCCGCCCTCTCTGCGGGGATCCAGTTTCTTGGCAAAGTGGCGCAAATTGTCGTAATTGTGAAAATTAAAAAGCTGGACCAAATCCTATGAAAATCAAAACAATGATTAAGTCAATAGTTAGAAAGTTAAGGAAACCTTACATTAGCTATAAACTTCCTAATAGTATTGTACCGTGCAGAACTGGATGCCACGCACACTGTTGCCAAGTTTATCCAGAGGAGGAGACCAACACATGACACCCATTACATTAGGCACCACCAGTAGTATACCTCCGGAAACGCCTGATTTAGCCGGAAGACCAACCTAAAATAATGTATAATAAATCACCAATTGAAAAATAAATTGAATTTTGAAGTAAAATTTACATGGACAAAAACTTACATGGAAAGCAAATTGTCCGGAGAAGTCATACATGCCGCAGGAATGCATGAGACTTAGAGTGTCTCGCACAGCCTCTGGGTTCAACACACGCTCCCCCGTGATTGGACAGAAACCGCCGTTGGCCAGGGTCGCCGCCATGACACTGGCGCTTTCGCAGGTCACCTCAATAGAGCACAACTGCACACCGACAACACAGTCAGTTAACTTTCGATATTTATCAGTTAACGTAAAATATCTGAACAATAATGTTTTTACTTTTTTATGATTTAAATTGTTATACTGCTTTGTCCTAAAATCCTTGTCAAAACACTCATCACACATTGATCTATAGATCATGCTACACCTTTTTTACTCTTTTGATAAGCTAAAAAAGCAGTCAATTCTTTTGTAATAACAACTTTTGTCACAAAGACACAGTCAAATTTAATGTACACTTTTACTAACCTGGAAGTAAAGATCCAGGATGGCCGTCATATCTGTACCCTCTGGGAAACACTGTTGTTATAGAAAAAACAAATACAGTGAATGCTCTTGAATTTCAATTGTAACAAATGAATATTCATCTTATATAATTTTGATAGTTTCATACCTTCTTTTCCTTTAAGTAGTAACCTATGGCAAAGTTTCTATCACCTGACAGTCTCTCAGACTGAAACCTGCCAACCACACATTATCATTTTAAAGACATGTCTTAAAATTAAGGATTTTAACAGTAATTTTTAAATGAAAAAGGCAAAAAGCACATAAGCTCATTTGAACAATTTTAATAAATAAATGTCAGCAAGGATTTCCTTGAAATTGTTAATGTTTTTCACAAAGTACAAAAAGTAGCCTGCATTTTATGTTTGTTACACATATGGAAGTAGAGAAGCAAACGTTAGGAAAGGCATATTTTAAGTTGTGTAGACAATAAAACTTCATTAACGTTAAATTTAAATATAATTTTTCTTATAAAACTTACGTAGCGTTGCTGAAACCAACATACTCGTTTCCTGCCAACTTCTTCATAAAATTCATCACCTACAATAACACAGTTTCTCCACTTTACCATCAAAGTCCTTATCATAAAAAATATTAAACCCATACAGAAAAGTTATTACAACTATACTTACATAGTCAAACTTCTCAGCGTTGCTTACACCTTGCTGAAATGAAAAAAATACAAATAAATTGTATGGACCTGATCGTTTTACCACTGATATAAACTGTTCACACGCACAACCTTCTGAATGCAAAGCTTTACAATTTAAAGACATTTTAAACTATGCATTCACATACACATTCTATATTTTTTTCTATGTTAAAACTATATTCTCTATGTTCATATTGTTATGCTACAAAATTAGAGGCATATGATTTCAGATCAAGCAGGAAAACAATTCAAATTTAGTAACTAATTCTGATTTGTGTAACTTTAATTTGCATCATTAAACGAAATAAGGCAAATGGTGATTGTGTCTGAGTAGATGATGTGGAATCACAAAATGCTAAACGTTAAGGGGATTGTTTTAGTAGCAAGACTTTATAAGTGTGTAATGCACTTAAAAGCATTTAAAATAAAAATAAAACCTTTTTTCCACATTGAAGAAATGTTAATACAAAGTAATAAGTATAATATTTTGATTAAAAGGCAAGAACCTATTCAAAAATACAACATTTAATATGAAATTAATTTTATTTAAATAATAAGCTTGATTGTTGTTCCCACAAGCACTAAACAGAATTACATTTGAAAGTCAATCAGATGGTAAAGGAATGAATTTGCCTTATCCTAATGCAGCCTAGCATTAGCTTTAGTTTGCAATTTGTTCAATGAGGAAAAATAAATGAAAGGGAAATTACCAACGTCATTGACCTGTTGGGAGGGTCATAAATTCCCACAGTTCCTAATGCTGTAAAATACGCAACAACAATAAAAACCACACAAATCCTTCACACAGACATCATATATTACCACCCCGACCGGCCTGAGACATTTCATGCAGGCTATTCACCTTAAAATGTTCACATATATCAAAAATATAACCAGAAAAATGCCGTCATGTCATAAAAATACGGTTATGTTTGTTGACAATCTAACAGCACTAAGAAACTGTTCCCTTTATATATATATATATATATATATATATATATATATATATATATATATATATATATATATATATATATATATATATATATATATATATATATATATATATATATATATATATATATATATATATATATATATATATATATATATATATATTAATTCATCTATTTATTTCGGTAGTTTTCCTAGTTGCATTAATGTTGCTAACTGTGCCATTGTTTTCATTGTTATAATCTCATTTATTTCCCTCTTTAATTCATATCCATCATGGCTCTTTTCCCCAAGTCCACTTCCTGTTCCTCTTTTCAATGTAATCCTTTCAGCGTGATTATTCATAACCTTAATCTCAGATGAGGAAATATAATCAGATTAAATTCCACTGGTCTAGCTTATCCTTACAGACATTATCTAATACATCATCAAAACATTTTAGATGATTAAAAATGGAAAAACGCAGAAATTCAGTTGAACTTTTAACACATTTTTAGCGGTACAGCTTGTGAATGGGATCCCATCCATAAAAAGAGTGGAAGATTGTAAAGATAAAAACGCAATTTACCTTGAGAAGGGAGGTACACACTATGGCGCCAGCGTTTACCATGGGATTGTGAGGTTTATCTGCAAAAACAAATTTGAGGTTAACAAATGATTAGGTTATTTAAGCCTGTGTTTTTAATTATAAAAATGTTTATTATACAGTTGGGCTACTCGATTCTAAGAAAAAATATAATTACAATTACTTTACCTAATATTGAGATTATAATTACTTATCAGGAATAGGTTGGTAAATAGATAAATTATTAAATTGCAAATATACAATGTAATATTCAGTTTTAAAAATAATAAAAAATAATATATAGAAAAAATAAATGCATAGATTAAAATAAATAATATCTAAATAATGAAAAGAAATATAAATAGAATGCTTTTTTAGTGTTAAATTGAGATCACAATTATTTAACATGGTAATTTCTTAGTAAATTATACAATTAATCTACATTAAATTAATCAATTGATGAAATAAGATATGAACTCATCAATTAAAATAAATAAGAATAGAAATAAATTTAATAATAAAGACGGAATGCGAGAAAATAATTGTTTTAACTTGATCTTTGTATTTTTATAATAATTGAATGCTAAAATTGAAAAGCATATTCCTAATTTATAAATTGTGTATTTTTTCTATATTCATCATCAACTCTCAACAATGCCTCACCATCTTCATCTAGGAAAAGTTTGTTGAACCGAAGGCCGCTGGGCTCTTTTCCTATAAATCGGTGTACGTATTCGGTGCCGTGGTCGTGAACAGCGATGGCATATTTTAAGGGTTTCACGCACGACTGCAGACAAAACGGAACCTTTGTATCACCTGCTGTGTAACTGTGAAAAGCAAAGACGAAAAAAAATTACAAATATGAAAAATCACAAGTCAAGTATTAACGAAAACTTAAAACAAAAGTCCACCGTTGGCCGTCTACAGTACAGAGAGAAACCGCCCATAAATTAGGACTAAATTTTGATAGCTGAGGAATGTAGTCTGCCACCTACAAAACAAAAGCAACAAAAGCAGTTTGTATTACTAAATGAAAACGTGATTTGCAAATGAAAACTTTGCTTACAGTTCCAAATAGATTTGATCTTATATAAAGAAATATTTTCTGTGGTCGTTCAGATGTTGGACAGAAAGCACAAACCTGGCCACCTGACAGTGATTTTGCACTCTCGTAAATTTGATCGATGTGGGAGGTGAATGACTGAAAATCTGGAATGACAAACTTCTTGCGGAAAGCCTGAGTCAGCAGCACGATATTGCTCTGTACACACCTGCGAGACAAAAAATAAAGTTCAGACAAAATTTGACAGTAAAATAAATAATTAAAATGCTGTAAGACTTATTTAAAAAAGTAACTTCTTTTGTCCCTGGATCCCAGAACAATAAAGCTTTGCACCCCATGTCTTACTTTTAAAAACTTAGTCAAGTTTTCCTGATGATATAAAAGGTGTTCAGATGAGGATTTCTTTTTCAGCAAGACATGGTTGCAATTTTTTGTCATGGTGATTGGCTGATACCAATTCTGATGTTATGCAATATATGTAATGTAACTGTAATGTGACAGCCTGTTCCCGCCATCAATTGAGATTGGTTTGTAAGATATATCACATTTAGTATCGGTCTAGTTTTAAAATGTTATAATTGGTCAATACAGATCTCACGCTGATTAATCTGAGCATCTTCAAGTTACAGTTAAAATTTTCACATTTTGTTGTATATTTTGCATAGGTTTAATTATATTTTTAAAGGTTTACTTTTTAAACAGGTGTCGATCCAGAGCCCCATCTGTTGTGGTTTTTAGTGTGACCTTTAACATCTCCATGCACTCTTTAAGACGAGGATCTCCAGTGCGAAGTCCAGTTGCTTTCAACGCCTGAATCATGATCACAAGTTTACAATTTGAGAAAAAATCCTATAATCAAAAATACTTTTTAAAGTGTAAATTAACACAAATCCCATTCATTTTATGACTTACACCCCTGAGTGCAGGGTGAATCATCAACATTGTATATGTTATACATAATTTTCTTTAAGTAGAGAAAGATTTTGTCAGATGTGTGTCAATCAAGTATATCCAAGGACAGAGACGTCTTTTGGATTTAACTAGGACTGTGGCTTACCATATTTATAACATAGCCAAATGTGGGTTGATCAATATTTGCTGTTACACGGAGAGATACGATAATAAAAGCCTTATCCTGATATGTGTCTTTTTACCGTGGTAAATTTGTGTGCTGGGATCTTCTCCTGACCCTCTGCGATGGTGTAAAACAGGAGATCTTCCAGGCTGGGCAATATGCCTGCCTTCCTTCTTCTGTGACATAAACATATACACAACTCCATTAAGATTATACCAAAGAACAACAATAAAACAAAGAAAAGCTTGCAAACAAATATGTGTGAAAAAATGCACTTTTACAGAAACTGAAGTGACTGAAAAAACAGATACTTACACAACAAATGCAAAGCACGCAGACCAACCGAATGGGAAAGAAAATACAATGGAAATGAATGACAAATTAATATGTAATATATATATATATATAACATTCATTAAAGGCAGTTTTTAATATAACATACACAAAGGTAAGGGAATACAGAGATAAAAAATAAATAACATTCTCCCAGAAGAAATATCAGCAACTTTTTTATGCTTCTTTTCACATGTTTGTGCAACGACCATATGGCAGCAAGTTCAGTTTTTGTTTTTAATGATGGGTTGTGTGAAAGAATCACCCAAGGCCAAACGCTTCCTAAAACATATCCAAAAAGAGCTCAGATGAGGTGGCGTCTATCCTGTGGTTTACAGTAAGATGTCAACCTGACACAAACTAGGACACGCATGCTCGTGAGAGCGGACACCCCTCCCGAAACTGGATTTAAGCCTTCACTTCCTACAAGCAACTGATCCCTGCTAATGCACAAACACATCCTCTGACGTCACTACATGCACAGATATAAACTTAATACATCCTATATATTAATTCCAAAAAAAAGATCACGCTAACCTGGATTAGAGAAGGATAATATGGTGAGGGTTTCGCCGTGCTTGTGGGAACGACATCTCGCAATACTTCAGGGACTAATTTATCCGCAGAAGAAAGCTACATATGAATTAATCTCCCCTGAGGGAAGCTGACTTATAAATAAATCAAATGCCTTTTTAGTTTAGTTTCTTTAAATTTTGAGCTAATCTGTAGTCTTAACAATTGATTAAACACTGTATAATATAGCAAATAAATGTGAGTATATGTTAGGGGTTTGTTCACCTGGAAGTGAATTCATTAAATAATATAACAATGTAATGTCTTCATTATCTCCTTCCACCTCGAGGAGAATCAGTCAAACACCCGGCAAACACCTGACAGTTTTACAGCACAGACATGTATCGGAAAACACATTTCAGTCTCAATCTGAAAATATAAGACCTGCAAAAGCTACAGAACTATCCTGCATTACCAAGATGTTGAAGGACTGTTAAAGCCAAGAGCGACAGCTACACAATAACTAAAATAAAAAAATAACCTCCAAACTAGTAGATGGAAAGGTAATATTTATTTTGAATTTGAGCCGCTTAGTTTTTAGATGTGTTCGCCCTTAAAATAAATATATTGATTCTGATTGGCTGTCTATGTTCCACGAAAAAGTCTAATTATAATTGTGGTGTGGAATTGTTTGTAAATTTTTGTTTTCCTCCAGGGTGTAAACACTTAAAAAATACTTTTATAAACATATACAAACACCTAACAATACTTGTTTTATAATCATTTTCATATACATTTAATTTAGTAAATCTAGTTAAAAATATGCAAATATTTCCTAACTCTATATATACACACATTTATGTGTGCATATTTTTGTTATTATTAATACAAAATATTTTGCTAAGTACACAGATATATTATGTTAACACAAACGTTTGTTTACCAATCGATTAAAACAATCATAAATATACAATGGTGCATATCTTAAAAACAACAACATTGAAATGATAAATGTTGTCTTGCAAAAACATCAAATCTTAAACGTGTCTGATCAAACATTCTTGCGGCAAATGTTTAGCAGACATAAGCTGGCAGGATTCCAGTTCAGCAATGCCATGCGGACATGCAAACCTTGCCAGTGTGACTCATAGACGTGCATCCATATGTCAACTGGTAGCATCACGAGGGACTGATAAACTTCCTGTCACCGAATTCGCAGTGAGCTGATTCATATCAATCCTATGTAAGAGTTTTGTGTTCTTCAACATCAGCAAATCATCTACCCGTAACAGTATCCACATCAGGTAGTTGCTAGGGCTTTGAGGTTGGTTGCTAGGTATATATTTCACAACCACTTTAAAAGTCAAATATTCCCTGCCCTGTTTCAACATCTCTGTGATATTCTGTCCTCTTCTGATGCAAATCTGGGCTATTGGTTGTTTGAGCATCCAGTCCGGCTTTAACACATTTGTTTGGCCCTAAGGACTGTACATATTTGCCTTTGAGACCTGACACCTCGAATTAGACTGGGAAGAACAAGGCACTGCTCTGGTACTGTGCCAAAGTGTATTACATGATACTTACAGGCACAATGAGAGACAGAGAGCAATGTATTTTAAAGAAGGGAGAGAGGGATGTAATGGGTATCTAGTTCACATGTTACAATTGAGCTGTTGATGTGTTCAATCAATGATCCAATCGGCTGTGTTAAAAAAAAGAGGTTGGGGGTGGGTAACAGTGTCATCGCAGCATCTCTGGTTGCAAGGTTGCTGTTGACAACTGGTTTATGCAGTCCTCCATCACTTAACTATGCGTGTTGCCAAATCTAGCACTTTCTTCACTTTAAAGATATCATAAGTATGCTCAAGACCTAGAGGATGATTGAAATTGCTGACATCTTTTTGATAAGAATCTGGCAGCAGAACAGAAAGAAAGAAACACTGGAATATGATGGAGACATATAGAGCGAGCGAGAGAGAGAGAGAGAGAGAGAGAGAGAGGGAGAGCGAGAGAGAGAGAGAGAGAGAGAGAGAGAGGGAGAGCGAGAGAGAGAGAGAGAGAGAGAGAGAGAGAGAGAGAGAGAGAGAGAGAGAGAGAGAGAGAGAGAGAGAGAGAGAGAGAGAGTCCAAGGACAAACACCCATTCCACCCATACCAAGTGAATGAATACGATTATAAAAACATGAACGATGATATAGACATTTAGTAAAATGTCCTATTCTATTTCTCCATCGTGTCGATTAACCGATTATTCAGATTTATATATGTTGATTTCCATTGATTTAATTGAATTTTATTTAATTCCATGTTCCTGCTATAGGAATTTGGTTAAATGTATAGTAAAAGTAAATTAATGTTTTGGGGAAAGCCCATTTTCAACATTTTTGAATCTAGAGGGCTTCCGTGTATGGAACAGGAAGTGGGCAATATTATGGCACAGGAAGTAGCATTAAAATGACAGTTAATTAATGAAATAAACCATTGATGACTAATATATTACCTATAAAAGAGACTAAATATTATTTCTGATGTGGCTAAAACAATGGAAAACTCCCGAGGACAAGAAGCCAAATTTTCATCCACAAATACAAGCGACAGCTCTCTGTAATATTCCGAATAAATCACTCTTGTTTCAAATAAATGTTCTCTTTAACACCTTATTTTAAATACATAACAAAACCAAGAGAAAAATACACAATATTTCCAAAAGTATTCGCCACAAGGTTTATGAGTGTGTTTATGGGAATTTTGGAACATTCTTCCAGAAGAACATTTGTGATGTCACACTGATGTTGGACGAGAAGGTCCAGCTCTCAGTCTCCATCCCAAAGTTGTTCTATCCGTCAAGATCATCCACATCAGTCTCTGTCATCCATGACTTTATGGATCTTGCTTTGTGCGCTGATGTCATGTCGGAAGAGGAAGGGCTCAGATCCAAACTCTTCCCAAAGTTGGGGAGCATGGAAATACCCAAAATGTCTTGAAGCATTCAGTGAGAGTGATTTAAACACCTGATTTTGTGTACTCAGATGGGTGAGCGAATACTTTTGGCCATGATGTGTATCTTTACCCTCGACATCACAGAGTACCCTTGGGATTTGAACACCCCCATTCATGTTCTCCTACTTTGCATCTGTTCCACCTTAAATACACCCCTGCATTACACTTAATAAAAAATTAATATAATATATATTATTATTTAATATAATTAAATAATAGTTGATATTTATATTTAAACGCAAAAACTGCATTTGTATTATTTATGACATTTCTTAATATAATATATATTATTATTTAAAATAATTAATAATAGTTAATTTTTATATTAAAACACAAAAAATTCATTTTTTATTATTTATTATTATAATATATATTATTATTTAATATAATTAATAATAGTTATTTTTTATATTTAAACACAAAAATTTATTTTTTATTATGTATGACATTTTATTAATATAATATATATTATTATGTAATATAATTAAATAACAGTTAATTTTTATATTTAAACACTAAACAGTAATTTGTATTATGTATGACATTTATTAATATAATATATATATTATGTAATATAATTATAATTAAATGATATAATTAAATTATAGTTAATTTTTATATTTTAACACAAAAATTTATTTTAATTTTGTATGACATTTATTAATATAATATATATTATTATGTAGTATAATTAAATAATAGTTCATTTTTTTATTTAAACACAAACATTAATTTTTATTACGTATGAAATGTATTATTATAATATATATTATTATTTAATACAATAATAATTACATAATATAATTAAATAATAGTTAATTTTCATATTTAAACACAAAATTCATTTTTTTATTATTTATGACATTTATTAATATAATATATATTATTATTTTATATAATTAAATAATAGTTAATTTCTATATTTAAACACAAAACATAAATTTTTATTATTTATGACATTTATTAATATAATATATATTATTACGTAATATAATTAAATAACAGTTAATTTTTATATTAAAACACAAAACATAAATTTTTATTATGCATGACATTTATTTATATAATATGTATTACTATGTAATATAATTAAATAATAGTTCATTTTTATATTAAAACACAAAAAAATATATTTTTTATTATGTATGACATTTATCAATATAATATGTATTATTATGCAATATAATTAAATAATAGTTAATTTTCATATTTAAAAACAAAAAAATCATTTTTTTATTATTTATGACATTTATTAATATAATATATATTATTATTTAATACAAAAATAATTAAATAATATACTTAATTAATAGTTAATTTTCATATTTAAACGCAAAAAATCATATTTTATTATTTATGAAATTTATTAATATAATATATATTATTATTTAATACAATAATAATTAAATAATATAATTAAATAATAGTTCATTTCTATATTTAAACACAAAAATGTATTTTTTATTATTTATGACATTTATGAATATAATATATATTATTATTTAATACAAAAATAATTAAATAATATACTTAATTAATAGTTAATTTTCATATTTAAACGCAAAAAATCATATTTTATTATTTATGACATTTATTAATATAATATATATTATTATTTAATACAATAATAATTAAATAATATAATTAAATAATAGTTCATTTCTATATTTAAACACAAAAATGTATTTTTTATTATTTATGACATTTATGAATATAATATTACTCACTTCTCATTGGCCGCATCTTTCTGGGCTTGGTCGGCCGCGTCTGACTGCGTGCACAGAGCGCGTCTACACGGGGACGCGCATTCTCCGGTGCCGGGGACGCGCCTCCAGAATAACGGCCGCGACGCGACTGTTATTTTATAATCTGTGTCGCTTCTATTAAATATTCGCCTCACGTTTGGTCTGCAAAACTCCTTTAACGCCGCCGAGAACCTAAACTGTAACATTTCAAATCGGAGCGGGTTAAAAAGAGCGAATTTTACAGCGTGAATACCGAATTTGTGTTTAGTTTCGAACTGCGGTTATCCGAAGAGTCGTGCCGGTGTCTTCCCTCGCTGCCTCAGTTCAAGTCCCGCCCGCTGACGCAACGCTCGCGTTTGATTGGCTCACGCTACGTCACTCTCCGCGCTGGTTGGCTAACGCGTCGATCACTCACCGTGATGACGTACATCACTTCCTCGAGCGAGAAAGCCGTTGGCCGTGTTGGCAATGAACGAGCACTGTGTAGTGTCCACCGCGCAGTATGCACTGTTAAGTGTGGGAAAATTGTAGTAAGTGTGATATTGCGCAGTTTGCGAGGTTTTTTATTAATAAGAGAAAAATCGTATAATATCTTCGTCATGGGTGACGTCGTACGATGTGGAAGGCCTTATGGTCAGATATATGGAAGGCCAACAGGGCCAAAATGCGTGAGACTTAAACGTTGACGCGTAATGAAATTGCGTTAACACGTCATTTTGTACAAGCCCATTGGTTCACAGAGCTTTAGCACCATCTACAGGTGGGGCGGTATCGCTCAAACAAACTAACTGTGCGCGTTATTGCGCCTTAAGACGTAATTTCACGTACAGACGAAAGAATGATCGGCATAAAATCGGTTAAACGTATAATCGTAATAAATGACATAAAAATATATAAAATTAAAATGAAGTAACTCACTAACTCACTTCTTTTCTAACCTACTCACTCTATCAAAAAAATAAATTAAAAAAAAACTTTTGTAACTTCTCTCTCTGTGTAACTTCGTAGTATTGTTGTAGCACTTGTTGACCTATTGTTGTATCGGCTATTTACCGCTTCATTGTCTCCTCGACTATTGTAAGTCGCTTTGGATAAAAGCGTCTGCTAAATGTAAATGTAAATTATACATTTAAATCTAATGACCCTAATATGTGGCATTGCACATGGTCCTATTCGGTATACGTCGGCACATAACGTGATTTTACAACAAGGAAGAAGACGATGTTTTAAAATAGATGCAGAAATAACGTGGCTTTGCGAAGTTTTCTAAACGATGCAGAAATAACGTGGCTTTGCGAAGTTTTCTAAACGATTGAAGGCACGTTTTTAGTAAATACATCGTATTTACTAAAATACAACGGTCGACTACGTTCCGAAACGTGAATAAATTAAAAACGATTGATACTAAATAAACAGAGATTGTAAAAAAAATGTACGAATGTAAGAAATGATTACTGAGGTAAGTCCCCTTACCCGGTATGATGCCTACCTCCAATCATAAAGACATTTCAATAACAATTTTTTAAACTTGAAATTAATTTTATTTATAAGGTTTTGGGAAAGGTCATGGCACACACTGTTACGTGATGTGTTGCCAGGTATGGTGTTTGTGCTCTGCATTTCATCCATCCCAGTGCACACACACAGTAAGTGAACACACACACACACACACACACACACTGTGAACACACAACCGGAGCAGTTGGCAGCCATGCTTTGGCGCCCGGGGATTAGTGAGGGGGGCGGTGCGCTGCTCAGAGGAGTCACCTCTGTGGTGGATTCCCGCTTACGAGTCTCGAACCAGCAACCTTCGGATCACAAGTCCGAACCACCAGGCCACGACTGCCCCCAAAACTCACTTAAAGTTACCATCCTTACCTACCTACCATACACTATGTTAATATTGTATAGTGTTTTGCTGTGGTACAAATTGTATTTACACTATTTATAAGTACCAATAGCATAAAACCACTATTTACAGTTAATTCAAACAAAATACAGCTATTTTCTGCTAGCTAAATAGCATAACTAAGAAATGCTGCTATAATCAGCTGTGTAAATAGAACCCACTTATATTGAAACTAATATTTCTGTAGTAGGCGCCTAATATTTATGCGCGTAGTATTTATATATATATTATGCGTTTTAAGAAATAAAAAAAATGTAGGAATACCAAATACATTCAGTTAACTGTTTCCGATTTATAAAATATCAGCCAAGTGACTTTCAGCTAAACTTGATCTTACCGGCATGGTGCGAAATCTACTGGTATTTCCCAAACAAATGTAAAGAGAGAGAGATTGCTGGATGAGACTTTTAGTTTAACAGCGGAAATTAAACTTTTACAACCGGTAGATAAAATTACGTTTCTCGGCGCAATAATGCGTACAGGCGCTATGTCGTCTGCGTTATGTCTAGAGACATTTTTGACCATAAGGCCTTCCATAGTATGCAGTTTCAAATTAGCCCTAAGAAAAACGCAACATCTGTACATTAAAAATATATTTAACTCATATTTATTTTATATCACATTCTTAGAAAAAAATGCAAAGAATGGGTAATTACATATACTAAAATTTTTTAATGCTTCAACAACTTATACAAAAATGCCACAAAACTCATTATAAGTACTAACATGATCTATGAACATAAGAAAAAAATAAATAAAACAAAAAGATGACTGGCTTCGCTAAATCATACTAAGTAAATTAATCAAACAAACAAAGAGTTTTAAGAGTTATTTGTTTGGTCTCTTGTGTACACTCTCCTTAATAGTACTATACATATCTAATTCTTTATGTACTGCAGAAAAAAAAGAGGTTTCTGATTACTAAAAATATATAACAATAAATATGAAACTTAATCAGTATGATCAAAAGATGGATTATGAAAGCCTCATTTTCCAGCTTCTTATAGTAAAAAAAAACAGATATTACATGTTCGTATAGAAAGAAGTTGGACAGCACTGTGTCATTTATAGATCTAGAAACCTCCCACTATAGCCTCTTTGTATACTGACAATGCCAGAATATATGAGGTACCGTGGGTGTGATGTACAAAATGAACAATTTACATATATTCCTTCAAAACAATTGTTTAAGTAATGCTTGTGAAACATCCTAAATTCAATGTTTTCAATTTTATTTGTGATAAGATATTCACTGGGTAAAACCACATACTAACAGGAAATGTTTAATGTGTGATGATGGTTTTGCCACCTAGTGGACATCATAAGAAGGTACATGGCAACCCCCCACACACCATATAAAATAACACAGTTTTCTGTATTTTGCAGTCTAGACATAAATGCACAGCAGTCCTAATGCACATGAAAGTCATACACGTCTTCAATGACTGCTAGCCTTTATATATCAAGGGAAATATAAAGTACGAAGAGCACATCCAGATAAGCTCACCCACACATACCTTCACAACAAACCCGATGTTTCCTCCATCACATATAGAGAAGTTCACAGCGTGTTAAATATCAAGGTGCACACACTTATGGTTAACCCTAATTGTGTAGGAGAAGCCTCATGGGAAATCATGCCGGCAGGCCGAAATGCAGTTCAAGAAGCGATCATCATTTCAACCGACTTCCTTCCGAACCCACCTTTAAACTTCATGTTTGTATCTTTTAAAATTGTGTTTACATTGATTATATTATGTATATTTAAATACTTCAAGTATATTCTAAGTACACTCTTTATATGCTAATACTACCATCTAACAGTATACTGTAGTATTGTTCAGTACTGCATAAACGTTTAGGTAATAAATTTCCCTTCTTCCTAATTTACAAAAGTACACTTTGAACTATAGTTTAGTAGGGTACTATACTTCACGTATACTTCACGTATACTTGACATCATCATACTTAAAGTTAACTATTTATACATTATTTGTATTACATTAGTACAGCATAAACTTGAACATGTTCATTTGGATGTTAAACTACGTGAGAGAGTACATCTAGCATACGTTAAATTCTATAGTACTCGTCTATAAATTAAGTACTTCATATATACTTGGACTTACACGTCAGTAAAAATGAAGCATACTCAAGAAAAGTATATTCTTCGTTTTTCTTATTTTTTGCAAGCTTTTTTCTAAGGGTAACCCTAACCTTAACCCTCTCTTTTATAATACACCCCATAAAAAGGCTTTTCTGCAAGCCGCAGTACTGCACTGCTGAAATGTCTCTGCCCACGTTCAAGCACCACCCACACATCTGGGTCACCACGGTGATCACACTGAGAGATTCTGTAGGTGTTGTGACGTCTGTCTGAGGAAGGCCCGTATAGGGCTCCGGCACATCTAAGGGCTGACGAGCGCACATTCGTGTGTGTGTGTGAGTGTATGTGGGTGTTTAGCATTAACGCATGTGTGACACAAACAGAAGAGGAAGCTGCTTGGATCAGCTTGATTTATGAAACCATTCCAGATTATGAGCTGTTTTGCAGGCCGCCTCTATAAATAAACGCCTTTTAAAATGCGATCTCGATAAAGTTAGGAAGTGTGGAAAGGTGTGCTTTCGTTAAACATCTAAAGGGATCGTTCCCTCAAATTAATAGGTTGTTTCGAATCATTATGCATTTGGTTGCTCTGTTAGACAGAGAGAAAGATATTTGGAAGAATGGGTGTAGCCAAACAGATCTTGCCCCCTTTGAATACCATCGTGGAAAAGTATTTTATCATTTTTTTGGCTCGGTTGAACTCAAAAAAAGATATTTTGATGAATGTGGCACAGGTAAACATTCTGGGGTACGTTTGAATGTAATTCATGGCAGAATTTTCATATCTAGGGGAAGTATACATTTTCTATGCCACTGAAAAATCTAAACACTCAGAATTTTTCTTCAATATTGCAACATTTCGAAGCAACAACAAGTGATATGTCATTAAACCTGAGTCTGACACAATATTAGTTTATGTTTAAACATAAATCAATGAGTTTAGATGGAAACGTGTTTCTGTTGCCAGTATGCAAAAATCAAACAAAATCCCATTTTTGCAACTCGATTTTATTTGTACGACTTCACAAAGACAACATATGAAAATGATAAACGTGACAGATTTTGGCACAGATTGGCACATCAACCGGACAGATGAAACTTTTACTGAAATCACATCAAAACATTAAAAATCTTATGACAGATCTACATGTTGCTAGAGGCTGAAGCTGCTCACCGAATGTACAAATACACGACACAATTTATTAGTACCGAAGTGGGACGATCACAAAAGTCGGCAAGGCTATCTCTACATATTCAGTATTATTTAACAAAGATCACATCAAAGTTGACATAACATTACGAACAGATGAATGTCATGTTTTCAACACTACAGACCTGTTTACTAAAAACTTTGTGCTTCAGTCGCCGAGTGCATTGAGTAAAGAATAGCTTAAATAAAAATACTTTAAAAATTGAACATGCAATAAAATGAAACAAAACACAGATTATTTACAAAACGATAGTCACACATATGCTTTTTGTGTGCACACATCAGCAAGACGGTTCTCTAAAATTGAAAAATAAAATGAAAATAAATCTCTAAGCATTTACATTTTGTAAGGCCACACCGTATTAAAACTAGATATCCACTGAGAAAACAAAACAGAAATTTTATTCAGAGGTTGAAGATGTTATCTTGAGTCTTCTGGTTCGGATTTGATCATCTTCTTGTCCAACAGGCGAGGATCATTTAGAGACGAGCCATTTTCTGCGATGGAAATGCAACATTTTTGTTCTTTAGTTTGGGGTTATGGGTAGGAAGGCTCAATTCTACATATTTTAAGATTACAAGATAAGTTTGGGTAGGTGGAAACAGCTTTTGGACCAATGTCTTGAAGCAAGAAACATGAGTTGTCATCATGCAAAAAATGTGCGAAAAATAATTCCTTTATCCAGTTAGATTTATGTAGGATGTCCTCTTTTGCGTCATGTATTTTGTTATTCAGGTTAACTTGGTGGCGAACATTAAAAAAACAATGAAATACTTTCAGTATGTAGGAATTTTCGACATTCAAGAAAGTTCCAGTAAGCAAACATATACCGTCAATGTCAAAATTAAACAGGGTACTTTTTAGTCTCCAAAATCACCAAAGATGGCGTAGACATGCGTCTGTTTTAACGTATATTTCATCTATTCAAATCAGCTGCTTTCAAAAGATGATCAGTAAATTACACCGACTGACATCAGGTTCTGCCCACAGTGTGGTGAAAGAAAAAACCCAGTACGTCAAAAAGACGAGTAAATCCTCACCTACTCGCGGAGCTAACGCGGTGTGGACAGGCAGGTAGGAGTTTCAGAGAGAAAGCTCTTTCAAAGATAACATTTGCATGAAGATTGCACACATTACACAAACTTCTAAGATTCATCAACGATATGTGTATTGCTCTCACGCATCAAGGATGAAAAATGTACCAACCAGGCCATATGCATGTGAGGTTTAGCCAAAAGGTCCAAAAAGTACATTTAGGTTTGTCAATATAGTGGATGTTAGCTTCTTGAGTGTGGGCACTAACCTGTGGTCATCGCTTTTCTCTCATCTGAGGTCTGTTGGTTGTGTCTTTCCTCCGTCATCTGCTTGTGATGTCGCTTCAGCTCATTGGCCAGCTGTCTGCCCAACGGAACGTCAGTCAAACGCAGGTTCAAAGGTCTTTCGCCTGCATTATACGAACACATATTAACTTTAAATGCAGTGATACTACAGTAATTGAAGCCCACTTCAGATTTTAAGGTAATGTACCGGAGACTTGCGAAAGTCCGCTGTTGCAGTGTTGAGGTGTGGGAGAGAGGTATTTCAGAGCCGCCGTCGGAATCCGCCAGTCAAGGGATTTCAGTCTCTCCTGGATGGCAGCGTCTCGTAGGAGCTCCACCTGCTTGGCCAACAGAGAATCAAGTTGAACCTGCATACACAAAAGCAAGGGGTTATTAAAATGTTAGTCACAAATGAAAAGGTTATCAATAGAATTAAAAATACTAAATTTGATTTCATTCAACTTCTTTGAACTCAACTTTTATCAACTCAACTCAACTTCACTCAACTCAACTCAACTTCACTCAACTCAACTTCTTTAAACTCAACTTCACTCAACTCATCTTCACTCAACTCAACTTCATTTAACTCAACTTCACTAAACTCAACTTTTATCAGCTCAACTTCATTCAACTCAACTTCATTCAACTCAACTTCTTTCAACTCAACTTCTTTCAACTCAACTGCATTCAACTCGACTTCTTTCAACTCAACTCAACTTCACTTAACTCAACTTCTTTCAACTCAACTTCATTCAACTCAACTTCACTAAACTCAACTTTTATCAACTCAACTTCTTTCAACTCAAATTCTTTCAACATAACTTAATTAAACTCAACTTCATTCAACTCAACTTCTTTCAACTCAACCTCATTCAACTCAACCTCATTCAATTCAACTTCATTCAACTCAACTCAACTTCATTCAACTTAACCTCATTCAACTCAAATTCATTCAACTCAAATTCATTCAACTTAACCTCATTCAACTCAAATTCATTCAACTCAACCTCATTCAACTCAAATTCATTCAACTCAACCTCATTCAACTCAACCTCATTCAACTCAACCTCATTCAACTCAACTTCATTCAACTCAACCTCATGCAACTCAACTTCATTCCACTCAACCTCATTCAACTCAACTTCTTTCAACTCAACCTCATTCAACTCAACCTCATTCAATTCAACTTCATTCAACTCAACTCAACTTCATTCAACTTAACCTCATTCAACTCAAATTCATTCAACTCAACCTCATTCAACTCAAATTCATTCAACTCAACCTCATTCAACTCAACCTCATTCAACTCAACTTCATTCAACTCAACCTCATTCAATTCAACTTCATTCAACTCAACTTCTTTCAATTCAACTTCATTCAACTCAACTTCTTTCAACTCAACTTCACTAAACTCAACTTCTTTCAGCTCAACTTTTTTCAACTCAACTTCATTCAACTCAACTTCTTTCAAGTCAAACTCATTCAACTCAAACTCATTCAATTTAACTTCATTCAACTCAACTTCATTCAACTCAACTTCTTTCAATTCAACTTCTTTCAATTCAACTTCTTTCAACTCAACTTCATTCAACTCAACTTCTTTCAATTCAACTTCTTTCAATTCAACTTCTTTCAACTCAACTTCACTAAACTCAACTTCACTAAACTCAACTTCACTTAACTCAACTTCATTCAACTCAATTTCTTTAATTTCAACTTCTTTCAACTCAACTTCATTCAACTAAAATTCTTGACTTCTGTCAATGCATTTTACCCCCATTTTAACGTCCTTTAACCCCAGATGAGGTGTAACAACAGAACTACCTGTAGACTGTGTCGGATGGACTCCTCTCCTTTAGATTTAGCGAGGGCGAGCTGCTCTCTCACCGTCTCCTGTCGCGTGTGAAGAACATGCAGGGCCTCCTGCAGATCGTAGACGCCATCCTAACAGAACGAAATGAGATCATGAGGGACCTGATAATCATGATAATCCGAAGTTTATTTTCCCTGATGGCTTAATTTCTTTACATTTCTGGTGCGACGTGACATTTGCACCTGTTTGTATAAAGTGAGTCATCAATGATAGGGCACCAGAGAGCTCTTCTTGCGAGAGAGATGAATCAAAATAACGAAAGGATAAATTAAAATATGTCATCATTTACTTACCCTCTTTTCAAACATGTGCTTTTTTTCTTTGCCAGAACACAATTTTTTTGGGAGAATGCTGTAACCGAATAGCTATGGCACCCGCATTGGTCTGTGTCAATGCAATATTAAGTGAAAGGGTAATGCTGTTGTATAGTTACCAACATTCTTCAAAATATCTTCTTTTGTGTTTTGAAGAAGAAAAATCACATAGGTTTGAAACGACCAGAGGGAGAGTAAATCATGACTGAATCATCATTTTGGGGTGAAATATCACTAACATCATTATTTTTCATATAGGTCAATGAGATTGCTTTGTCTTCTACATCTCGGACATCTATTTTGAGAAACCTCACAATTGTTCCTTGCCCTGGTTGCAGTTTGCAGTGGTATATTTGTTGTCACTGTGGCAGATCAGACTTCGTCAACTCTGAACAAGCTCTCACCTCGTGTTCGCCCATTAACAGCCTCCAGATTTTCCTCTGAGGTCATTACTTTGTGTGTGAGTGTGTGTTTGTGTATGTGTGTTTGCTTGTGTCCACGTATGACGTTCGACTCGGGCAGAGACAGCCACAGCGACGCGTGGGTTATTCAGCGCACACCCACGGGATGGTTAAAAAAATTATGTGTACTTCTTCGCCTGTTCCTTGTACATTGGGTTTGCGTGTTTTCTCTATCCTTTTATGGAAAAGCTTTCAAATGCTAACATTTCGTCACAGAGAGCTGCGATTTAACTTGAGACTTTATCTTGTTGACTCACAGCTCCATTGAGATAGCAGCATCATTTACTTTCAGATGTTCACCTTGAGGCACAAAGCTCCGCTCATGGGAGAAAACATGTGAAGGCAACATTTGGAGTGAATCATGATGTTAATTACACACCCGAGATTATGAACAGGGCGATGTGGCTTTAATTTAGACGCGACTGCAAAGAGGTGGGCAATAACCATCCCAACACGACCGGAAAAGTAATAAAGAGCTCCCGAGAAACCACCCGGAGCTAAAAATGATTACAAAGATGAGGCGTGCAGTCTCGTGAAAATAAAGTAATGTGTCATGGTGATGGAGATTATTGATGTGAACTGAATTTAAACAACTCACTTCGGATTTAATTCTCTTGGGAGAAGGTTCCTCTTCTTCACCGCAGTTAGATCTAAAAGACAGATGGAGGTTTTTTATAAACACCAAGAAATATCTTTTAGTTGATAAATGGGAGGTTTTGAAAAAACAGTGTGAAGCAAAAGGGGGAAAATTAACGATACAATTTTAAAGCAATTTAGGCAATTAATTAAACATGTAAACATCTTTTAGCGATTTTAGTCTATTGTTAATTAATATAAGAATAAATTAAATATATATTATTTTTGTTTATTTTTAAAATCAGGAAAAATAACAAATTAAATATTAAGCTAGCAGTTCAAAAAACAGTTATATATAAATATCTAGTATAATGGCTGAAAAGAGTAAAATTAATTTTGATTTCAGTTTGTATAAAACATAAAAAAATTAATAAAAAGATTACAAATATCTAAGAATATAATGCTAAAAAGCTCCAATTAATATCAAATAAAAACTCTGGAACGACCCAGCAACTGTTTTCAATTGCCCAAAACATGATAAAAATTATGTTTAACAAAAATCGAATAAAAATATATCCCAGCTATGCTTAACACGAAAAGTAAAAGGGATTGTCACCTGTTGCTCCTGCGGGTGTATTTGTAAGTAACCTCGCGTGATATCTGCCTAGCCAGTGAGAAAAGTTCGTCCCTTCGGGTCAGGAGTGACAAATCTTTCATGCATAACTGAGCCGAAGCCTCATTTACTGTAAGCTAGAAACAAAATTAAATCCACACTTAACTTCACAAACTTTGTAGCATTAATAATATTGAAACATATTGAAACATTTGAAACATCACATTTCGCTTACACATAGTACAAACCTCATGCATCGTAAGCTGTCGGCCGTCCCTCCTTTTAGAATCGAACCTCCCGTAGATGGCGCTGTATTTCCGAATCTCCGCCTCCTTCTGCGGGTCCTCTTCGCTCATCTCGCAGATGTGGCCGATCATTTTACTCAACTTCTTATTGGCACGAACGTGCTCTCTGACTTCACTCGGGTCGCTTTTGGGCAACGTTTGGGCCAGTCTCTCGACGCACTCCGTCACGCATTGGACGGCGGTGGCGTCGAGAGAGTCCAGAGCGTCGTGGGGAGAACACGGGGAACATGCTCCGGATGGAGATAAGCTGTGTTCGCTCTCGCTACCCCAGAAGCGACTCTCGCTTGCACCTTGTAGCGGAGAACAACCTGGCGTACCGTCCCTGCTGATGTCGAGCCTTCCTGGACTGGGGCTAGCGGCTAACAGTGCTCTCGGTACCGTGAGCTGGTTCTGTTGGCCGTTGCTCTGGATCCCCGGCGAGTTTTCGGGGAGTTTATAAACCGGTATACTGCAAACGGGTAGGGACGCCAACGGTTGGTTGAACAGGGAAGGGTTGGTCACCCAGTCCCGGAGTGCTTTCTGGAGTCGACGGACGTGGAGCGGTTTGGTCGCCATACCAACGAGGGCCATGATCTCGAGGAACTCTTCCTCACCAGCCTCGCAGAGCTGCTGAACATCGTCGCCGCCCTGCTGGATGAACGCTTCGTAGTAGCACAGCAGGTTGGACCGCTGAAGGATTCTGTACAGTTGAAGCTCACCCAAAGAACGTGGCAGCAGTACCGACATGGCTACACAGGAGAAAAAACATAGTTAACAAAATATCATCTCGGAGAACACATGTTGTGATCTGGAAAACCTTCGAAATACGTTCTAGGAAGATCGGTTTACATTGTAAGTCTCAAAGTAGACAGATCAGAGTATTTGCAGACGTAAACACATCAAAGTAGGTCCCAGATCACTTTGTAAGGAGAAGCAGTCACACCATAGCTCGAATCAAACACACAACGTTTAAAAATGAATGACACAAAGCCACAATGTGTTTGAATACGCATATAGTTCCAAAGCAACATTGCAAAGAGACACAACCTTTCAGCAAAAGTGGAAGACACCTCAAGACTCCCACAAACTAAAGTCAACCTTCAACTTGATGTCCAACAAATCTACCTCCATGAAACAGTGAAGTCAATCGTATGAACCCATCTATAGCATGGACATGCAACCTACACACACAGAGAGGAACATAAAGAGATGCACCCTTCAGAAGAGACCTTCGATCTTCTGATCTCTACTTCTTCAACATCACCGCAACTACCACCCAACTCCAACTTCTCAAGATGTTTTCACCGTTCCTTGAGGAACTTCTGCAAGGAATACTGTTGAGACAACATGTACCTGCAGTGCACACTGGAGATCCCACACTAGACCCTTGCAAGCATAATTCAAACTCAACCAAGCCCAATGGAAACTTCATGGAAAGTCTGTCTGATGGTTTCCCTTCCACACCACAATGCATGTGCATATGAGCTCCACATGGATGAATCCCTCAACCCAAGCATTGATCTCCACGGAAGCCCATCTGAAGTTCTCCAGATGTTCTCCGACAAGAGGGTCTGTACGTACCTCTCTTCCGCAGCTGATGCCCGGTGCTGGCGGCTGTCTCGGGGCTGCGCTCCGCCTCTCTCGCTGGAGAGAAAGTCCGATGAGCGTTCATCTCGGCCGTCTCTCTCTCACACACTCACTCTCTCTCTCTTCTGCTGGGATATTCCGATGCAAGCTGCATTGCTCTCTCACTCCCACGCTCCGGTTTGACGCAGATCCTCACGTGGGCGGCGGTGCGAGCGTGGGAGACCTGATGCGCACATTCATGACATATTGAGAAATATCTCATCATCGAATGGGTGTGCATTTAAAGAAGGAAATCCACGTGTGCTGAGGATCTGGACAGACATCTTGGAGACATCTTCGAGGGGTCTGTGACAGCTTTCATTATGCTGCCTTTGAAGTGCACTTCAAAGGGAACACGTGATCAACGTGGAATGTGCATTACATCATCAATGCACTACGTCATCGCCCCCCCAAGGATGCTCACCCTGCCTTACAGGGTGACAGCATCCCCCCAAAGGCCGCCCCCATCCTCTCTCATCCAGCACCCGTGATGCAAACACTTCTGAGATGCATTCCCTAAAAAGCAGCGCCCTAAATGTATTGCACTTGAAAGCGCACTGCTTTTAAAACGACCGGATGTTTGGATTGGAGGGCCGCATCGGCACCCTGCCGTCTCCGCATCCCGAGCTATTTTGGGTAGGAGGCCGGGCATGGCAGCTCCTGGGAGGAAGTGCGTGGTGGGTGCCGTCATGTTCCCTTTCGTGTTGCTCTCTCCCTCAAAAGCGGTTTGGGCTTTGAACGAGAGCAGATGAATCTGTGAGCTTCGAGACCCGGGCTGTCAATCACAGCATCCCTGCGGTCCGTCAATCACAGCATCCCTGCGGTCCGTCAATCACAGCATCCCTGCGGTCCATACATACACGGGGTGCATGAGCACCTATCTTATAATGTCTGTGCATGTTAGTCATGCTTGAATCGATTTTGACCTCTGTTTTAAAACGGGACAAATAAGTCGGTTCCTTTCATTTGTTCGGCCAAACGTCTTCCAACGGGCCCACACACACTCGGCCGCCCACATGTACACACACATATAGATAAGCTTTGTGACGTGTGTGTGCATGCGTATGCGTGTGTATAGGGCCCCTGTTCAGAGTGGGTGTTGTTTAGGGTAGGGCTGTTGACAGGGTATGCGTGGGCTTGCGGCCTTTAATGGTTAAGCTGACAGTTACTCGGAAAATCCTCTTTCCTCCTTCTTTAGCATCAAACTTAAATTATGTACCGTTAGCTGGGACAACCTAGAGACCGATCCGTCTGTAATGCATGGCGAAGAAAGTCCCGAAATCTTTGTTTGATTTGAAAAAGAGTTTTTAAAGACTCGGTAAATAAAGTATTTAATACATAGAAGTGGGGGAAAGTGAGATGACTGGTTTCCAGGGTGTTGCTATGGGAGATGCTTAGTAGTTCTGGGCGGTTGCTATGGTGTGCAGGTCAAGATCCCAACGCCAGTTTTAATGATATATAAACGATTTATATATATATATATATATATATATATATATATATATATATATATATATAAATAACGTTAACGATTGTCTTTTATTGTGACTACGAAAATGTAACTACGATGCGGCTAATTTATACGATATTATTCGTTTGTAGTGATATTGGGTTTAGGGGCGGAGATAGGGGTGGGGATTCAGTCTTTCTTTTGGTAATCTTACGTTGCTTTGTACAGTTTAAACAATGTACGAGTTAATACAAACTAGCCACCTTGTGAAATTAAAGCAAGTTGTAAGAAAAAAATTGTAAGTTACAATTCTGAAGCTCAGAATTTAACGTTTCACTTAAAATTCGTAATGTTACAAAATATTACCAAAACTAAGGAGGAGAAATATTAATAACTAATTAAATATTTGTCAAAATTGTCCTGTAAGTTTTTGTGCTTAGGATGCATTTTTGTATATTAAATAGAAAAACAATTAACCTCACAAAAATATTTTAATTATTTGTATAATTGGAAATACTGCTGTTTCCCTTTTGCCAAATAACATTAACCAACAAACTGTCTTTGTACCATAAACCAGCGTAATTTACACCAAAAATAGACAATATGTACTCAATGAACCTGTCATGGCGTTGCACTGTACATGAATTTGTTTGTACAGGGCACAAATAACATGAATGCACCCTGACTGAAACGTCTACGATTACTACAAAGATGTCAACATCTCTCAGCATGCATATCCTGAATGCCGAGGCTTAACTTGGCAGGATATTAGATTGTGGATGCCATAAAATAACCCAAGGTGTGAAATGGATTACTGGTTGGGGCTTTAACTAGAGATAAGGTGACAGGATTTAACACGCATACACCCCAACCCAAACAGTTGGTTATTAGCCCCCAATGTCTGGCACAATATGAGCAAGACCACCTCCAGTGACCTTCATTGCCCGCTGACAACCAATGGGGGAAAACGTGTGGGCGAGAGAGACAGACAGAGAGAGAGAGAGAGAGAGAGCTCATGCTTTACCCTCCGAACTGTCAAAGCCACAACAATGCCCGCCCACATGTGTATGGCCCGCTTGTTCTCATCTTCTCCATTACTAGGGATGTTGACTTTACTTTTATTATTGCTTATATTAACAGAACACCCTAACTCTCTACCCTACTTTGCATCTCGGCCTCTTTATTCTGTGCAGTTTAAAATCTTTTATGCTGAATGTGTAGGGGTGCTTTTTTAGGAACACAGTTATCATTTTGTTTTTATAAATGATGAAGTGGAACAATATCTAGAGACCATGACACACAAAGACATGGCAACCACATTGACTGTCAATGTCCTCTAGCTACCCAAGATTAAGAATTCTACAAAATATGTAAATATTATGTAAGTATATTTACACAAATTTTTAATTAAACTAGATTGAAATTTATTAAATGTTAGCATTTGTATAGTTATATAATATAATTAAGGAGTAACCAAAAAACTATTTTTAGATTTCGGTATCGGGCAATTCTGTGAAAATGTGAACCTTACCATGAAATAAAGAGCTTTTACCAATGGTTTTAGTGTACATAAAGCCAAAAAGTCAGCATTTGTTGGTTCAATCAAATATTAGTTACAGTAATAAATGGCAAGTTTAGAAGTGGGTTTTAAAACAACATGAAAAAATATGTTTTTTCATTCTGGAATATTTCCGATATAAAAGCGCTAATGTTTTTTTTTTTTTTTTTAAATGTTACATGACAGAATTCCATTATATGCTGTAAAAAACTATAATTTTATAGAATTAAACCGTGTAAAACAACATTTATTGTTGCATTTTATATTACCATACCAAAATGTTTCTGCATCATTACAAACGTCTGATTTGCAGTTTATATCTGTGACTTTCTATTCAAAATATGTGAAAAATTATGATTTAAAAAAATAAATAGCAAATAATAAATGAATAGAAATAAATAAATTACAGTAATAAATTGTACATTTTGGTTTCAAGTTGGATGAAAAATAACACAATAATATGTACAAGAAACATACGTTTTTAGGACTCTAATAAAAAACAAACTTTGCAGAAGTGCATTGATTTTGAAATATTTCATGAGAAACAATCATTTAACATTTATTCACCATTTAATGCCATTATACATTGTAAAAATGTAGTTTTACAGAACTGGTCTGTGCTGACATTAAACCATTTTATTTGAGTAAATAAAAAATCTGTCATTTTTACCAATCCAAAATAACTAAATAAAGTAATCCCTTGCAAACACATGGAACTTTCCACAGGTTTAACATATTCAATGTTAATCTTCAACTGAAAGCTTCTGTGCGTGCCGCAAACAATGTGACATTTCTTTATGAACAAATCTGTAACAATGGAAATTCTGAGATCACAAGACAAAGGACTCACAATAGACCCATAATTGTAGATAATAAACTCAATCACGTCTTTGATATGCAAACAATCATCTCTGATAATTATCATTAAGCTTCTTTGATGTTTGGCCCTTCAGCTTCCAGAAACGAGGCCCATGAGAAATGGCTCCGCCCACAGCCCCGCCCACAGGCCGGTAAACTCCCAGGTCGATTAATCACGGCAAATATCAGAAAAATAAGCAGCGTGCTTGACATGATCCACCGCACGACGATAGATATAAACTGAAAGCATTTTTTGTTTGATGCAGGAAGCATCTCCGCAGAGACTCGACGTCAGCCCACGACAGCTGTGAAATATTACAAACATTGAATCCAGACGGCTTCCGTTTTCAAAAGAAAATCATGTTAAAATAGAGCTTCATCTCCAGCGACTAAACAATTATTTTAACAACATCTGCATACACAGCGCAGCAGAACGCCAAGAATGACTCATATGGTGTTTTCAGGCGACAATTCTTAAGATCTATAGCCATGTAAACAATTTCGTGTATGTATAGTAATCACATCTTATGTTTTGGTATAATACATGTGTGGTGGTCAAAAGAAAATATTTTGAGAAATGACATTGTGTTATATTAATTCAATGTGCTCTGATGTTGAACATTCTTCAAAATATCTTCTTCTGTGTTCCGAAGTAGAGAAAAACCAAATAGATTGAAAATTTCATGAATGCATTTTATTTTAGGTAAACTGTGCCTTTAAATGTTTTTGTGTTGGTTTGTGTTAATGCAATGCAAATCAATGTACGCCTATGTTCACATTCCTGTTCAACATTCTTCAAAATATTCTCTTGTCTTTGGATGTTGAGAGAAAATCATAAAGGTTAAAACAATAAAAGGAGTGTAAGTAAATGATGAATTAATTGTATTTTTAGATGAACATTCATTTTAAATTCTGCATTCGAGAAATATCAAACTTCAGCCCCTACACTTCCTCTAGCACATGGAAACCTGCCTTTAGTTTTCCAAATTATCCTCGGCTTTTGGCTGGATCTCTGGATGTGGAATTACAAAATGGGCGTTAACTGCCTACACGCGGCCTGTCGTGTGGGTTCCTCGGTCAGAAGCGAAGAATTTTTCACGGAGGCCGTCACAAGACCCTCTGGATCACAATAGTCTTTGGTGTGTTTAGAAAACCTACTTTACTACACTTAAAAAAGTTGCTGTTAAGTACAAAGTCCCACGTTATCGTTTTGGTAAAACTTAAAGCAAAAAATTAATAACTGTATATTGCAAAAAGTATAAAATGCCTAGTCACCATTGCAGGTCTTTGAAAATATTAGATCAGATCTTTTTGAGGATAGAAAAAGAAGAGGTTGAAAAATATGTATACATTTACACACCCTCAGAACACATTTCCACGTGCCATTCCGACTATCCTTTCTCCAGCAGAACACAAAAGAAGATATTTTGAAGAATGCCAGGAAGCAAACAACAAAATCTCTTGTGTCTTATTTGGTTTCAACAGAAGAGTGCAGTACATAAGGATGAATAAATGTTGACGACTCAACAAACAAACAAACTTTCATCACCAAAGAAATACAATCACTATTGCATTGGTTTTAATTCGAATTGTTATGTAGTTGTGATATCTTCAAGCGCATTGTGTTGCATTTCCACACAAAGCATTGTTGCGGGGCATATTGCGACAGCTAATCTCACGGGAGATGAAATCTGTGCTGCGAGTGGGTGTGTGCTGTAAATAAGGTGTTTGATTCCAAAGGAAGAAATTAATTCTGGGAATGAGGAAATATGTTTCAAGTGAGAAGCATTCAAGCAATCCAGGACGTGTGTGAGATACACATACAGGCAAATCATTATGGGCTGGTTTCTATAGGAACAAGGGAAGTCTCTATAGGAACATCAACCTGGTGGGGTTGATTAAATGATTTACAGTTGATGTCTAAGACTGGACTGAGATGCTCTTCAAGCACAACATTTTGTCTCATGTAAAAAAATGTATTTATATATTATTAAACGTTAATGATTGTTAATATTTGTAAATGTATAATTCTGTTTTTTATATAAAAAACTTTAATATATTTTGCTCATCTTATTTAAAACATGTATGGTTGTTTTAAACCACTTAACATACATTTTATATTAAATTGCAATTTAAATGTATGATTGTAAATACATAGACTATTCATTAGTTTAGGTTTTACACTGGAGCTATCTTCAGAGAACCTGGCTGTTGAATTAATTTATCTAAATTAATTGTAGGGTAGTTTCTTTTTTTTAATAATACTATGATACATTATTTCTCAAGACAAGTATGATATCTTTTAAATATGTATATGTAAATATTTACAGTCAAAATGCTGAAGGACCTGCACAGCAACGCCCTAAAAATTAGTTACAAATTCCAGGAATGTTATTGGGTACAACAGATTCTAATACATAAAATCAAAAAATCATTTTAATTTATAGCAGCTAGGAATAATAGAGACTTTTTTAATCATACAGATTTTTATTCATTGAAATGTTTTATTTATTTATTTTAAATATTAATATTAATATTGAAAGTGTATTTAAATAAGTAATAAATAACACAAATTTTAAATTTAACATGTAAAAAAATATTACTTGATTATATTATATTACATTATATGACTTGCTGAAGGCCAGACATTACTTCCCTCTACAGGCAAAAGAATGTACCGACACACATACGTAAGTTTAAACCAACAGGCTTTATTCAAAGCTTGTGTAAAACTCCTATAAATAAGTTAAAATGAATACATAGTGCACTTACACCACTTAAAATAGTCCTTGGCTTATTAATGTCAATGTAGTTCCATTAAAATGTAACACATTTAATTATAATACAATAAAGTCAGCACAAAATCAGTTTGTGACATCATCTTGGATGTTTTTGGTCACTTTACTGTAATACAGGCTTACATGTGCCCTGTTGGGAGTTACAGCTGTTCGTTGGCATCCGGGGACCGGGGGTCATCCTGGGACTGGGCTCCACAGGGATTGCCATCCTGTTGGGTCGTGTTATCAGAGACGGGAGAGTCTATAGGGATGTCATCTGTGTCCTGTTTATCAACACATTGAAATCAGTGAAATTCTCAAAGCGTACACACTTACAACACATCACAAGGCCAAATATATCCCTTCTTACCTTTCTGCCATAGAATGCATGAAAAAAATCAAACACTCAAATCAATGTCTTTACAATGTTTTGTCATCATGTTCCTTTGCCCATAATCCTTTTTGTTACCTGAAGGGGCTGGACTTCAACAGGCGGGTATGTCACCGCCATGACGACCATCTCTCTGATCTGGTAAAAGGCGAGAGCGACGGTAACCCATGGCGATCCGGACGGGACCCATGCGGGCTTGCACAAGTCTTCCTGCTCCTCTTGGTATCTCAGTTTCCGTGCCAGAAGTTTGGGCTCATGACGAGCGGGCGTTGCTGCCTCTGCCGTGTTCTGAACCAGGTCGATGGTCGCTATTGGAACCGGGCTGGACGGGATTGGGATGTTCTCGGCAAGCATAGTGCGCTCTAAATTAATTAACACCCCCCCCAAAAAAAAGAGTAACAGAAACAACATTATTTACATTGATTAGTCGAGTGTTAATTATTTTTATATTATTTATATATTTATAAAGAATTCTGTCATTGTGTATATTTGTGACCTTGCTTGGGAAAACCCAGCTAAAGTAATCATTTTTGTAATTTACATTTTAAACATAAAATTATTCCACACAATGTGAGGATTTTTTATTATTACGATTATATATTCTCTTTATTAGTTTAATTATGATTTATTTTCACGTGATCTCAGATTTCAATGCTTACCCTTCCTTTCATCCCGATCAGTGATGCACATAACAAATGAAAAGAAGAGTAAAATAACAAGAGATGTCATTCCGAGCGCACGGAACGTCTCAGCAACGCCTAAAAAACGACGACATCTGTTTAAGCATTTGTTTTCAACACTATTCATTTACCTACGTTACACAAGCAAAATTTATATTAGTACAATTTATATTTTGATTGATATAACATTATCATATTATGGGGTATCAAAGCCTCCAACTTTGTGCTGCTGACTCAGCAGTCCAAGAAATGGGCTTGTTCATACCAAAGTAGTTGACAAAAACGCCTCCGACCATGGCTCCGCAACCTCTGCCCAGCCCGAGGTGAAGCCCCTGCAGGATGCCCTGAGCAGACGTCCGTTGTGATGCAGGTACGGCCGCGCTCAAGTACGATATACACGCTGCCCAGACGGAGGCGTGCGTCAAACCTGAACAGACGAACAAGCAAGATCTGTCATCATTTACAAATTCTCCTGACATTCCAAACCGGCATGACTTTCTTTCTTATGCAGAACATAAAAGAAGATATTTTGAAGAATGTCAACATTTGACTTCAATTGTATGGGCACAAACCCATATCTCAAAGTATCTTTGATAAACTGATATAGGATTTAAAGAACAGGCGTGTGCAGCCACATGTTTGTGTATAGACAATAGCAGACGAAACCATGTCTTTGTGGAATGCAAACTAACTTGATCCAGGTCTTCAATCCTTTGCACACAAACACACCCAAAGGAACAAATTGACCTACCGAATTTTACATCTCCGGAGAGATGACTGATGTTTACTTTTGAGTATTTACTTACATGATAGTAACAGTATAGTGAACTTTTTGTAACAGGAAGTGGCGGTTGAAACAACTACACCCACATGACTCCACTTCCGGTACTATATTGAGCTCTGTGGCCCTTTTCTGCTCACTTCCATCCCAGCCAATCAGAGAACGGGGAGAAAAGAAGATATTTAGAAGAAAGTTACATTGGTGCATGTGGCAATACATTAGTCAATGGGCACCACTGAACATTCTTCTAAACATGTTGTGTTCTGCTTAAGAACGAAGGTCATTCAGATTTGAAAGATTACAAGACGATGAGCAAATGAGTTTTTATTTTTCATCACTTTAATGCCGGTCTTAACCTTGTAGGACTTCCATGGGCAGCACGGTCCAGGCGTTCTCCAGGTATGAGATGTACAGATAGCGCGCCGTGTTACAAGCCAATCCCACGTAGAGAACCCTGATACAGAGGTGAAACAAAAAAATTATATAACTTTAACGTTGAGGACTCTTTAATGAAAATCAAACTTTGCCAAGGGTAAACATATGTGTAATTTATATATGTACAGTTTATCTAGGTCATATTTTATAGAAGGGTCTGTAAATATAAATCTCAAAACAAAGTTTTTAACTCATACACGAAGCTGTTAATCATTTACAAATCCTACAATAATATTACTCGACCTTCAGAAAGAAGTTTTCAGGTTGATGTTTGACTGAAATGGTTAAACTTTAGAATGAAAGAGACAGTTATGCCCTTTGTAAACTGAGACACACTGTGTGGACAGTAGAGCCACTGCAATGAATTCTGGACTTGCGCGATCACAGAGAGGATAAGGCTTTGTGCTCTTAAACTGGAAATTTTTCACATCAAAATGAAAATAATGTAATGTTTTACCCAACCATAAAGCATTTCAAACCTGTATGACTTTCTTTCGCAAAAAGATATTTTGAAGAATGGTAACCTAAGAGCACTTGGACTCCTTGGACACAAAACTTTACAAGTGAATGGGTCCTCATAACCAAAATTCTTTGTTCTTTTGTGGAAGAAAGAAGGTCATACAGGTTTGAAATAACAAAAGAGCAAGAACATGTCAGAAGAATCTCATTTATAACTCAATTTTTCAATTACTTCCTGACCTAAGGGCACAATTACAAAACTGCCATGTATATATGTGAAACTTTCTTAGAAATGTAATTCAAAAGAGATGTAAAGTGTAATTTCAATAAAGCGACAGAAATGTCACCTGATGTGTCCCACCAGTTCGATAAATTTGTGGCTGGTGAAATACGCGGCGAGCTCCGACATGTGACTCAAAACAGAGCAAACACCAAAGAGGGTCGTCGTCCCGGTCAGGTCCTCCAGATGCCAGTAAAGGAAGGTGAAAACAAACCCATAGCCGAATCCCATGAACCAAGCTACGAACAAAACGGTACTATACCGTACCCCGCACAACAAGTGCATCAAATCCCGAAAGTGGAACTCCTCAGTTTGAGCATTCGTTGGCGTCTCTGAGTTTTCAGTTGTCCCAGAGGAAGAACCTCCAGGTTGGGCTTCTTGTTGTTGGTTGCCAATCTCGTTCTTGGCTTGAGTTTGATGATTAACGTCAAACTTAAATTGAGTGGCCACAATGAGAGTGATTCCCATCAATACCCCGAACACTATAAAAGCAATACTGTAGTTCTTGTAATTGCGCATGTAGCACCCCTTTCCGTCCTCGATGTAAAGCTCTGTACTGGTGTGATCGATCCAGATTCCGACACAAAGCATGGTGATGGCCCAGCCGAGTGAACCCCACATTCGCTGGAGACCGTAGCGATCGCGGTGCGAACCAAGATATTGAAGAGTCACCTAGAACAAAACAAAATGCAATTGTAATGTATTCAAAATGCAGCAAAAGTAAATTGCGACATTTGCAACAAAGATTGTCGAACTTCTATGTTCATGAACAAACGTAATGGAATGATCAAAAGCATTCCAACATGGTCTGTTAACGTTGATGCTTAGTAAAAAAAATAAAAAAAATAACAATAACTACAAAAAGATTATACATGTCAAATAACATCTAAAAACGTCTAATGTCGTCTATATATTTTAATGATCAAATATAAGTTTTAAGGGATAAAATGTTAAGCCACAAAGCATCCCCATGTTGCTCAAATGCCAATATCAAGGTTTAAAATATACTTTGTTTTACGAAGGTTACCCACCGTGTCTACAATTGTAATCGCTGGAGCGCTGAAAAACTCGCCTACGATGATGACCAGCAGAATGAGCAGGAAAATCGCTTCAACCTGGTCTGCGTTATATTCCGCGTCGTAGTTTGGCTTTGTAGTGGTAGCTGTGGTAGTTGTTGAACTTGTGGTGCTTGTGAGTGTTGTGTTTGTGCGGTTGGGGGCTAACGTTAAATTAGACGTGGTTTCTGTGGGTGGTACAGTGGAGGTTTGTTGGGATTGTGTTGTGTTGCTCGACACATTAGGTGCCATGGTGTAACTCAGGTTAAATTCCCGTTTCAACCTGCGTTTGGAGCTTAAGACCGGAAACAGATCTGGAGATAACCAAGGGTGGCGTGCAATCAGATCCCTGCGCCGTCTCATCTGATTGGTTGTCGTGATGGAACTTGCGTTGAGGTAGACTGACTCGTTGGATGTGGTGAGGTCAAGTGTTGGGACCACAACTGTGGTCACCGGAAGGTTCTGTTCTTTACATGTCATGTCTGCTGGCCGCACAATCCCGATTCCAGAATTAAAAACGAGCCAGCAAAATACAGAGAATAATAACACTACTTTTCCTTTTTTGAAACGATCCGCCACGACTCCCCAAAAGGGGGCGCTACAAAACTCAATAAAATATCGTATTCCAACAAGGAGACCACTTTGGGTGGGTTTCATTCCCAGCTGCTTGTAGTAAAGAGCGAGGAGAGGGTGAAGAGAACCATATGCAGAATAGAAAAAAAAGTAAAAGACCTTAGAAACTAGAAGGTAAGAGTTCACCCGGAGTAACAAGCGTTCACAGCAGCCCATGTGACGTTGAGGTGCTGTTTCGTCCGGTTTGTTGTCCTCTGAAGGCGGCGCGGGTTGTTCTGCTTGAATTTCCAGCGACAGGCGGTCGAAACGCTCGAGGTTCCGAGTCTTTAACTCCTCTTCATCATCTGTAAGGATGGCCACACGGTCGTCAGCCATCTTTGCTGGGATGGTTGATATATCTGAAACGAGATATATCAAAAGAGCATAGTAGAATAGCATTTAAAACTTGTTTAAGGGTGTTTATTGAAAACTCAAATAAAAAGACTAGTCATGTTATTTGTGGCAAAATAAATAGGATTTTAAATAATTAATGATTAAACAAACAATATTTTTATATAATAATAAGGTCTATATATTATAATATATACATTTCTACATTTGAAAGATGAATGTTAAAAAATAAATAACTAGTTAAATTATAGTTATACAAAATGTAAAAATATGTTTTTGCTTAATCATATAAAAAAGATTTATTTATGCTAACGAATTAAAAGATTTGTTTATGCTAGAGAATAAAAAGATTTGTTTATGCTAAAAAAGAGAAAAAAGTTTTTATGCTGAAGAATTAAAAGATTTTCTATTGCTTAGTAATAAAAAAGATTTACTTGTTATAAATAATAAAAATATACGTTTATGCTAAAAATTTAAAAAGTTTTGTTTATGTTAAAAAATAAAAATATTAACTTTTGCTAAATAATAATAAATAAAACATATGCTTAAGAATAAAGAGATAAGTTTATGCTAAATAATAACAAATATTAACTATTGCTTAATTATAGTAAAAAATATAATGCTAAAGAATAAAAATATATTTTATCCTAAATAATAAAAAATATGAACTATTCCTAAATAATAACAAAAATGTTTTGCTTAAGAATAAAAATATATGTTTATTCTAAATAATAAAAAATATTAACTATGGCTAAATAATAATAAAAAACATTAACTTTTGCTAAATAACAGTAAAAAAAATTTTATGCTTGAGAATTAAAAGATATGTTTATGCTAAAGAATAAAAAATATTAACTATTGCTACATAATAATGATAAAATGGTATGCTTAAGAATTAAAAGATATGTTTATGCTAAAGAATAAAAAATATAAACTATTGCTAAATAATAATAAAATGTTTTGTGTAAGAATAAAAAGATATGTTTATGCTAAAGAATAAAAAATATTAACTATTCCTAAATAATAATAACAACAATAATGTTTTGCTTAAAAATAAAATATATGTTTATTCTAAATAATAAAAAATATTAACTATGGCTAAATAATAATAAAAAACATTAACTATTGCTAAATAATAGTAAAAAAAATTATGCTTAAGAATTAAAAGATATGTTTATAATAAAGAATAAAAAATATTAACTATTGCTAAATAAATAATAATAAAATGGTATGCTTAAGAATTAAAAGATATGTTTATGCTAAAAAATAAAAATATTAACTATTGCTAAATAATAATAATAAAATGGTAAGCTTAAGAATTAAAAGATATGTTTATGCTAAAGAATAAAAAATATGAACTATTGCTAAATAATATTAAAAAGATTATGCTAAAGAATAAAAAGAAATGTTCATGCTAAATAATAAAAAATATTAACTATTGCTAAATAATAATAAAAAAATGTTTATGCATAATAATAAAAATATTAACTATTGCTAACTAATAATAAAAAAATGTATGCTTAAGAATACAAAGATATGTTTATGCTAAATAATAAAAAATATTAACTATTGCTAAATAATAATAAAAAAAGTTTATGCTAAAGAATAAAAATATATGTTTATGCTAAATAATAAAAAACATTAACTATTGCTAAATAATAATAAATACATTATGCTAAAGAATAAAAAGAAAAGTTTATGCTAAATAATAAAAAATATTAACTTTTGCTAAATAATACAAATATATGTTATGCATAATAATAAAAAAAATTAACTATTGCTAAATAATAATAAAAAAATGTATGATTAAGAATAAAAAGATATGTTTATGCATAATAATAAAAATATTAACTATTGCTAAATAATAATAATACAATTATTCTTAAGAATAAAAAGATATGTTAATGCATTATAATAAAAATATTAACTATTGCTAAATAATAATACAATTATTCTTAAGAATAAAAAGATAAGTTAATGCATTATAATAAAAATATTAACTATTGCTAAATAATAATAATAAAATTATTCTTAAGAATAAAAAGATATGTTAATGCATTCTAATAAAAATATTAACTATTGTTAAATAATAATAAAATTATTCTTAAGAATAAAAAGATAAGTTAATGCATTATAATAAAAAAAATAACTATTGCTAAATAATAATAAAATTATTCTTAAGAATAAAAAGATATGTTATGCATTATAATAAAAATATTAACTATTGCTAAATAATAATATAATTATTCTTAAGAATAAAAAGATATGGTAATGCATTATAATAAAAATATTAACTATTGCTAAATAATAATAATAAAATTATTTTTAAGAATAAAAAGATATGTTATGCATTATAATAAAAATAATAACTATTGCTAAATAATAATAAAAAAACGTTAGCTTAAGAATAAAAAGAATGTTTATGCTAAATAATAAAATATTACTATTGCTAAATAATAATAAAAAAATTTATGCTTAAGAATACAAATATATGTTTATGCTAAATAATAAAAAATATTAACTATTGCTAAATAATAATAAAAAATGTTTATGCTAAAGATAAAAATATATGTTTATGCTAAATAATAAAAAACATTAACTATTGCTAAATAATAATAAAAACATTATGCTAAAGAATAAAAAGAAATGTTTATGCTAAATAATAAAAAATATTAACTTTTGCTAAATAATAATAAAAAACATTATGCTAAAGAATAAAAAGAAATGTTTATGCTAAATAATAAAAAATATTAACTTTTGCTAAATAATAATAAAAAAGGTTATGCTAAAGAATAAAAATATATGTTATGCTAAATAATAAAAAATATTAACTATTGCCTAATAATAATAAAAAAATGTTTTGCTTAAGACTAAAAATATATGTTTATGCAAAATAATAAAAAATAACTATTTCTTAATAATAATAAAAAAATGTTATGCTTAAGAATAAAAAGATATGTTTATGCTAAATAATAAAAAATATTAACTTTTGCTAAATAATAATAAAAAAGGTTATGCTAAAGAATAAAAATATATGTTATGCTAAATAATAAAAAATAACTATTGCTAAATAATAATAAAATAATGTTATGCTTAAGAATAAAAAGAAATGTTTATGCTAAATAATAAAAAATATTAACTATTGCTAAATAATAATAAAAAAATGTTTATGCATAATAATAAAAAATAACTATTGCTAAAAAAATAATAAAAAAATGTATGCTTAAGAATAAAAAGAAATGTTTATGCTAAATAATAAAATATTACTATTGCTAAATAATAATAAAAAAATGTATGCTTAAGAATACAAATATATGTTTATGCTAAATAATAAAAACATTAACTATTGCTAAATAATAATAAAAAATGTTTATGCTAAAGATAAAAATATATGTTTATGCTAAATAATAAAAAACATTAACTATTGCTAAATAATAATAAAAACATTATGCTAAAGAATAAAAAGAAATGTTTATGCTAAATAATAAAAAATATTAACTTTTGCTAAATAATAATAAAAACATTATGCTAAATAATAAAAAATATTAACTATTGCCTAATAATAATAAAAAAATGTTTTGCTTAAGACTAAAAAGATATGTTTATGCAAAATAATAAAAAAATATTAACTTTTGCTAAATAATAATAAAAAAGGTTATGCTAAAGAATAAAAATATATGTTATGCTAAATAATAAAAAATAACTATTGCTAAATAATAATAAAAAAGGTTATGCTAAAGAATAAAAATATATGTTATGCTAAATAATAAAAAATAACTATTGCTAAATAATAATAAAATAATGTTATGCTTAAGAATAAAAAGAAATGTTTATGCTAAATAATAAAAAATATTAACTATTGCTAAATAATAATAAAAAAATGTTTATGCATAATAATAAAAAATAACTATTGCTAAAAAAATAATAAAAAAATGTATGCTTCAGAATAAAAAGAAATGTTTATGCTAAATAATAAAAAATAACTATTGCTAAAAAAATAATAAAAAAATGTATGCTTAAGTATAAAAAGAAAGGTTTATGCTAAATAATAAAAATATTAAATATGGCTAAATAATAATAGTAAAAATGATTGACAGGTTGGGGGATGGTGCTAAAAAGTTTTATAATGACGTCACATTGCGTGTTCCACTATGGCGGAAGTACGAGTTTTTCTTTTGTTTATCTTTACAGACAAACATTTTATTACTGTTACGAATAGTTTTAAATTAACCAAAATAAAAGTCTCTTTATTTTATTATGTAAAACTATTTCTGGTGAACCATGAACCACAAAAAATGACAAAGAAACGGATTATTTAAATGTAGAAAGAGCAGAACAGTAATAAACCCACATCAGCAAGATTTTATTTATTTATTTTATTAATTAATATAAATAAATAAACTCACCTGTCTGCAAGTGTTCAGGTGTACTTTTGTTTACACCGGAAGAGATGAATATCGATCAAATTGTCTATTTTCTTTTTCCATTTCCAGCGGTCGGCCCCTGTGTTTCGCTTTTCGAGTGTGTGTTCATATTTTATGTCGTTTTATTAAATAACTTCTCGCTTTTTTCAGGTTTTTATAGACATGTTTCCTTTCAGGCGACGATCCAGCGTTCACCTGCACAAAAGCGGATGTTGGGCTTATGAATATTCATTAGGCGCGATGACGTGTGTGGTGGCAGGGGGCGTGGCTTTTGAATAATAATCGAGTGTTGATGACGTCACGTCTTTGGGGTGTAAACACTCATTATTAATTTATGAACATTAAAATATAAGACATCCGTTTTATAAATACAATATAAAATGTTTAATAATGAAGATATAAATTAGTTAATAAATATAAAATATTTAAAAATTAAAATTAATATTTTCTGGTAGTTTCCATTACATTTGCATTACAAAATGTGTTTGGAATCTTTTTAATTGGAAAATATTAAAAATTATTTTTATTATTATTTTTATATTAATTTTGACAATTTATTATTAATTTAATTTTTAACTCATTACACCTCAAGTCTGGAAAAAAGACTTAATCTGTTCAATCTTCATCAATCATTCAATCTATTCATAATCTAGCTTTGAAATATAAATTAAACTGTAAATGATTATTAAAACATTAAACCAATGCAAGTAAATGGCCAATATTCTTCAAACTATCTTCTGTGTTTGTCGAAAACTAAGAAAGTCATTCAGGTTGGAAATGACAAAACTAAATGATGACCCCAACTATCATTTTTGAGTCACTCTAAAGTAAAAGGGTGATAGTTCCCAACTTTCTTCCAAATATCTTCTGTGTTCTGCAGAAGTTTAAAAGTAGATATTTTGAAGAATGTTGGTAAACAAAGGCAGAAACACCCATTCCCTTCTATTGTATGGTCACAAAACCATTGCAAGAAAATTCTTCAAACTATCTTCTGTGTTCTGTAGAAGATAAACTAAGATAGTTTGTAGAATGTGGGTAAATGAAGAGCGGGGGCACCCATTCACTTCTATTGTATAGACACAAAACCAATGCAAGTAAATTATTCAAAATATCTTCTGTTTTCTGCCAAAAACGAAGAAAGTCAATCCGGTTAGAGATGACATAACTAAATGATGACCCTAACTATCATTTTGGTCACTCTAAAGTAAAAGGGTGATAGTTCACAACATTCTTCCAAATATCTTCTCTATTCTGCAGAAGATAAATAGGACATATTTTGAAGAATGTTGGTAAACGAAGAGCAGTGGCACCCAATCACTTCTATTGTATGGACACAATACCAATACAAAAAGTAAATGGTTGGTGGTTCCCAACATTCTTCAAAATATCTTCTGTGTTCTGTTAACAAAAGAATTTACGTACAGGTTTAAAATCACAAAAAGAGAGAGTAAATGATGACCCCAACTTTCATTGGGTCACTTTAAAAGCCCAACACAAGCAAAGGGATATAAAGTAAATGAGTTTATGTACAGCTGTGATGGGCACGTCTGTGATGGGCAAATCTGTGATGGGCACGTCTGTGATGGGCATGTCCTGATGCACTGCTACTGAACTTCTGCCCCCCCCCATGTTTCCACCTAAAACTTTATATTCACTTCATATTAATGTCATGTGAATACAGACATGGTTGGTTGTAAAACTTCCCCCAGTAGGTTCTTGAACTCATTCTTATCTTACCCGTGTATATGATCTTCAAGATCTAAGAACTGCAAAGATGGAATGACAGATTAACAATGATCTACAGATCTGCTCACTTGGAAAACAAAATCTCCACCTGTTACCCATTGTCATGTTTGATGACCTCCTACACAAGCACGTCTTGATTCTTCTGGATCTTCTAGCTGAAGAAGGTCTCCTCCTGTGGACATCTGTCAGACACCCAAACCATCGCCAGCAGCAGATGTGATATTCTGCAGCACGTAAAATTATATTAAAGAAATAAAAATCATTTCAGACCAAATGACTCGTAACCTTCAGGTGAGGGTTGTGTTTTTATTTCTGTCGGTCGAGTTCTCAGAAAGCAAGCATGTGTTTATGTTATGATTTTTTGGTCTTGTGACACACTGAGTTTAAAGGACTTTTAACACGTTGTAACCCCCTTGCAGAGTTATGTATGGGTGTTTTTTATTTTATTTATAATTGGTAATTAGACTGATTATTTATTAGAGTTATTTATTATAATAAAGTATTTATTATAAGAAAATATATTATTGATGTTTTTTCAAATACCTGTTGTTGTCCTTACCTTAAATAGCTTAAATAGTTTCATTTTAAGCCTGATTTGTTTGTATTTACTTGAATCTAAAAAAAATATATATATATATATATAGGAAAGCATATATTTTTAATTTTCATTTACTGAAATATGATATTCTGTTTGTAAATCTGAATATCGTATGTGTTTGTTATATAATATTATATTTATTATATAATTTGCTCTCATACACTGCACATGGATAAGGAGCGTTTTTTAATATTGAAAATGACTTGTAAATATATTTTTTTAATATTAATGTTGTTTAATAATATTGAAATCACAAATACTTTTTTCACTTCACAGTTTCAGTCATTTATAAGCCTCATTAAAATGTTTTTAAATTACTTATTTCTTAATTACATTTTAAAGTTTTTTAATTGACTTCAGACATGTTGTATTTATTTATTTGTAAGTTTTTTGAGTTATAGATTTTTTTAAGCAACAATATAAAAATAAATGACATACAAAAGGCATTATTTATGACTATACATATACAACTATACATATGCTTTATATATGAAAGCATTTTTCCTAACTACACTATTTTTAAGTATAATTCAGAAATCACACCTATATCAACAACTCTAAACATGTTATTATATTATAATAAATTTCTTTTAATATGTATTTTAATATGCTAGAGTTTGAACCTGTAAACTACATCAATGTGAGATATAATTGAACTAGGATTAAAGTCAAATGGATTATTTTTATTTTCATTCAATTATTATACATCTGCTGCTACCTGCTGGACCAGAACCACAACTAGTTGTTCACTACAAAGTCTATTGTGACGAGCAAAAAAAAATAAATGTTCTCCTAAAAACAGTTAAAACAACAAAGGAATTGTAATGGACAGAATTAAATCCAAAGAGCACAGCATGGTTTAAATAATAAACAGCCGATGTCTCATATTTATATTTTTAATTAGAAATTAAAAATTAGAAATTGTATATTTTTTATATTAAAATTATAAATACAATTAAAGGGATAGTTTCTCCAAAGATAAAAATTAATTCATCCTTAACTCACGTTTGAGTTCCAAATTTTAAACATTTATTTGCACACACATATTTTTTTTTGAAAAAATTGACACTCAAATATTGTTACATTTAAACGCTTTGAAATTAAGTAAATATACTGTTTAAAGTTTGTTTATATGTACATAAACAAATTCGTTAATCTCATTACTCGAATATTTCTATTAGAATTTAACAAAATATTGCAAATATACATTTGTGGAACAAAACACTTCATTTTTCATATTAAAATATTTTTAATTACAGAGAAATTCCTTGTTAGTTTTTTTCGAAATTTAAATATTTTTCACTGATAAAAATCTATTTAGATTTCAAAAATATTTAATGACGTTTATATAAAAATCTGTTTGTTTTTGTGAAATTTACTTCGCCACATGAAACGTTTTTACCAGTGCAGATGAACTCGGAAAAAGATATTATAAAGAATGCTAACTGTGGAACAAGAACAGTCCATTTCTCAAAATATCTTTCTCTGTGTTCAACCAATAACAACTTTTTCAGATTTAAAAAAACTAGAAAGTGAAGAATTTAAGACAGAACTTTCATTTTAAATACATAAACACTAGTTCATGTCTAATTTCCATAATATTACCCCAAAATGTGAGAACATCTTCACACCACTGTATGTTACAATTCAATCAGCCCTGTGACGTACATGACATCTCGTTGACCTCCGTCCAATGTTTCTCTTCGTTTTTCTTTTTCCTCTTCTTCTCGGCCATCACGAGAGCGGCCACGACCGTGATGAACACGGTGAGGGTGATGACAAGTACAGTCACCATCTCGGCCACACAGAGCTCATTGTCTAACCCCACGGACTGACTTTGACTCTCATCCAAAGTTGAGCAACTGAGGTTGTCGTAGTCATCTAGAAACAACCTCTTCACATTCCGAAGCTTTCGAAACACTCTCTGAAGATCACAATCGCACTTCCAAGGGTTTCCGAGGAGCGTGATGTGCGTGCTGTACGTGTTGAGGCCCAAGAAGGTCTTGAACTGAATGGAGGAGAGATTGTTGTCGGTCATATCCAGTAAAGCGAGACTGGTCAGGGGCGAGAGAACCCCGACATCCAAAGAGTGAATCCGGTTGTGGCTTAAATTCAACATTTCGAGATGGCGAAGCGTTGAGAAGATCCCGTTGGTGAGAACCGTGATTTCGTTCCAGTCCAGATGTATCTGCCGCAGGGTACTGGTGAAAGCTCTCGTCCTTATGGTCCTGATGCCGTTGTGGCTCAGATTCAGTTTCTGCAATGAGTCCAAGTGTACGAAATACTCGCCGTCCAACACGGTCAATCTGTTTTCGGCCAACGACAGCTCACGAAGAGACCCGAGACCAGACGAAAAGCCTTCTCTCAAGGAGGAGATCCGGTTCCTGCTCAGGTCTAGTCTCAGAAGGTCTTCCAGAAGGAAGAAGGCCTCATCGGCAAGCACCCGAATGATGTTGTCGTTCAGAAGAAGGGTGCGGAGTTTTCTCGTGGTCTGGAAAGCTCGGGCATGGATGGCACTCAGGAGGTTGTGAGACAGGTCCAGTTGTTCGGTGGTTGGTGGGAGGGAGACAGGCGGGAGGGTTAAGTTGTTACGGGAACAGTTTGCGGTTTTGAGCTCCACGTGACAGATGCAGTCACTGGGGAAGTTGGACTTCGACTGGACTTCGAGAACAAGGGGAAGAACCAACAGCAGATGCATTCTGGAGCTTTTGCAGAGAATGGAAGACAAATAAAGAGTTGCATTTTTTCTTGTCACATTCACAGTTATATACATAATAAATTCCATTCTGATGTGTTGCATAAGTATATTTAACTGTTGACTACACTCAAAAACATTCCATGTGATTTTACATAAACCAATTTAAAAAAAATAGATTGTTTTAAAGGTTTGAAATTACTAAAATATACTGTTTAAATTTTGTGAAGAAGGAAGTAGATAAATAAATCTGATTTACTTAAATGTTTTATGAAAATTCACCAAAAAGATTACGTGTACATACAAATACTTCTTTTTGTTGAATAAATACTTATTCTTTACATTTACTTAAAAAATATTTGCAAATTTGAGAGACATTTACTGTTGGATTTTTAATCTATTCTTATAACATTATCCACTAACAAAATGTATATAATGTTAAGAAAGATTTTATGGGGTAAAATACATCAAAATGAGTAACTATGAGTTAAATAAGGAACATAAGTAAAATTAAGTAAAAAATTAATACAAAAGATTTACTTAAATGTTTTTATGAAAATTCACCCAAAAGATTAAGTGTGCATAAAAATATATATATTGTTAAATAAGTTCTTTTTTTTAAATAAATACTTTTTTAAATTTCTTTACATTAAGTTAAAAAATAATTGCCAGTTTGAAAGAAATTTACTGTTGGATTTCTGATCTATTCTTATAACATTATCCACTAACAAAATGTATGTAATGTTAAGAAAGGATTTTATTATGTAAAATATGATTATTTTTTAATTCAAAATAATTAAAATTTGAAGAAGTAAAATGAGTGAAATGAGAAAAATAACTACAATTTGTGAAAAGAACATGAGTAAATTCTAAAGCTTTTAAATTAAGTAAATATAATCTCTAAATTTGGATTATATGTTAGATATAAGCAAAATATATGATGTTTATTTCAAATATATATTCATTAAATAAATAATATTTTCATTAAATAAACGTTAAAGATTTTTTTGCAATATTGTTATATTTGTAAAAGATTTTAGTAGGTTCATTTAAAAGTGTATTTTTGTTATATTTACCACATTACCTTTTTACAGTGTAGAATATGATTTCCAGGGTACTCTGATAAAAACTTTTTTGTGTCTATTATGTACTTTCTATTGTGTTGCCTGATCAGCATCATACCAAGATTAATGTCCATGACAGGTTCATTGTCTTATTCATTGTAAAAGAGAATGCAAAATGCCCTGCGGAGGATGAATAAATATAAATAATTACACAATGCAAGATTATGTAATTATTAAGGGTTGCTTTAAAGTGATATGAAAATTCTCAAATTTTTCTCCCCTCTTGTCATTTTGAACAGTCTGACTTTCTTTCGTCTGCAGAACACGAAGAAGACATTTTGAAAAATGGTGGCAACCGTTGACCTGCATTGGTCTTGTGTCCATACAAAGGACGTGAACAAGTACCGCTGTACTTTAATATTTCCTCCCTGTGTTCTGCAGATGTAACAAAGTCATGTAACTTAAATAAAAAAGTCTAAAAATCTTTTGCACCTTTAGGTTCATTTTTCAGTTCAGTGTTTGTCAAATAATACAGATAGTCCATGTCGATACTGAACAACAGTGTTGATATATTCAGTCTCTTTATTTCCTTTATATCAGAGAGTAAAGTAAATCGACTCTTACCTGTGTTCGGTCTGCTGTGTTTCTGTCATTTGTAGAGGATACACAGGTGTCTAGTGTGTCTGTGTGTTGACACGGGATGGTGTTTGTGTGTTTGTGTGTGTAGAAAGCAGCAGGGGAGTTCTATTGTAAAGAGGCAGCTGTTGGCACAGAGGACAAAAGATCAAGAGGAAAGTAATACATATTTCATGGCCTTGCAGGCCGGTGGGATGGTGGTATTGGATCAGTCATTATAAACTTTAAATGTTTTATAAAATGTTTCATACACAGCTCATATAATATGCAAATTGACACAAATATTCAGTAAATAAGGTCAAAGCAGAATGATAAATTTGACTTACTCATCGAAAGGATGTGAAGTCGTCTAACAGAAGATCTCTTAAGGTTATTTTAATTATTCTCAATTCATCCCTCAACTATCTAAAAAGCAGCTTTTGTGTATTACTTCAGTCTGTACATCCACTCTGTATAGATGAATGTGGAGCAAAGATTAAGACCAGCTTATATCCTTACAATCTGGACATGACATGAAGGATAAAGCCATCATGTAGGGCTTTTTTCACTCCACCCATCTTCGGATAGACAGACACAAACGTCTCTGGTAACATGCACATGTTTTATATTTATTTCTTTAAAATTATAAATGTTATTTAATTAGGATCCTGTCAAGATCAGGTAAAAACACACAGTACACACCTGGGGGGCCGACCGTCTGATAACCTGAGTCTCTCGGATCATGTAACTGTGTTGATATCAGCTACAGGAGCCTTGAGTTTCATTCAGGACCTCAGATATAAAATACAGCTCTGACATACAGAGAGCTAAAGCTGTCAATAAAGAATACAAAGGAAAGAAAGAAAGAAGGACAGAAGGAAAGAAAGAAAGAATGAAGAAAGGGAGAGAGAGAAAGAAAGAAGGAAATAATAAAAGAAAGAAATGAAAGAAAGAAAGAATGAAAGAATAAAAGAAAGAAAGAAATGAAAGAATAAAAGAATGAATGAAAGAATGAAACAAAGAAAGAAAGATTGAAAGAAAGAATAGAAGAAAGAAAGAAGTAAAGAATAAAAGAAAGAAAGAATGAATGAATAAAAGAAGGAAAGAAAAAGAAAGAAGGAAAGAAGGACAGAAAGAAAGAGAGAGAGAGAGAGAGAGAGAGAGTGAGAGAGAGAGAAAGAAAGAAAGAAAGTAAGAAAGCAATGAAAGAAAGAAATGAAAGAAAGAATGAATGAATAAAAAAATAAAAGAAAAAATGAAAGAATGAATGAATGAAAGAATGAAACAAAGAAAGAAAGATTGAAAGAAAGAATAAAAGAAAGATAGAAGTAAAGAATAAAAGAAAGAATGAATGAATGGATAAAAGAAAGAAAGAAGGAAGGAAAAAGAAAGAAGGAAAGAAGGAAAGAATGAAAGAAAGAGAGAGAGAGGGAGAGAGAGAGAAAGAAAGAAAGAAATGAAAGAATGAATGAATGAAAGAATAAAAGAATAAAAGGATGAAAGAAAGATTGAAAGGAAGAAAGAATGAAAGAATAAAAGAAAGAAAGAAGTAAAGAAAGAAAGAAAGATGGATGGATGGATGGATGGATAGACGTGTGACGTGTAGAGCACTGTTTAATCCCTGACCTGAACTCCCTGGATCACATCAGATATCACACATAGCTGACACATGATGACAGCTGTGAAGGTAACTGTCACTGTTACTGTTCCTCTGTGTTAAATAAGAGAGAAAGTTTACACACACGTGTCCATCCCATAATCTCGGTCTTATTTAACCCTAATTCAGCACAGGCCTCTGTGCAGTTCCTAATCTGTCCAGCAGAGGCCGACAAAGTTTAACATATAAACAGCAATGCAATAAATTACAATTACTTTACAAATAATTATTTTTTGTTTTTGTTTTTTAATGAAGTAAACTGTACTTTATTAAAATATTAAACATGTGTTATACATTAATTCATTACATAAATTAAAGTGCTTAAATAGTTTTAGTTGCTTTCCTATTCAAGGAAAGTCTTCAGATCCAGCCTAATAATTATAATTAACTTGAAACTTTTGGAAATGTAAACTTGTATATGTAAAACAAATTAATTGTATTTACAGATTTATATTTCGCAATAATATTTGCATTAAAAGTTATAAGTAAACTTTTCTCAATATTCACGTTAACAAAAGCACTAATATCTTTCCAATATTGTTCTTTTTAAAGAAAGCAACAACATTAATGGTAAACTATTTCTGTGTCAACCTTGAAGAAGGGAAATCTTGAATCAGCTTTTCTATGTATCTTGAAATGTTTGACAGAATGAGCTCATTATTTTGAATGACATGTCTCCTACATAATAAAAATGCAGTTATATGTCAGTAATTATCCATATTTGAAAGGTCAAATAAGGTCACCGAAGAGGTGACTGCATAATATTCAGGCATATGTTAATAACAACATGATATTCAAAATAAGAAAAAGTCAGAAATGCATAAACGACATAAAAAGAGAAGACAAAATGAATCATGGGCGAATGTTTGTATTTTCTCGTCGTCTCCCTGGCATCTTTCTTAACGGCTGTGACATCACAGAGTGATGATTCTAACTCTGCCCATGTGTTTGCTTGGAGGCTAAAACAGAGAATACAGGATTCTCTGTCTGTGTTTATTTCACGGAATGGACCTTGTTTTTCTGGCCTATGCATTATTTCTGAGATCTGTTTGTTTACATCTGCATCTCATATTGAGATGTTACATGACGTCACCATGTCGTGAATAGTTTTGAGTGACATTTCTGTGGTTTGAATTGTCCTGAATTGACCTCGACTTACAATGCTCTTATGTTTGAGAACTGGATACCATCCGTCGTGTATTTCCACCTACAAGCAAACAGGAGAGATGGGTCTGTAGAGAAAAATACAATAATGTTACACACACACACACACACACACACACACACACACACACACACACACACACACACACACACACACACACACACACACACACACACACACACACACACACACACACACACACACACACACACAACACACACACACACACAGTCATTTCAATGTACATATTTTAAGATAAACTATAATCAAAACTTTTGTAAAACATCAATGTATGTGAAAGTTTTATAGTATAAAAATTTCTAAAATATCAAATTATTTGAATATGTGAAAACAAATAACATATACATATATAAAACACTTAACTAAAGGTGTAACAACATGCAACCATACATAAATACACATATATAAATAACAATTAAAAATAAACGTAAGCAATATAATTACGAATAAAATAAAAAAACATAAACATACAACTAACTTAAAAAAGAATACAAAATGAATATAACTAAAAATTATTAATTTAAAATAATTAAAAGATACTTAACAATTAAGTATCTTAAAAAACAATCAATAAGAAGAAATGATTGTACATGAAAAAAATGAAAAGAGCAATAAATAAATATATGGATATATAAATGTATAATAATAATATATTAATATAACAATAAAAATTAACAAATAAATATATTAAAACCATATAATCATATTCATATATACAAATAAAAAACGTATAACCTAAACATATTTACCTTAAATGTAAAAACTTCAAGTCAAATATATATATATATATATAAAGATATATATATATAGAAACACACACAAACATGCACACATGCACAAACACACACATACATGTATATATGCACACATATGTATATAAACATAACGTAAATATATAAATAACAACAAATTCCTTTATTAAAGACTAAATCCGGCTACATTTGTAAGCAATATTGGTTTGTTTTATAACACAGCTGTATGTCTAAGTGTCTTTGATTAATTTAAATACACAGAAACATAATTTCTAGAACTATCATATTTATCAGAAAATTATAGTAAATCGAATGTGTTTCTCTTAAACATTTACATCTAGCCAGCATAGACCTGAATCAGTTTCTGCAACTTATGTGAACAATTTGTCCAATGTTTTTGTTGAAAATGATTCGTTTGTCTTTTTTGCTGGAAATTGTTTGAATTTTGGTGCTGTCTCTTTATTGCTGGCCCATTGTTTGTCTCCTATATAAACTTGGCATGGACGCCACGAGAATGATCAAGGTCCTGTTTCTCCCAGCCAAGATCATAGAACAAGAAAAAGAGACATTTATCATGACTAAATAGTTTCACCAGAATTAAACTCTTACTTATGTGCAGGGAATTTTTCGGGGGGCGATGCAGGGCCTCTTTGCGCTTATGGGAACTATGAACTGCTGGATTGATTAAAGAAGATCCACTTTGGATTATTCCAAAACTTCTTTGCAGAAAATTTCCTCTTGGGAATCCAAGCAAAGATGAGTAAGAGAGAAAACCGATCTCATTTTAAATAAATGTTCCCCGGTTAGTTCAGCACAGGGTGTGGATGTGCCAAAATACTGATACGTCAGGATGAATGAATCTTGAAGTATTTGAACAACCACCAACGGTTTGTATTTTGACAGTATACAATTTTAAAGAGAGCGGTGGAACCAAAACCAAAACGAATTTTTCTGTCTGCAGACAAAAGAAGATACTCTGAAGAATGTTGTATCGTATCGACACAAGCCACGAAGACATTTTTCAAAACATCTTCTTTTATATACACAGGTTTTGATGAATAGTTTTGTGTGATCGCACATACGCACACACTTCCTCTGATTCACAGGATTATTTTTGGCTTCTCATGGCAGGCTGTCAGTGTCATACATGTCATCGGACGACATTGTAAACTATCATACGATCAGTTTGGACACATGGGCTGCAGATCACACATGCCATCATTATAAGTGTTGACATGTCGGTCAGCAAATCGTGAAGGCCGCTTATAAAAATCCCGAAAATACAAGATATCTGTCAAAGACGTCAAAACACGAAAATAAACATCAGGCCTCAAACAGACATTTTTTTTGGTTCTGAATTCCTAACACGGTCATTATGGCTTAGCCATCCCATTAAACATAATTAAGAATCCGCAGATGAGTAACAACGTGTATCGCAGAATTAAAACACCAACAGCTTGGATCAGAAAAACCCACACCAGGCCGGATCTAAAATGAGAATATTTCCTGTATTCTGCATTGATCTGGATACAACTCTTTCTCCCGAAAAGTCAACAGAACCTTCTAGAAGAAATGGAGTAAAACTGCTCTCAGGTCAGTGAGAGTGGCTTGTCTTCTGGGACGTGGGCGGTGTTAATATTTTATAGTGCTTTTTCCACAGTGTCTTGTGAAACGTGCTGGACCGTGAGTCGGACCGAAGCCGGACGAGCTGGAAGCCGATAGTCACTTGATGTACATCACAGCATCATCTCAGGAGAGCTCAGAAGTCAATGTATGTCCACCGCATGACCTTTAAATGTTCTGAGGGGAGAAAGGAAAAAAAGAAGGTTTAAAGCCCATACATCTTAACCCAAAAGGGAAAATTCTTTCATTTTAAACCTGCGGGACTTTCTTCTGTAGAACACGAAAGAAGTTCATTTGAAGAATGATGGTAAACGAACAGCCCCAGCATCCATTCACTTCTATGGTGTGGACACAAAAACAATGTACATAAATGAGTGATAGTTAGCCACATTCCTTAAAATAGGTTCTTTTTATCTTCTGCAGAACAGAAAAAAGATATTTTGAAGAAAGATTACATACGAACAGCCCCTGAAACTGATTCACTTCTACTGTATGAAAAAAACTATGTAACTAAATGAGTAATAGTTACCGGCATTCTTTGTAATATCTTCTTTTCATCTTCTGCAGAACACGAAGGAAGATACTTTGAAGAATGTTGGTAAACAAACATCAGCAGCACATTTCACGTCCCTTGTGTATACACGAAACCGATACATGTGATTGGGTGCCAGTTACCAACATTATTCATTATTATTAATTAAAAAGTTATACATATTAATTAATTTAATTACATATAGAACTATATTTTAAATGACTGTTTAAATACAAAAAGTCATTCAAAGACGAAATCTGGAATGTTGTAGTTGCAAATTATAAGTAGAATGTCCTCACTCGCCCTTGAGATTACACTGAGAGAGAGAGAGATTTTCACATGCCTTAAATTTTAATATTGATCTTCCCCTCTTATTCTCCAAACACCTCACCTCACCTCACCTCACCTCACCCTCTCTCTCTCTCTCTCTCTCTCTCTCTCTCTCCCTGTCTGTCTCTCTCTCTCTCTCTCTCTCTCTCTCTCTCTCTCTCTCTCTCTCTCTCTCTCTCTCTCTCTCTCTCTCTCTCTCTCTCTCTCTCTCTCCCGCTCGCTCTCTCTCTCTCTCTCTCTCTCTCTCTCTCTCTCTCTCTCTCTCTCTCTCTCTCTCTCTCTCTCTCTCTCTCTCTCTCTCTTTGATTCACAGAGCATCATGGAGACTTCCATCAATCAAAGTTATTTTCAGCACCTGGACTCTTCTGGTTGGCACGGATGTGTTGATCTTTATGCCTGTTCGTTTGTGCCAAGCACCTGCTAACCAGGAGGACAGTTTATTAGATGACAAATTCTCACACAGTTGATTAATTAAATCATTCCTTTTCAAGAATGGTCTAGCAAAAGAAGATATTTTGAAGAACGACGGTAACCAAACACACACAGACCCCCTTGACTTCCACCTTATGGACATAAAACATCTTCTTTTGTTGCACAGAAAAACGAATCACGTACAGGATCTGAATGACATGTTTCCCGGTTTGAAGGAACTACGATTATATATTTTATAAAGAAGAAATGACTCTAAATCCAAGAACGATTTTGGAAGGAGAGTCAATGTCGCCCAATCCAGAACACAACTGCTTGGGAAACAGTTTTGTGGTGTGCACATTTACGGGGCATTAAAACTATAAATAGGCGTGTAAGATGGTTAACACATTGTGAAGTGATACCAGGCCTGGGAAAGCAAAGGCTGGGCAGTAACATTACTTTCCATCCCTATAAATGAACCACAGGGCGACAATAAACAGTAGCGAACACCCCTTTGCTCTCTCTCTCATGGTTTGGGTGTGAGCGGAGAGGATATGTGACAGACAGCCTTGCGTGAGAGTCCAGCGGACAGTAACCAGGAGCCTGCGGGTTCCTGGAGAGGAGATGACTGAACTGATCCACACTTCCAAACATGAGCGGACACCTCGGTTTGGGGTCGGATAGAGAGAGAGAGGGAGAGACATTTTACACCTCACTTTGATTACATTTTTCATAATATAAAAGCAGTTTGAAAGCATTTATACAACAACTGTATTTACTATGTTACCCATCCATTACGCAAAAAGACATTTTTTACTTAAAGAGATGAATTAAGTTTTCTGAATACTCGACCTCAAGTGTTCACAATGCTGCATAGATTTCTACATTCTGTTGAACACAAAGGGAGATATTTAAAGGAATGACAGCAATTAAGACTTCTGGGGCACCGTTGCCTACATTCGTAGTGAAATCTCTCCCAGAAATGTTCTCTTTCAAACATACTTCAAAATATCTTCTTTCCATTCTGCAGAACAAGGCTAATTATATAGGTTTGTAAAAACTTGAGGGTGAGGGAAAGTCATTATTCCCAACAGAATTTTCACTTATATTGTATAGACACAAAACCAATGCAAGTGAATGGGTGCCAGACAGTCACAGATATACTTCAGGGTATCGTCATTTTATCTTTTGCATACACAAAAGAAGATATTTTGAAGGAAGTTGATATATGAACAGCACTTCTATTGTATAGACACAAAACCAATGCAAGTAAATGGATCCAGTTATCAACATTAGTCACAATGTCTCTTTTTCATCTTAATTTTGTTAGACAACACTTTAAATATATCACAACTGTACAACTATATTAACTAAACTATGTTATCAATCCATCCTGCAAAAAGAGATAATTAAAAGAATGTCGGCAACTAGGATTTCTGGGGCACCATTGAATACAACAATAGAAAAAATAAAATGGTAGTCAAAGTTATCCCAAAAACGTTCGCTTTCCAACACTCTTCAAAATTTCTGTTTTCTGCTAAGCAGAAGAGCAAAACTGAACAAATTAAGGCTGACAGAATTTAACAATTCATGACAAATATTCCATTTAGGGTGGACTTTGCTTTTAAATTATTAACATTTTTTAATTTTATGTCATTTATATGCAGGTGGATAAACGATTACCAAAGTGACATTTCAAAACATTAAGCAAAATAATACATTTTTACCCAAACAAAATGAACATTAAATGTAAAATTGATTTGGGATTTGGATCAAAATCCGTGTCTTAAAACGGGGCTCAAAAAATCTTTAGGGGAGCCTTAAGATGACTTAAAATGATAAAACGCTAAAACAACAACAAACTGTAACAATACAGATATTTGATTTATAATATCTTTATACTAAGAGTTTTATTCTTATTGTCTTGCCTTTCGTATTCAAACCCTTTGATATTTCATGGTTTACAAACACGTACGTTTTATCAATACTCCCCAAAAGCCCCAAAATAATTCTGATCATGTATAACACCACAATAACTCCATTGCATATTTCTGAAATTGTTGAGGCATGATCAAAGACTTTTAGAAAATATGATTTTAATAACAACAATCTCTCAAATTCTGCCCATGGGCACACGAGAAAACGGTTTGATGCATCTGAAACCAGTTTGAACCTTTTATGGAACAGAAGGCCGTTTGTATGATATTTATTAAATAGAAATGATGGCTGGAAAAATCCTGAATTTAATTTGGGCTACATGAAGAACATTAAAACAAGGACCCGGCCCCATAGGTTTCACATGGCCTGAGCTGGTCTACAGTTTACCAAGTAATTTTTATAATTGTATATAGTAAATGCTATCATAAAACTATGGTCTCATAAAAAAATCACTGATTCAGCTGTGTGCACATTACTAATAGATGATATTAGTCAAATGTCGGAACGCTTGATAAATATTGAAATAGATTTCACACACATGGACTTAAAGGCAGGGTAACTCTTGACTCTGATTGGCTGTTTTGCATGCACATCCAGTGCATGTTGTAATTTAGTGTGTTTGAATAAATATTTGAATTGATTTATTCAGATTATACTGTATATATACTGTACACATAGTCATCTGTATTTCCAGGTCAATGTCTCTAGTCTGGTCTGTACTCTCATCTGTCTGGCTCTGTCTATAGGGATCTCTCTCTACACATCTCTGTTTTGTCTGCCTCTGTTGCCATGGGGCGACTAGGGAGAGATGTAGTGCTCCTCTCGTGTGACTGATCACGTCACAAGCGGGCAAAAATCACAAAGACCGCAAGAAAGATGGAGAGATTTGAATCATTAAGATTCTGGGGCGGGTGGTTGCCAAGGTGTTGCTATGCAGTTGCTAAGGTGTTCTCGGTGGCCACCAAAGGCCACTAAATACCAGTACGGTGGTTGACTACTAGTTGTTGACTCACTTTCCAAAGTCAAGATCTTGGCCACCCTTCAATGTTTGTTTGCCATCTCTGGGATGTTCTTTACACCATGGGAGGTGTGAAAAAGAGCCATACGCTCGGTCCGTAGGTCGATCGATACAACCGCGGTGAAAAGTGTATAGAAGAGACAAACGCATCTACACCAAGATGAATGTCTACGCGTAACTATGACTCAAATCGAAACTGTTTGAAACCTTCTAAAAGCTAGATAATAAGCTTCTAGCTTAAACTTCATAGAAGTAGACTAACAGAAAATACATCAACCAAGTAGTAATGCTGTATACTACAGACCAGAAGGCAAGAGTTGTTGTGATTGCACAAATTCTTTAATGAAACGACCAAATTGTACATTTCAACAAGCAGAGAAGTAATAAAGGACAGACCTGCATCTGTTACTATCATCTTGGCTACTTTCAGTGTGTTAGAATATTCAAATGTGACCGTCACATTTTTAAAACATGTCAAATGCTCAAAGTAAAACCGACCAATATGGCACCATATTCTTTTCATTTCAAGTGTAAACTTCATTTTAAACATACATATAGAACACAAAACCTCCCGAAATACTACAAACATCCCTCTTGTCTTCAGTGTCAGAGGTCAACTAAAACCAGGTTAAGTAGCAGTGCTCTTAAAATAGTGCTCACCACAATATGAAATAAACGGCTTTGACTATTTACAAACTGGTAAGAGTATGGTCATATGGACATGTTAAAGACATTTTCGAGAGACGTTTCAGGAGCTACAACGTGAGAAGTACATTTTATAGAAATGTCTAGTAATAGAGTTTATTTATTCAAGAAACAAAGAGGCAGATCTGGAAATGATTTTTACCGTGACATCATAATACCATAACAATTATATGAAGAAATTGACAAGTCTTTTTCCTTTTTTCCAACTGCTTCACAACATACTCGACATACTGAGTACAAACTCTGATCCTTAGCTGGATTTTGAAATGCACTATTGCAAAGTTGAGTGAAAACTTTTGAGTAAATCTGAAAACCGTGAAACTATCTACATCTCCTCTCATTGTGATAATTCATAAGCCAATCAAATCAACTTACGCTCAAGTCGACTTATTTTGTGATTATACAAACTCGACAACTACGAATTAGAATTACTATCGACACAACCCCTTATTTTCAAAAACAGGCCAGTGTAACCATCATCAAATGCAATAGATCAAAAAACACGAAAGAACATTGTATCGCTTACAACGTCTGCATGTTTTTGATTCTAGTTAATGCATTTATAAAAAAAAAGTATCCTAAATGAATCATAAACCCCTTTGGATAAAAGCATCTGTCAAATGCTAATGCATTTTTACAGCTTTAGTATTACATATGATTCAGTTTATTATTATATATAATTCATTATTAATAAACCGTCCTTTATGATGGCAAAATAAACACAGTTATTGTTTTCGCGAATAAATATGCATCCTCATCTTTTGTTCGTATAAACATCTGTATTATTTACTGCGGTTAAGAACATTGCATTTCATAAGTGCTTTATACTGCACAAGTAGAGACACTAAGCCTCATTTATAAAACAAGAGCAGAATAACTTTAGCTATTGGAAAATCATTTTCACAATAAATAATTTTTGTTAATATTGTCCCAATGCACGTATGCGTTGGTTTTTTATAATGGAGTTGATAAATGGCTGTCGACGTTACACACACTCACAAGTGTACACATATACAATCACATGTGAGCATCTTTAACTGCATCTGTCCACTAAGAGACACCTTGCGATATCTCTATCATTATATAAAGAGATGAATACAATATATTTCAAGTACGATCACATTATATTGGGTGAGTTTCAACTGTTTTGATAATCCAGTGATAGATCTGGCTCATGTCAGATTGAAAAAAATGCAATTTAAGAAAAAGAATCTAAATGATAATGAATGTATTTTTCTTCTCATCTGTTTAGACGAATCAAAGGTAGAATCCGGAGGCCTGAGGGTCTGGTGTGGGCGGGAGGGGCTCAGAAAGTGGGCGGGGACAGTTGTCGGATGTCATCGTTGCGTCGCCGTTGGGAACCATACAGTTTGGTGTGTACGGTACACTGGTGGAGTTGAGCACGAAGCTGGTCTCCATCTGGAAACATAAAACATGAGACAGTTTCATGCCTTCAATATTTTAAGAATTCAAGGAATGAATAAACATGTAAGTGAATGAGTGAAAACAAGCCATCTCATGTGTCTCGTAGACCCAATTATATACATCAGATCTTATAGGTCCTATACAAAAGTATATGTGTGTACTACTGTTCTTGCTAATGAGGTAATGGTGAAGGCTGGATTGTAGGTCATGACTACTTAGAGTATGTCTGGATGAGCAGCAAATCTCTATTCATCATTCAGCTGTGAGCAATGACCCTGAAAACACACACGCACTTAATGCCTAGAATGTAGCAATAGACGGATGCTCTGCATTGTCAATTTTCCTTCCCTCTCTTATTGACTCCTTGTTTTATGTTATGGTGAGACATGTGGACATGTTAAATGCAGTTCCAAGGGTGTTCTAGATGGACTCTAGAGTGTTCTGTATACAAGTTTTTCAATTTGTGTTAGGGGTTTTTACAAAAGAGAAATAGTCATGCTGCCCTTCAATCCTTGCATTTGCAAGGACCCAACAATCTACGACAAAAAACATCCCAAAATGCGACCAAATCTGACACCAGCATGGTGCCCTACATGTGGGATGGCAAGGCCGTTCTAGATAAATGAGTTCAGACAGGGTCCCATGGTCTCTGACTATTGCATGAGCACTCCCTTTGCGGGGGCTTCACTTCCCCTCTCTTTCAAGTCCCCGGGCATCTAAGTTACAATGTAGTAAATGCTACAATGGCTGCAGTAACAATATAGAAAATAGCGAAAAAGCCTGCCTGCTGCTTTTGGCTTGACCTGGAAGTCTACAGGAGGATTATGATCTTAACTGCAGACACCATAAAAAAAACGGCACAGCAGGCAAGATAAACATCTACCTGTGTCAGACCTCATGGTGAGCCCGGGGGATCTGGCGAAACTGCAGGGTCTGTCGCAGTATATTATGCAATCTCATTACATTGATGGTGACCTGTTGGTCGTTTTTTGAAGAGGCTATTAGATCAAAGTGAACATTTAAGCAAAGGGAAAAGATAAAGAGGGAAATATGGTGGTGGCTGGGTGGGGGTCTGGAATTCACTACTTTTCAAGTGCATAGAAGGGCAAACATGGTATTCTTACCTTACTGTGAGTTGTGTCATGAGTGAAATTTGTTCCGTAATTTGTCACTGAGGGAAAGGTTTGAGGTGCAGTTAATCCCAGAATATGCTCAAGTGGGAAGTTTTGTTTGGTATAGGAGGTGAAATAGGCATTTGCGACATTTGGCTGCTGCTGATCTTTTTCATAATCCTGCTGATAGGACGTAGATGGATCCATTGCTTCCTGACATTGCCCATCGGAATTGCTGTTTAGGATAAACTCCATGCTTGATCCCTCGGCCATATTAAAGTCAATATTATTTGCCATTGCATTGTGTATATGTGATGTCTGGCCCTTTGGAAAAGAAGGTCCATTCATGCTAAGGTCAACTTGGTCCGTGCAGTTGTATCTATGCCATTGGGGGTCATTGTAGATTCCGTTTGTGGAGACGTGCCCACCCTTAAAAGGCTTTTGTTTGTAGTGAAATGGGAGCAACTGGTTTTTTCCTTCTGATTTATCACCAAGCGAAGATGACTTGTTTAAGTGGGTTTGTTCAGGAACCCAGTGACCATTGTGGACAACCAAATGGGTTTTATCCTGGGTAACCATAGGTGTCTCAGTTCCGGAAACCAGAGGAATCTGAGCAGGAATCCAGTCGTCTGTTTTGTGATAAACAGGCTGTTCACTAAGGTGTTGTTGCATCTGCTGTGAGAGCCGAACTATCGGTGTTGAAAGTGTTGGTGTCGAGAAAGGTGTGTAAAGAGCAGGCAAGGAGGAAGGAACTTCAGAACCTGACTCAGAGGCTAAACATGGCTTGGTGGGTTCAGATGAATCAACCGCAGCAGCAGGCACTAAAACATCACCACTACCACCTGCGAAGTCATCAGTACGGTTCTCCAACGAATCATGAACGTAAGAAAGGATTTCGTTATTGGTGAGAAGGTCATTAAGAGATGGGATGTAATCTGGTTCCATGTCAACCTGGACCATCCTCTTATCCAGAAGCAATAACTCCAGATCCTCTGCGTTGAGTCCGAGGTTTTCCAGGGCGTTGAATAGCTCGGTGTTAGAGCAGCTTTCTTCATTCTCCAGGGACAGAGAATCTAAAGTGGCCAGAAGGGGGTCAAAACTAGATGGCTCTTGTTTGGAGCAGTTGATTACGCCATTTTTTGTTGAATTCCAGATATCATTTTCTGCAGAAAAGGAGAGTGTGCTAGGTTCTCCTTGCCCGTTAAAGAGGCTGCTGTGGAAGGACATTCTGGTCTCCATTGCCGGCTGGCAAACGTAAACAGACTCGTCTTGTCTCATCATGGCTCCGAACAGAGAGCTGGGGTCCACGTCATCCCTCAAACTTTTGTCGCCCTTGCTCTTTTTGGATTTGCTGCTCTTTCCTTTATTCTGAGGGGTTTCAGAGAAACCTGGCATGGGGTAGCTGATTTGGTACAGCAGGGCCTCTCCAGTGGCAAAGGTAAAGGGCAGATGCATGGATCGCTTTCTCAGATGCTCACCACCTTCTTCTTCCCTGAATAAAGGTATACAATTATAAGACGTATCATGATGCACGATGCTGGTTATGAAAATATACTTTTAATTCACACAGCATTACTCAATGTACTTACACGAGAGGCCTCTGAGTGGCAATGATGTAGTCAGGCTTTCCATTCTTGTAGACCAGCCTAGCGTTAGCTTGTACCCATTTCCAACGGTTATCCTTTGTTAGCAGTCTAAACACAGTCAGACCACTTTCTCCAGTTTTGATCACTGTGATAACACAATTGAACAGTATTTACTGCAGAGTCTTAAATAAAGATGTTCAACAGAAGCAACTTGCAGAAGCAAGTTTCTGAAAGATCAAATAAATGCATCAAATTAAGGTTGCAAAAGTTAAAACTGTGGAGATCTTACTTCTGACATGGTTTTCCGCACAGTAGAGCATATCGGCCGCATGAATAAACTGGTATCCTGAACCACGAACCCTTAATTCCGCCTCTGTGTAGCCAAGAACAATCTTACCCCTATAACGCAGAACCAACATGTTTGATTTTATGGCAAATGCACATTTCCGAAAACTTTAACATGTAGTTTTTTAGTTAAGCTGAAGCTGCAATTTAAAAATCAAGGTTAACTTTCAAACTATTATAAATGCAATTAGATGTAATTTTCCGTCATTTTTATTGGCACTTTCTGGATTAAACATGCATGTGGACTTCAACAGCATCATTACTTTGCATCACAGGCCATTGGAGTGAAGTCCAGCTTGTGTTTGGTTCGGAAGATCATGTTCTTGGTTCTGATCTCCATTATAGAGGGAGGTTGAAGGGGCGTTGCTATGGTGAACAGGGCAAGCTGAGGGGGCATCTGTCCTCCGTCGTCCGTGCGTCTGTTTTGACCATGTAGAAATTTCAGATGGCCTTGGAGATTTAGGGCCTATACACAAAAACATAGCAAGTCAGACATAAAATGAATGCCACTTTTATATACAGAAATGAATTTAATAGTTATAATGTCTGAAAAAAAAACAATCTGGTTTATGTTTGTTAAGACTTGACGACCTAGTGGTCTTTATTCCAATTTAACCTTAGCCTTCTAATATCTTCTGACTAGATTTACATTATATTTACATTTATTCGTTTTGAAAGTTGAAAACTCATCGAGTCAAAATATCTTTTCTGTAATGTCCAAATAGAATTGACTTATTTTGCACTATACAAATGTTTAATCCCAATCTGTCAAGAAAATGACATCCCCCAATATGACCTTCAACTGACTAGCAAGTAGGTTTATGGCAATGACGTCAAATGCATTGTTTTTAGAGGTCATGATAATGTTTCAAATCACCAGGAACCCTGAGGAGTTGTCCAAGAGGCAACGGAATCGACAGACAAAGCTTCTCTCGAGGAAAGAGGAGTTTTCGGGAGGAAGTTCTTCAGGGCTGCACATCAGAGACATACTTGGGACCGGATCTCCATCTGAAAGAGTCCATTAGGAAGAAATCCTTAAATACTAAAACTTTTCCTAAAATTATTTTAGATAGATCTCAGTGCTCAACCGACCTTGCAGGGAGTCGTGAGTCTGGGTGTTGACCGGCGGAGGGTTCAGGGCCCAGTGCAGGTTACTTCTGAAGGACTGCTGGTCCTCGGTATGGATGAGCTCAAACACATTCTGATGCATCACATCAGTCTGTTGTTTTGATTATAAAGATGCACAATATTGCAATCATGAACACTCAACATACAGTGAATAACTAGAAGTATACATGGGGACAAAACGGGGTCGATATTGGCGCTCATGTTGACCCTGAGATATCCCTCAAAATACAAACTATAATTCCTACATATGCGTAAGGTGTATAAGCTACCTGGTGAAATCCTAAGTACTCCTGGATGGTATGAGAACAGTAGAATATGATTCCTTCAGATGTGACCACCAACACAAAGCCATTGAGAGCCTGTTGTCATGAACAAACAAACAAATCATTAGAGAGACAGACACAAAATAATGTTAAACTTTAACGCGTTTTTTAGATTCTAAGTATGTTCATCAAACCCCCAGAAATGTTATGACGAATGGGTTTTATCTCACTTTCCTTATGAACTTCCATTTTCAAACAGAAGGTAGGGGCGGGACTTTGTAAATAGATGCTTTTAAATCGCCAATAGGCTTTGGTTTACCTTGACCTTATAGTTGCTACGTTCAGTCTGTGTCAGATGGCATTGGAGGAATTTTTACAGATAAATAATGTTGGTTTATATTCCATGTGTCGTTTATAGAATTTAAAGCAATTCAACTTAAAAACAAAAGCGCTCAAAATAAAAGATGATGAAATCACTGTTAAAGACTACAACAAATGACACTGAAAACACACAGAATGTTCCATAATTATATCGATAAGTAATATGAAACTTCCTTACTATATGTATATTTTAAATATAAAATTGCTTTTATAAAAATGTTTATAGTTGGATTTTAATAGAAAATAAAACAAAATTGAATTAAAGCTATTAACAAAGTGAACATATAAAAAATCTGAGAAACGTCGTCAAGAAAGTTCTTAAATATTCAGTCTTGTACATAACATTTCTGAAGGCATGAGTGCATCTAAGGAATGACAATGTTGGTATAAAACCAACAAGAAGAAAATCTATTAAAATCACGTGACGTGACATATAGACAAGTATGGTGACCCATACTCAGAACTGGTGCTCTACATTTAACACATCCAAAGTGTGTTTAACACACACACACACACACACACACACACACACACACACACACACACACACACACACACACACACACACACACACACACACACACACACACACACACACACACACACACACACACACACACACACACACAAACACACACACACACACACACACACACACACACACACACACACACATTCACAAAATACAGAATCTAGTTGCTCAGATTCACATTATTAAACCCCACCTTTAACACATGAAGTCCTTAAGAGACCTGGTTAGCAAAAATCCTATTAAACCCAATCCAAACTATCACAGCATGTACAGGAATGTATTTACAATTGCCTGCCTTGGCACCTCAACTGTTTGCCAACATGAGACACACACATACACTCATACATACACCCAAACACACTCAGAAAACACAGTTGAGCAGCAGCGCTCAATATAAATATTTCGGCTTGTTTGTCGGCAGAACAGCCCATGCAGGGCTCTCGAGGGGCGGAGGGAGTGCTGTCAAAAAACATTACTATCAAATATGCACCACTTCATTTTTCACACTCCAACACACACCGTACACACAGAGCGGGCGAGAGAGAGAGAGAAAAAGAGAGAGAGTGAGTGAGAGAGAAATATATACGAGAAAAGATATTAAAGACAGAAGGACAGGATGGACGGTGCAAAACTTTCCAAAGAAAACAAGAGAAAAGACTTTCAATTCTGGTTATAACCTTCCTTTATAATAGATGAGATTTCTCTCCGTGCATTATTCATGTTTTAATGTCACAAAGGAGAACAAGGGTGGTCAAAAATAGCCTTTCCGTTCCTTCTCTCTGTTCCTCTCTTTCTCTGAAAGGTTCGGACATCCTAATATAGTTTCTCACTGACCTGTAGAAGGAGCTCTCCCTCGGACAGCCAGGCTTCTTTATTTGGTTTATTGGTTTCGTCATTACCGTTGTTGGCCGGTTCATCTTTGTGGTCTTTAAGTGCAACTATTGACAAAAAAACAGAAAGAAAATGTTAATTTGAGCGAATTATGTGAAAAGTACAGAGTAGTGGTGCTTGGTAAATATAATAAAATTATAAAAAATAAACAGCTTTATTAACTTCATTATATTCATTATTATTCTATTAAATAAATAAAAACTACAAGCAATTTTTCTAATATTTGTTAATAATTTTTAAGTTTATGTAATGAAATAAAAGTATTTATTTAACAAATATATATTTGCAATATACACTAAATAGGTTTGGTGAATTCCATTAGAAATATTTGTGTTGTTAATATTTCCTTATTATTTTACTTTTCTACACAAATAAATATAAAACACATATAGACAAAAAAAACTGTATATTAAATTATTTTCCTTATTGGATTTTTTTTGTGTACATTTATTTCACAGTATAATTCCTTAAGAGTGTAGTAATCTTCCTCTATTTGCTTTCCTTTATTACTTCATTATTGAAGAAACAATCGAGATATTAAAAAAAATTGCACCAACAAATGTACTTTACATACGTTATTTACATTTAATACTTTTATAAATAAGTAGTTTATATCATTACTTTATTTGACATTTTTTTCATATTTTCAGACGAATGTAAAGAAATTTTGCATGGTTTTGTTTCACTTCCTAAAAGTCTTTGGCGTGCTTTCGACAGTAAGGGATTTTCTCCGTGTGAGCATTAGAATGACCTACAAACAGCCGCGGAAATGGAGAGAGACAAACCAGGACAACGGGGACACAGAAAGTGTTTTCAGTGAGGGGGAGAGAGAGAGAGAGAGAGAGAGAGAGAGAGAGAGAGAGAGAGAGAGAGAGTGAGAGTGAGAGATGCCAGAAAAAAGTATTGGGGCATGATGACAGAAAGGTCATTTCTTTGGCTAATCTATAAGCAAATATTTTGTTTAATACTACGATTGAACGTATATCAAAAATGTTACTTGTTTTGTACAATGCTTCTTCAGCCTATCAAACGAATACGCCTGGATTTCGTTCAGCAATTAGGTTCATTTGTTGAGTAAATGTAAAGATGCTCTCTCCGGCCAACCTCTGACATGTTCATTGTCCAGGGGCGTGACCCATAGTGACCCTTGACCCATGGAAACTATAGGGGGCCATGATGCGATGAGGTTGAAGTTATAGTCCGAGACAGCTTACGTGTAAGAACACGGTTAGATAGTCAGTTACAATAATAAATAAATAATCAATTTTTTTATATTTAAGATGATCGGTATAGTTAAAGCATAAAAAATATTTAATGTCATTTATTTATTTCTATTTATATCTTTTTTCCCCATATTTTAGATAAAATTATCTAACTCATCACAGCTATGAATGAAATAAATAAATCCTCTTATTTCTTCTTAGGTTTAGTGTAATTTATTTTATTGGCTACTTCATTACTTTTTTATTTATTTCTTTTGTATTTGACGTAAATGCTTAGTCTGTAATTTAAGAGACAAATATTGCACAATTTCATTTTTAAATATTAAAATCTACAAATAGACTTTTAAGTCAAGTGACCCTAAAGCTTTGAGGGCTACTGTCTCTTTATATTTCTGATCTTGCTTTTTTTTACGGCTAACAGCACTTTTCCATCTCTCAGCAGAGAAGATCAGAAGCTCATTCAGCTGGTGATTTGAGTTCAATCTCGGAATGAAGGATTAAAGTTTGTTATGACTGTAATGAGTACAGCTACAGTCGGTGTGAATGATGAACTTTAAGAATCTTTCGGCACTACTGACAGTCCTTCTTATAAGCTTCAAAGACCGAAGGGTTGTTTAAGGCCCTTTCCCAGGATCTTTAGCTTTCGACCTACAGGAACAGAAAGAAAGGAACACAGACGAGCTGAGAGTCCTGTGAACCGATTCTCATTTACTAAAGAAAAAGGGAAACAATTTCGGCAAGAAAATTGAACCATTCATTATTATATAGTAAATTATAATAACAGATTTCGACAATATTATTGTTCATATATTTTTATCTTATTTGAATATTTATGTTTTTATAAAATCATAAATAATTTTATTTGTTTTTAATTTTATATATTTATTAGGTTATACGTTTGTGTACATAATATACATCTGTCTTCTATCCAAATGTACTTCTTATTTACAAACACATACATGTGAATCCATTTATATTTGGAAAAAGTTGAAATGTAAATAATAAAACTGTTATTAATCATACATGAAATTGTGTTTTTTTCTTAAATATATGCATTTATGTTTACGTATTTATAAATAAAAAATAAATATGCACAATACACATCCTTTATTAAACAGATGTTTATTCTAGAAGCGATTAACTTTTCAATATTAATTTATAAATATACTGTTTTATTTTGGTAACATATGTACATTTACATAATAATATATATTATTTTATGTTAGTTGGCATATATTCTCTTCTATATATTCTTCTATATGTTCTCTTTATTTACTGTATCATAATATATAAAAATAAATTAATGGTACAAGGAAAGTGAGTGCTGCGTATGAAATATTAACACCGGTTCTCTTGATCACATCACAGATGCAGAATGAAGATGCTGAGAGTTGCTCGGGGCGACAGACAGATCAGGGAAGAGTCTGCAGGGCTCGACCGAACAGGGAGCTTTAACAGTGAGATTGGGACAGCCAACAAACGATAAAAAAGTCAAAACAGGCCAATCCCTCCAAACACACAGACTTACAATTCTCTCTCTCTTTCTCTATCCATGCCTGCTCTGCTGTCTTGGCATTCAGTCTTGGCTTAAAGGTTTGATGCCGGCCTAATGTAAAGGTGCTGGATGTGTGTATATAATGCATTTTAAGGGAGGATTTTAATCAGATGCAAACACAAATAAGCAGCAATGTGAAATGTTCCAGTGTGTGTGTTTGTGTGTGCGCAACCACCAGAATGAAACCACAAACTAACCAAACTAATCACACAATGTACTCAGTAGGACGGATCTGATTGGGTAGAAATTGGGGTTGGCTTACATGTCACTTTACCAGTAATTCAGGGAACAGTTTCCAGAAGAGCTTTGTGCTGAGCAGAAAATTGGATTATGTTAGTTTAGCGTCAAACCTCCTTTGATTCTTTCTCTCTCGCTCTCTCTTTTCACACACACACACACACACACACACACACACACACACACACACACACACACACACACACACACACACACACACACACACACACACACACACACACACACACACACACACACACACACACACTCACACACACACACACACACACACACACACACACACACACACACACACACACACACACACACACACACACACACACACACACACACACACACACACACACAGCATTTACAGAAATGTCTATAAATTTAAGGAAAATGTACTGATATTTTTCTTTTATCACATTATATATTTTAAACTTTCAAAAAAATTTTTTACAGTGTTGGTAACTTTACATTTGATTTCAGTGTCAAATTGTTTTGTTCAAGCAGAACTTTTAAATATTACATTTACTCATTAATGTGGCAGATTTTAAGATGAAAATATGTATTACATTTAATAAAACAACACATGGTTTTATCATAACATACTTTAAATGTACGGTGAGAAAAATAGTACTTTTAGATTTTGACATGTTGTGAAATTTCATGAAAATGACGACATGATGATAATAATGTAAATACACATTCACATTTAGACAGACACATTTGGACTGTTGCATTGTACAGATGCTGCGAAACCGACTTATACCATTCTTGTAGTCATTAAATAGTTTGCCAAATCAGAGGATAAAACTAATCCAAAAGTATTGCTTCCCGAATTGAAACTGTCTGAAAATCTTCAAGTGGAAGTTGAGTGGTGGATTTGATACGTCGCAGATGTTAAAACCCAACACTAACAAGGTGCAAAGACGTTCATCGGTCTTTAGCGAATGCTTCTCGTTCCATTAATCCAACGCACCGGGATAGTACATTTGTATTTGTTGACATCGCCATGGTATCTGATTTATAAACCGATCAAAGTTGCATAAAGTCCGGCTCGCTTCAAATAGATACTTATTCAATTTCTCAGAAATGAAAATATTAACTACAGATGTGAACCGGGTATACAAGAAATTCCAGAAATGTGGGGGTTCGAACCAGTAAATAACATTACATCATCTTTTCTACTACTCTTGAAAAGATTAAACCAACCCACGCACAAAAACGTCACAACATTGTTTAACTGTAAGGGGTTCCTTATCTTAAAATGATGCAATCTATTTTGCATGGCACGGGAAGCCCATGCATCAAATGTCCTTCAAATGTAATTCTTTTATTGATCCATACACGAAAAACAACACAGCAATTTTAATAAACGACAGCAGACATGACTACAGGCCAAAAAACACACAACACAACGTAACACTGGTGTCTTTTTACACGTATAGGACTGAGCTAGGGATTTGAGCCAACCGACTAAAATGACCATGAGATCACATTATAACCACAACACAAAAGAACCCTAATAAATTGAAATAAACCTTAAGACAATCCAGCCAAGGTACAGTTTTTCAAGCGTAAACATGTGGAATGGATTTGCAGAACAATTTGACCTCAGGTTTTTTATTTATTGCCTGGGAAAGTTTACATAGACCAGAAAACAGAGACATACAATAGAAGGTGCAAGTTAACGGTATGCATTAAAAGAAAACATTTCAGATTTTTTCAGCGTTTCATTTGTTGGACTGACGAAACCATGATGATTAAGTTCTGTCTCTGTACACACATTCGTGTTTTCAAGGTTTTCTATGTTTGTACCAGACAGTTGGATTGTAGTATCCAACTGTCTGGTACAAACATAGAAAACCTTGAAAACACGAATCTTCTTATGTAAAACTGTTTTTTACGTGACCTTCACATTGAGGATGAGTGCTAAGGTGAAGGGACTGACATGTGTGGTTTGGGACGTCTTCTCCAGAGTGAGATGTCCTCACACAAACTCGCTAAGAGCCTTGTCTTTCAAAACCTTTCAAAAGTGAAATATGCTCCAAGCTGCTCATTGAACCCCACCTAAACTTCACTCAGCCAAATTCTACCAGCTCATTTATGCTCTGACGTAAAGCAACTTTGCCTCGTTCGGCCAAGAGTTCGAAAGTTCACGGCTGCCAGTCTGTTTGTGCAGGCGGTCTTTCATTTCTGTTCCCCTCCTCTGTTCCCTTGCTTGCCTGATCTGAGCTTGATTGTAAGTGGATTAACTGTGGAGTTTCTAAACCAAAATACTTTCATCTAGCTCTCGTTCAGACGTGGAGGTCGGACCATTGATCGAAGGAGAAAGAGCTGCTGACAGATGAACAGAAAGGGCAGAAAGACGAGTAAAGCTGAAAGACAATCAGACAACGCAGAGAGAAAAACACAGAATACAGAAAGACAGAAACAAACATATAGTATACAGCAGACAGTCAGATAGAATTGATTGACAGAAAGACAGACAGACAGACAGACAGACAGAAAGGCAGAAATATATATGAAGAGATAGACAGATGGATAAATGTAGTAGATAGATATACAGGGGACACATAGACAGGCAGACAAAGAAGAGAGACAGACAGACAAATAATGTAAATAGATAGACAGACAGATGTTTAATACAAATAAACATGAGATGTAGTAGATAGATAGAAAAGATGTGGACATGGAGACAAAGTAGACAGACAGACAGACAGACAAAGTAGTCAGACAGACCGACGAACAAATGTTTAAGATAAATAAACATTAGATGTAGTAGATAGATAGATAGACAAGATGTGGACATGGAGACAAAGTTGACAGACAGACAGAGACAGATCGACAGACAGGCAGACAGACAGGCAGGCAGGCGTGCACGCACGCGCACACACGCACGCACGCACACACACACACACACACACAGACAAACAGATACAGGACAAAGAAAGACAGTCAGACACACGGATAGACAGATCCAGTACACAGACAGACAGACCGACAAACAGATACACAGACAAGATATAGACGGGCAGAAAAAGTACACAGACAGACAGACAGACAGACAGACAGACAGATAGACAATCGGACATCGCAAAAAGATATAAGACAGACAGATACAACGGACAGAAAGACAGACACAATGGAATATTAAGTAGACAGACAGACAGACAGACAAGATAGAGACAGGTAAATAAAGTAGAGAGACAGACAGACAAACAGACAGGCAGACACAGTATGTAAACTAACAGATATTATAGAGAATGGATGAATGGATAGATACAAGAAACAGAAACAGTAGATAGATGTACAGAGTATAGACGGACAGAAAGACAGAAAGAATGCACAGACAATTCTGCTCCTACAGAAAACTGTCCATTAAAGTCCAGAAGTCTTTAAATCCAATGGAAATGTCAAAGATTTATTAAAATCAACAATTTGGGAACTCAAAGTATCAAGGACAATGAAAGTGTGTTTTGTTGAATCCCAGCAGCACTTATACATCATAAAGATGTCTTAAAGCTACAGGGGGTCGGACTAGGCCCCTTTGTAAGAAAGAAAAGGCACTTACTTTAGCTAAAGGGGGTCACCCTTACTTGTCTTTCAATAAAGAGAAAAGTCTCTCTATTGTGCGACGGGAGCGCTTAGCAACCGACAGACCTCCAATGGGTGGGACACAAAAAGAATAAGTGTGCCATTTCACAAGAGAACAGGAAGCAAGAACACATCAGTATGGTTAAAGAGCTTATAAATAACACATTATGACAACATCATTTTCATGAACCCACCACGAAGTAAACAGCAAGACATGACCATGTGGGAAATCTGTGGGTTATGGTCAAATGCAAACATTTGTTTCTACATTGGTTGCACAAAAATGAATTAGAGATATCTGATTTTCTTTTCTGAAACATCAGATCGACGTGGCACAGCCATGTTTTTATAACATGTGCATCGAATAGGTTATATAATAGATTGATATATCTTGCGGTATACACAAGTGTTTGTACTTTCACATAAACTGTGCCGGAAATGTGAGATAAAATCTTAAAGCAGGAAAGAAAATGCAATCGGTTTGCAGGATGACCGATGATTAAAGCACCGACATCTTAAAGCAGGATGCCCAATGTTTGGGCTCAGATAGGATTTCAGGCCATTTTATATCAAATCATTTTATATTTGAATATTGATTTTATATATATGTATAGCATACACACACACAGGCACATATATGCTTTGTAATTTAATATATATTATCCTCTCGCAAGGAAAAGAATCGGAAACCTTTAAGATTACTTACATTCTGAGTAAGTAAGAAAGAAATTTGTGTTCTGATCCTCATTCGAGTCAGAACAATAGACAATCACAGTCTGCTTAAAGTGAGCCACACAAACATTTTCTTTGTCATATTTATATTGAACACAGCATGTAAACATTCTCCGTGCTGGCTGGAAAAATATGTAAACATGTGAACAATTATTATTATTATTATTATTTTTTTTAATTGGATTTACTTATGACATTAATCATCATCATATTTTGATACTTCACATCCAATTTGAAAACCCCAGAGCCTAGACTATAGTGTAGCATTCTCCAAGAGGAGAGGTCTGATCTTCCTAATGTTGAGGAGCAGGAATATGAAGGATCTGGTGGTGTTGGCAACATGATCTGTGAAGTTCGGCTTATCAACAAATTGGTACTTCCAAATGTATGTCTCTCCAGAAGGGCACATTGATTGATGATCCTATTTGAATGGAGAGGTTATAACAGGTCTTCCGGTTGGCAGGGATGACAATAAGTTGAGTTTTCGCAAGGTTTATCTGTAGGTGATGGCCGTTCATAAAGAGCCAGATATCACTCAAGCATCCTGAAACATGGGCAAAGATTGTCTGAACTTTTGGATGGAACGAAAAGCTGAGCTGCATGTCGCCCGCATAACAGTTATAGGAAATGTCATGCTTCTAAATTATGGATCCTAATAATGTCATGTAGATTGAGAAGAGCAGCGGTTCAAGCACTGAGCCCTGAGGTACACCGGTGCTATTAATTGCCTTCAGAGTTTCAAGGAGAATGCAAAGATTAATGCTGTCAAAATCAGCAGTGGTCCAGTTGTATTAATCAAGATTTCTAACAACTGAAAGCAATGCAGTCTCATTGGAGTGTCCAGGAGGTTGCGCAGAATAAGAGAGAGGAGAGATGGTCGAGGACGACACACTCAAGAGTTTTGATGGCAGTAGTTTCTTTACAAGATGAAAAATCATCAGCTGTTAAGTCCGAAGAGGGAGGAGGAGTGAGTGGACAGAGGAGATCTTGAAGAGTCTTAAAGTCAGGCGAATTGTTGATTCTAGCATTGTAGAACCGATTCTTAGCAGCGGAGACTGCCCTGGAGTACACCAGATATCCACGGAACGACACAGGCCTCTAAGCCTGCACAGGTCATCTAAGCAGGATGTTAGTGTGGAACATAGAGAGTCAGCCGCACTATCAGTGTTTTGTAGAGCTAGTTGGTTGGGCGATGGAAGAGTAGAGGAGACAGCAGAGGATAGGGTGAGAGGAGATAGTGTGAGTAGATTTCATCTAAAGGTAACATGCGAGGAAAGGGGATTATGTGTCCAGTGTGGTCAGGTCGAGATCAAGAGTGATGAGGAAATGATCGGATGTATGCAGCAGGTTACCAAAGTGTGGTGAATGGAGCAGCTGTGTTTGTAGACAAGATCAAGTAGATTCCCAGTCTTTTGGGTAGCAGGCACTGGAAGTCACTTGAGGTCAGATTTGGTGAGATTGTTGAAGTGTATATTGTAATAACAATAAGAACAAAAAAATTATCTATTTATGGATGAGAGTGAATATTTTTTGTAATACGGTCGCTTTGGATTACAATGCCCCCCCACAAAGAAAATCCATTTTATAATTCATGACATAGTAATTTATGCTTACATCTCTTCATCTATCTAAAACATATTGAGAAACGAAAAAGAAACACAAAAATCCTTAGATTCTTGACCAAAGGACATACAGAGATGAAAACAACTTTTCAGCTGTTACATTTTTAAAACTGAGCTCTTATCTCTTGCCATCTGCTTCTCAATCCTAATTCGTAGGTATCCAGCAGGCACAGAGAGATTAAGGATTGCCCCGTGTTAACCTGGCAACACATATAATTACAAAATACTTGAAAATTCAAATAGAGTAGAAAGCTCTGGATGGCCTTAGAATTAAACAAACACTTCTGTAAAGACAATAGCAACAACCTGGCAACCGCTGACATCAGTGTCTATTTGGTTAAGCTTCACTCATTAGAAAAAACAAACAGCTGAAAACCAAATTGTTTGTGAGATTAAAAATAAGAATAAAAACTGCAAAAACAAATCATTAAAGGCGATTTTCTTTTGCATGCATCACAAAAACTGTATAAATTGAATTACGGAGATTTACAGAAACGCAGAACATTCATCTTACAACATATAACAGCATTTACTTTAAGATTAAAACTAATATTCTCATGTCAGATGGAATTTACTCTGTTTACTCAACACATTATACAGTAGTTACTCACAACTAATTACGCTATATTTCTAAAAGGGGGAAAAGGGGTTGAAAAGCTGGTCGCCATGACCCGAAGAAATACATTGATATACTGTATGATTTTCATCTTGAAAGGAAAAGTAGAGAGGTAAACGCAGTGGAATTGGGGTTCGCTTTAGTAACCGTCTCTGTGAGCTTCCTGAGGCATTATGAGTGCTAAGAAACACTGACCTACATTCCATCCTAAAACGCCCTTCTACCCAGAGGAGGCCATCAGAAGCCGTTTAACGCTCATTGTGAATCAGCCGCTGAACATATTTTGACCGGCTTATTCGTCAAAAAGGATGAAATGATGGGACTAAGGCATTATTAAGTCATATTTGTAGGCCAGAATATAATTTAAAGTCAGTGACTATGCTTTAAGGTATGGTTAACCCCAAAACTATTTTTTTATTTATTCCCCTTGTATGAATTTTCTTATTTCTTCTGCAGATCATTAGAAGAAATATTTTGAGGAATGTTTTTTTTTCCGAGTGAACAATGTCGGTAAAACAAAATAATTTGTAATAATATTGGGATTATAAGATAAAATATATCCGTCTCGTTATGGAGATTTTTAGATATGTTTGACATCCTTGTGTCAAGCTGAAAAATAGGTTTGAGTTATTGTTGTAACATAATTGAAGAGAGTCTTAAAATACTTGTCTTACTGTGTCATTACTGGAAATCTCCCACATCCGAAATAAAAACAAGTATCGGAATTGGTATTAGCGAGATCATGGAAAAATATTGGTACTTATACTCGTTATTAAAAAAGGATGCCAAAAATTTGTCATTTAAAAAGTTCTTTTGTTGATAATACTAGGCAACATGTCATAATATAGAGAAAAATATATAATTAAGAGAAAATATGTAGTTTTAACATAATAATATGTCATTAAAACAAATCTGTTCCGTTCTTACGTAATAATATGTTGATAAAACAGGAAATGTGTTGTAATATTGAGAAAATTTAATTTTAACATAAGATATGATGCCAACACAAGATAATATAATTTAAGGGAGACGACAAATAGAAACTATAGAGATGACAAACTATGTGAAAATATAATTGGTCAAATCCAAATTCCAGAAGCACTTAAATCCAACAATTGGACAGGGGTTAGATAATCACAGAACATAAACTTGTTTTCTTGTAATTATTTCCATTGTTTCCAAGACCTTTCTCAAAATATCTACTTGTGTTTTCCCCCAGAGTTAAGATTTACATTTACATTTACATTTAGTCATTTAGCAGACGCTTTTATCCAAAGCGACTTACAATAGTCGAGAAGACAATTTAACAATTTAGTTAAGCTTTAAGGAAATACCGACCGGATATCTGCTCCAGTTTAAATTGCTTTAAGGTTTGTTTCAATACAGTTTAAAGAAAAACGGTTCTCCGTTAACCCCGAAGAATTCAACCACGGTCAGATAGCAAAAATTGTTTTGTTTAAAGTAAAATAAATGAAGATTAATAATCATTATCTCTACAAAAACATGAACTCAACTCAAGCATCAGTGTTGTTGCAATGGCCTGTGACACCACTCAAGAATTGGTAGTCATTCTTCTAAAATACCAACACAGGGTTTATGCTGATGCGATAAAAACATATCCTCAAAGTCTCTCACATATTAACCCTAACATTTCACACTCCTCCTTTAAATAAACACAGCTCCATTTTATAAATTCTTTAAGCCGTAATACTCAATTATTCATGCCTCAAAGGAGAGGTATTCCTGCAGACAACCACGCTCCATCCGGCACTCGACAAGCACATCACAGCCAAAGTGACATATTTATGCGATCGTATCTCGGTTTCAGAAGCATTTGCTTGGAATTTGTTTGTTTTTGGTGGTCTGAATCAAAACAGAAGATGGTACAGAACTGGTGGGCCACACACCGTGCCCACACGCAACCTTAAATTGAAATGCATTGTTGGGGTATTTCTCGGTGAGATTAAAGGTTAAGATGTTTTGGAAAAAAGTGTTTCGACAATGGGAATAAAGGAGTTTTGGTAATTGGAAGGACTAAGACCACACCACAAGGACATGATCCTTCGGCCAAAGGCTTTCGGAACAAATAATACAGGCCACGAAAGATGTGCTGACGTTAACTTTCTTCTAAGCAAAGCCGAAAAACAAACAAATTAGACAAAACTCAAACTTCATGGAGCGAGAGCGTCACAAAAAGAAGGTTGACGAGCCAGATCATTTAAAACAAATCAAATTGGCTCGGGTATGTAAATCTGGAAACAAACACGTCTATAAAAAGTAAAAAGACGAAAAAGCAAATTCCTTGATGAATCAGATTATATAACCATCTATTTCTTTCCGATTTGAGATATTTTTCTTTAAAACATTTTTTTTGCTGATTTAACTGTTATGTATTGTATTGTTTGAATGCTCAACTATACATAAATGCCATTTAATCTTTTAGGAGCGCATTATATTATAATTTACATTATACATTTTTATTATTTACATTTTGGATTGCATCTTTCCTCATGCCTTATAAACAATCACATCCAGTTCCTGACTCTGTAAGACACGCTGTACTCTGATTGGTCAAACGGTCTAGTCTGCTGTTATTGGTTAACTCAGCTGTCGGTTACTGCATCACAACCAGTGACGAGCCGACATCATGTGAACAACGCTACTTCCGTAACGGGTCTCTGACGACACGTCACGGAAGTAACTGGATGACTACAATCCTGGTGTTTACTGCGGTTCAAGACATCTGATTTCTGTTAAAGATGTTAACTCACTTTATCATGAACTTTTGGATTTGTAATCTAACAGATCAGTTTTACTTCCAAACAAAAATACAAAGGAAATGTAAAGTGAGGTTTTGAATCTTACAGGCACTTGAACATATTATTTACCAGGATTACAGTATAGAACAGTTTTCTTAAGTGACCACAAAATAAGTATTGTCTCACTATACAAACTATACAAGTTTAACCACGGTATTTGTAGGAAAGCTTGTAATACAGAAGATTCCTAAAACATGACTCCTAAAACATGGATGCAATTGTCATTTTGTTCTGGGGTGAGTGTTATTCGGCTATATTTGACTGATCTCGATAAACAGGACTGGAAAAATTCATGTAAGAGGCCCAGCTTCAGATCCCTAGATCATGAAAGACACAACATATCTCTAAATACACTCTGACCTGAGAAGAAGTTTTTTGCACGCAGGTAACTGACGCTCAAACGCAGTATGGACAGTTTGTCCAAACTGCTGGTGACCTCCTCGGGAAACGGAAGGAGCCGGGCCAACCGGTCCAGCTCTGAGTTCAAGCGATCTCTGTGACGTTTGGATGGGTTTGACTTGGTCCCTTCGGCCGGGGATTGTTTCACCCTGAAAAAAAAAAAACTTGGTAAGGAACAGAGCTTGAGATACAGATCCCATAGGTAGGTTCACTGTTAATATTATACAATTCAATAGGCCTCCTTCAATTCAATTCAATTCAATTCACTTTTATTGTCACATCACCACGGCACATGTGCCCTAGTGAGTGAAATTCTTAGGAGCTTGCTCCAAAAACAGCGCAGTACATGTAACATGTAACATGTAACATATAGTACAGACATAAGACAGTGTGCAATATGCACATACATATAGTCAGTACACACAGTGAACTATAGACAACACAGTCGAAACATTCAACATACATACATTTAGCACGAGAAAAACATTAAACACTAAACACAGAGTGTGCATGTTCTGCATAATGTAAACAATGTAACAGTGTAAACAAGTTGTGCATGGATGAGGTAGGCTGTTGTTTAAAGTGCAGTGTGTAAATATTGTCCAGTGTTAAACTTGGAGTTAAAGTGCAGTGTGTGACATATTGTGTGTGGGAGTGTATCAGTTCTGATTGTTCATGAGTCGTATAGCCTGAGGGAAAAAGCTGTCCCTCAGTCCACTCGTGCGGGAGCGGATGCTGCGTAGACGTCTTCCTGAGGGCAGCATAGAGAGCAGTCTGTGAGATGGGTGGCTCCTTTCATTCCAACCAATTAGTATGGAGCAATAGCACAAAAACAGTCATCTGATTTTATTATGAGCACACAAGGTGCATTTGAAAGTACAAAAAAAGGGAAAACATTTGGCATGAAGTTATCTAGAATTGTATAATTTTTGCATATTTACCCAATACATTTGCACATACATATATATATATATATATATATAATACATACATAATACAATAATATATGATATCAAAATATTGTTTATTATTTTGGATAAAAGGTCAAATCTACAATGTGAATTTGTATTATTATGCATAAAAGGTCAAATCTACAATGTTCATTTTTATTATTATGCATAAAAGGTCAAATATACAATGTGAATAATGATATTAATAGAAAGTTAATGTTTCAAGTACAAAATATAATTCAGGGCATTTGACTTACATTAAATGCTGCATAAAAATTAAAAAAGAAATAATTTTGTAATAATATCAAATTTGAAAAATTAACAAAAGAAAATCAAGTATTAAATGTAGCAGGATTTTTTCTAATCGATATGGAAACATTTAAATTCTATACCCAAATATTAACTTTATCATGTATCTAATATATGACAATAAATAATGATAATTAATAACATGATAATGAGTTATATTAACATTACTTTATTGTTATATGAATAAAATCAATTTATTTGACATACAGAAAACAGATTATGTGTCATTCAATGTCATGTGAACTTTCTGGGTCAAACATAAATAACTTAATCAATTTATAATATTAGTATAATAATTATTATTATTATTTTAGACAAGAGTAAATAAGTTATGAATGAATGACGTCATCACTTACGTTCTTTGCACTGGTTTTCTTCGTTTGCGTCCTGCGTACATGATACAGTCCAGCTCTTTACATCCAATAATTTCAATTCTTTTCTATTTATTCCCAAATTATATCATTCTTTGAATTCATCAAAATACAAAAAAATCTAATCTAACGTCTTAAGTTTACTTTAAAGCAATAAACTTTAACACTAAATGTTAAGGGTTGCCAGATAACTTCAAAGGTTGCCAGGTAACCGACAGCAGGTGCGCGTTCGGCTTTCCATCGCATTCTTCAGTTTCAGTTGTGCAAATAAACTTCCGTTCTACTCACAAGCGTGAATAAAATTATAATTCGATCCAAAATCGTTATTTCTTTCCGTTTCGTGCCAAATTCATGTTTGCCATTCGGTCCCGACCCGGCGTTAGGTCAAATGCGCGCTTTTGCTCGATCAGGCAACCTGCGCAGATTTGCTCGGGACCGCGCCAAGCATCTTAAAGGCAGAGGAGGAGAATCTCCTAGGCAACAGGACAGGCGCGTCGTGATTGGTTGATGGCTGATACATATTAAACATGCGACGTGACGCTCGCTCGCTTTGATTTGCTGATGGGAGGACGTTAGTACGTGGCGCAACGAATCCTGCTGCGAGGAACATGAATGTTAATTAGATTACTTGATGACGTCACTGGTAGGTTTCCAACGTGATATAATTCGATTCTTATAATCGTTCATGAACACTGTGTTTATTTATTAATAATAATACATATTTTAAATATTTAATAATAATTAATAAATTAAATAATCCTTCTCTTATATCATATATATCATAGTGTAAATATTTTGGAAAAAAATGTTAACTTTAAAATAAAATTAGAATTTTATGTTGATTCAATTGGAGCAAAAAGCCATATAATTTTTCAAAATTGTGTTATAAATCCCCTATTATATTGTTATTTTGTCTGTTTAATTATTTATCTTTTTATATTTGATTCTTCATTATATATTATTGACTATTTGAGATTTAATAAAAAATATTTTAGCAACCAGAATATTTTATTTACGTTATTTACCGTAGAAATAAAACATAAAATGTCTTACTTGATCTCAAATAAATCTTAACGGTTTAGCCAAAACTCTTTACACTATTTTTCCGACACACAAATTAAATAAAATATGTACGTTAGCACCACCAAGTGGTAATCCCATAGGTACTACATCTTCCCCCTGTGTTCCAAAAAGAGGTCAAGGTCAGATCTGAGCAGAATGTTTGCCATTTTGCTAAATAAATAGAATTAAAGTATAATTATTGCATACAGCTGTGGCATTTCTAATGACGTCGGACTCATTCGTACCCTACAACTTCAAAATGTGGTGTGTTAAAACCTTTCAGCAAAAAAAACAAGAAAACCTTTGAGTCATTGACCCCGTTTTAATGTTATAAAGATATTAATATTGAAAGAAAAAACAAAATGTATCAAATTGATTATACAAATACAAATACAAAAAAAGCCATAGTTCATATATTTCTGTAAGTAGGTTTGTGTGTATATAATATAGATGTGTGCGTTTGTGTGTTTGTGCGTATCTTGTTTTTGTGTGAAATCCGCTTACGTATATAAATGATAGTAGACAGGTGTGCGGAACAATGTACAAAAAAAAAACATATTCAATACAACATGCATTTACAATGCTGGGTGTGAAAACAAACAAACAAACAAAACGAAAACAAGTAAAGAAACAAATGATACAACAAATAAAAGGTACTGCATTTAATCCATCTAAGTGCTATTGTTCTTTCTCTAGTAGTTTAGTGGTAAAGAGTAGGGCGTCCTAACAATTTTTAAAGTCAAAAGTTTGGCAGGGCTCGTTTAAAGCTTTTACATTTATTCATTTGGTAGACGTTTTTATCCAAAGCGACAACAAACCAAACAAAAGTAAGTCGCCTTTCTCAAAGACACTTTAGTCATCGCCTGCTTGTTGTTACCGGTCCAAATATCTAACCACAACTGAACCCTTGTTTGTGACGTCCATTAATTTGTGTTTTATGCATTATAAAATCTTTGTAATATAGGGCACTCTGATGTAACGCAACATTTACTGAATAGCTACACGTTGTCTAGGCATAAAGGCTAAAACGACAAAATAAAAGAAACAGTAAAAGCATACGATGGTAAACATAAAACTGCATCAATCAGGTGCGACGCAAGTCTGAACGCAATGAAAACACAAATGCTATACTTGTTTAATATGCATTGAAATTTCATTGTGGGTGGCGCGGAAGGGTTTCATTGTGTCGCACCTGGTTATGATGTGATACGATAAAAATTGTATGGCATGAAAAACCAAGTCAGCGAGAACGAATAAATCGCCGTCATTTGTGCGTAATCTCATATATCAACATATGAAACAATTAACTGATCGATCAACCGACACATCTGCAAACCCAACATTAATCGACAAAATGGACTAACCCTGCTCCAGGCCGCCAGACATTTACATTTACATTTAGTCATTTAGCAGACGCTTTTATCCAAAGCGACTTACAATAGTCGAGGAGACAATGAAGCGGTAAATAGCCGATACAACAATAAAACATAAAACAAAGAAAGGCACATATTTACATATCATCATCTCCTTTAGCGTTCTATGCTAAATTGGAAACAAAAGTTGCTAATCTCTACAAGTAGAAGCATGTGGAAAATATGAAAATGAAGTGTCTTTTAATTTTAACTATGAGGCTATGTACAACACATAGCATACTAGCATCAACTAGCATGAGCGATAACATCCATGCTAACAACAACCCGTTGTTAAAAACATGGCATCTCAGATTCACTTATAGCTGCCATTTCAAATCCATCCTCCTTCTGCAAGCCACAATCAATTCATCTAAAGGAGTAAAAATGGAGAGAGTAAATAAAATATCCTCGGGGGAACGAAATTAAGGCACACGGTGTTTCCATTTAGATGATGAAAGTACGACCTGGGGGCATGACTTTGATGGTTCTGAACATTTGCTGTTAATATCACACCATACAAATTGTCCTCGTCGACATAAGGAAGTGCAAATTCCAAAATCAACAACAGTCCAAAACACAAGTTTTCTACCAGCAGTTAAGGTAAATTTACAAGAAATGACAAAAGTAGAGCCTTTAAAAAAGGCAATTTGTCTATTACAACACAACTATCAGTCATTTTTCAACGCTTTGGTATATTTACACATTCAAAATGTTATTTAATCTTATCAAATTATTTGAATTACATTCTGATAAAATAAGGCACAAAGGGGTCTACAAACTTACGAAACAAGAGTGGAACATTGTGTTAACATTTCCACTAGCTTAACTGCGGCTGCAATGTACGAAAAAACCCACAACTAAACATCTTTCGTCACTTATTTGCTGTTGATTCCAAACATATACTTGCTTAAAAGAGACTTAACTTAACAAATCTATTGCATTTTTTATCGGACTCCACATTTCTCCTTTTCATTCAACTACATTACAAGCCTTCACCCAGAGGCAGGATTAGCTGACTGGTGTGATTGTCATGGCACGTAACACAATTCAAGAATCCCTTGAATTCTTTGATAAACATAAAGCAAAAGAGATAAAGAAAGCGAAGGCGTATATATAATCTATAGCCATAAAAGTGAACAATGGCTCAATGGCTTTTTCATAATTTTGATTAAATAAAGAAAAAAGTACAAATAACTTTTTTGACAAAAAAACGACTGGACAAATAAATGATGAGCTGTATCATAACATTCAGTTATTGTTGTAATACACAAGAAACATGCAGTTAACAGCCAAAATAGGTTGGCAAGAGAAGATGCATTCAGAAAAGTCTATACGCTTCAGTTTGTACTGAATAAAGAAAAAATATTCCAAAAAAAAGCAGCCACAGTTTCAGTTGATTGCTTGACACATTTCTCTTTCTTTTTGGTATGTCCAATAAGGCTGCGTTGCTTATTTCTCACATCAAACTAATTTGATGGATTCATCCATAAGATGGAGATCCGTCAGATCTCTGGACACTACAGAGTCCATCGCTGTCATCCGTTAAGTCAGAATAGAGGGGAGTTCCAAAGCAGGCGTAGGGCAATTTTGTGTTCCAGCAGTACAATAATGATAACCAATAGAATATTGATTTCAAAATTATACAGTGAAAACGCAATCAATGGAATATAAGGAGTAAGAGACTGTTAAATGCTAACAATAGGGTTTAGGGTCTACAGGTAGACCTCTTAAGTGCTTAGGTAGCGAATTTAAAGGGCTGTTCCCTTTTGTGCCGAAACTTACCCCAATAAATAGCATCTTGTTTGCACCTTTAATTGTTTTCCTAAGAATATTGTCGCCCCGATTAAAAGGATCCACCTTTCCTTCTGCATACTTCATAATTTGACTCTGGGCTTGCGCTTTCATCAAACACAGGAACATATGCCTATGAAAATGGACCTACTTGCTTGCAAACCTCTCTCTCCTTCTATTTAATGTTGAAGTGGTAATAAAAAGAGTAATCTATACAGGATACGCTTTAAACAAAATATAGATGCTTTTTATCTGTTTTTTGCCACTGATGACACTTATTCGTCATCAAGGTTTTAAAAGCGCCATCCTAGAGTCAGCTCTCTAGGATCTCTAATGTCTTTTCAGCCAAGAGTTTCATCATAAGCTTAAGCATTTCTTTCAAGGACAACAAGCATTCATACAGGTACTGCTTGTAAGACCGATTATGGTCGAATGATGACGGTCAACATAGGGGAAAATAGCTAATAGTCACAATTGCTTTGGTTGTTATTGGTAAAAAAGGTGCTTCCGTTGGCCAGGCCGGGAAAGTTGAACGGTCCTTCCGCTTCTAGGGACTGGTTTGCGATCTGCAAAGAAAAAATTAACCATTAAAGATTAATTAAAGGAATGTTTTTCTTATTCAGTGAAGTTAATAAATTTGCTTTTGTCATTCCTTGTGTATTTCAGTAAACCGCAATTTATTTATCAAACAGAAGTGAAGACAGGGAGGTTTAAAAACATGTAACAACTATAAAAAAAGTTGGAAGAACATGATTCAACACATTTTGTGTTCAAAGAAATTCATCCTGGGCTTCAATAAAAAATTTTTTTTACTTTGAGGCAAAGCAGTAATGCTAAAAAAAACCCTTGATAAGTGCTGACACATTCAGCCTGGGGGGACAACAATGCGGTTTAATTACTATCACAGATTATAACAACTAAAAATAGAGAGTCACACCTGCAGTTTTGATGTTTGAGTATGAAAGTTAAAATTACACTTATGATTATATTAACAATGTTTACCTGAGTCTGACCATTGCAGGATAGATACTGCTGAGCAATGATATTTTCTGGAGTCAACCCCAATGAGACCTCACAGGTCAAGGGGCTGATGTTGGTGTTCTCTTGTGGAATGACCGCTGTGGACACGACTGACTCGCTAGGGCCTCTTTGGTAGAAGCAAGATGCTTGGTCCGAACTCTGGGTCACAAGACTCTTAGCCATCTCACAGGTCGACACTGGATCTGTAGAACTATACTGCATCACGTTGACTATGGGTTGAGGGGCGCTTGTGAACATGCAGCTGTTTGCGGTTTGATGAAGACTGTTGTTAACGATGCTGCCTTGCTGAGGATAGCCAATATTATCTGTCTTCTGGGTTATGAAGCCAGAGCCAAATCCTTGCGACTTTGTCGGTGGCAATAGCTGTGTGGTTGGGTCTCTTTGGATTTGTCCGTAAAGGGCAGACAGATTCTGTTGTGATTTAGGGAGCTGTTGGGAGGGAGACTGCGACCAGCTAGGTAGTCCCGGATTGGCAGCGTTTTGGGTATGAAGAGAAAATTGTCCATGTAAACGTTGGGTAGGAGTGGAGTGCAGTCCAGTATCTGGTGCAAGTGTTACATTATGGATGCAAGTGTCCATCAGGCTATCCACATTATTGTTGGTGTTGGACACAGACGGTACCCACTGAGGGTTCTGATTTACAGACTGTGGCAGGGGAAGGGAACTGTGATTGGGGAAACCCACTGGCTGGGTAGAGGCACCATGCAATAGAGTGTTTTGAACAGGCAGAGTCATTGTATTAGGAAAGGACTGGTTTCCAACCGGTTGCACATCACCATGCAGGTTCTGCTGGGCTTGAAGACCAATCCTTGCTTGGTTCTGTTGTTGGCTGTATGGCAATCCAAGAGTAGGATTAAACATTAAGTGATTGTTGCCGTTGGGATTTAGGGGCGTCTGATTCAGATCGAATGACTGCACAAAGTTGTTGTCAGGTAGCATCTGTTGTACAATGGGTATCTGTGGCCCTATGTGGGTAAGTTTAGCCATTTCTCCTTTGGGACTTCCGGTGTTCATGACCTCTTGAACATTCATTCCAACAAACCCACCCTGACCAGATGATCCGGTAAGCATTCCTGACTGGCTATTAAATCCTTGGTCAGTAGCTAAGGCATTCTGCAATTCTATGCCTGCAAAGCACTCAGGAACATTATTGAATTGTCCCTCGACCTGCTGTTCCGGAAGTTGAATACCATTTTGTTTGAAAAGTGTCTCCTCGACATAGGAGAAGATGTTTTCGGAGATGATGTCATTAAGATCCGTCTCGTTGTTGCAGTTCATTCTGAGAAGAGCGGCCTCCCATTCCTTCAACTCCAAACTGTCCATGTTAAGGTCTGGCAGGCTGTCACAAAGATTGCTATCGCCTATGATCTGCTGTAAGGTTTCCATCATGTCTTTGACAACGTTTTCCTCTTTAATCCCGGCCATTGGGTCCGGCGTCGGCGGCTGCCAGGTGTTCCCTGGAATGGCGAGCAGGGCGTGGCAATCCCTAAAAGCCTTGTCCAAGTTAAACTGGGAATTAGGATCAGTGTTCTCATTGAAGTCCTGCTTTAGCCTTTGTTCCTGCAATTGTATGCATCCTAGCATTGAGTTTGGGTCCAAGGATGAAGATTTGCCCTTTTTCTGACCTTTGTTCGGATTTTGAAGGTCTGCTATGTCCAGCGTGGTGCTGAGCTCATACAGTACACCCTCACCCGTGGCGCAATTGAACGGTAGCTGCAACTTCCTCTGACGGAGGTGTTCCTCGCCTTCCTCGTTACTGAAAATATAGACAATGTGGTAATTAGAAATACAGGGTTATCAATTCAAGAAGAACTTAAAAAAATACTGTTCTTGGTTTAACTTACGTTAATGCTCTCTGTCGAGCGATGATAAAATCAGGACGGCCTTGCTTATACACTAGCCTAGCATTTGAGTGCACCCAGATCCATGTCCCTCCTTTAGAGAGCAGTCTAAAGACTGTTAAACCACTCTCTCCTGTTTTTATCACTGTGAGGATATGCAAGAGTGAAAAGGAAATTTTAAAACATCTGTTATGGAAAGAATATTTAGACAAATTAAGGAATCATGCACAGGTCATGGTAAAATGTAAGACTTTGATTTGAAGGTGAATGCATTGTCAAGGTCTGGCACAACTCACTTCGGATGTGGTTGTCTGCGCAGTGCATCATGTCAGCAGCGTGAATAAACTGATATCCAGATCCTCTCATGCATATCTCAATTTCATTGTAGCCGAGAACCACTTTTCCTCTGCAAGACAGGAAAGATAGGAAATCATTTGCAAAAAAATTTTTTAAGAGTCACATAGAATTGGGAATACATTTTATATAGTTCAAAACTTCTTACCAGATAACCTTGCAATGGTTGTGTATACAACAATTTCTAAAATGTATTTACGTCTGATGTAGCGACTAGATTTGAAAAGAACAATTAATAAAATTAACCTTGTATCGATACCCAAAGGTGTGAAGTCCAACCTGTGTTTGGTTTGGAAAAGAAGAGTCTTGCTTCGGATTTCCAAGATTGATGGTGTCTGTAGGGGTGTGGCTATGACAAAAAGACCCAGTTGAGGGTGGGTCATGGTTCCATCTTCAGCCATCTTGTTTAGGCCGTGGAGATATTTCAGCCTCCCGTGGAAGTTCAGGGCCTTATGGTAAAGGGAATAGTTATTTATGGGTGACACATCAAACATTCGGATCGACAGCAAATGTTTTTACTGTAACATCCTTTTTCAAAAATCAAACATCGCTAAATGAGGTGCACAAGATTCCCCCCAAATATACAGATTTTGGATTTTGTAAGACATTTACCAGGAAGCCTGAAGAATTGTCAAGAAGACAACGGAATCTGCAGCAGAAGTTCCGTTCCAAGAAGGAGGAGTTTTCTGGAGGAATATGTTGAGGATTGTAGTTGACTATGTCTGCTGTGATGTCACTGCTGTTTTGCAATCCAGGACCCTGATTGGCTGAGCCACGCCAAAGAGAATAACAATTTTAAAGTATCCTTCATTTTGGGTTTAAACAATGCTTCATCTAATAAATCTGCAAAGGATTCAAATCTTTTCTTTTTTCTGTGCATACTTTCTTAATTTAGTGATGACAAGAACAGGGATCTACTTATGCACAAAACATTCAGGGCTGGCACCAACAAAATCATTGGCATGGCCGGAAAGACAAAGGGGTTAGGTTACTACTCACCGTCAGAGCCTTCTTCAGGGTTGAGAGCGAAGTGTAGTTGCCTTCGAAACGTTGCACGGTCGTCTGTATGGATGAGTTCGTATACACTTTGGTGGACCACATCAGACTATGAGAGAGTGAAAGATGACATTTAAAAACCCTTACGTTATAAAGATCCTAGTAGCTCTTTGCATTTTATCCTTCAAAATTCTTTAACTAAGGCCGGGTTCCAAAACGGGTTCTGCAGTTTAATTCTTTTGTCAGCATTATGACAAAACGCTTATGGTAACCGAGACTCTACCAAATGAAATTGATGATCCAGGAGTCAATCCAAGTTACTTTAAACTAGAAATAAATCTACTTTTATCTACAGTTAGGATCTTAATATCAGCATTCTTGGAAGTTAGGCACAAGTTCCCAAAATCAAATTACATTATTAAAAATGTAGATGTGCGTGTATTACTGGAGTTATAGACCAATAACCAGTATGGTTATGGTGAAAAGATATGCCCCTTACAACAAGCTTGGCAGATTCAGTTTCTATTCTACTCAAAACCTCTTACCTTACCCACTCATTCTTTCCATCTCAAAAAGAAAGAAAAATAAACTTGTAAGACAAAACAGGTTTGTTTACACAGGTTTCAGCATTGTGTAACTTGGGAATTCATTGTAGCACTTTTTTAACCTAATATTATCTTTGCTAATCACTATTTTTGTTTTTTACTACACGTTGCTTTACTTCTTTGTCAACTCAATTGTTTGTTAGTCGCATTGGATAAAAGCATCTGCTAAATGTCTAAGTTCAACTGTAATAAAGTACTAAAGAAATGTTATTTGTGAGTCCCAATTAATAAAAGACAAACAGGGCAGTTTTCATTATGGAAAATCATTTAAAGCCTTAAGGTCTCAGGCCCGCCAAGAGATTCAGAGCACAAAATACTAAATTAGTTCACCTTCACTTTCTTAAACCAAAATATAACCTTAACAAGATGTTTGTTAAAATTTCACATTTTAGCAAAAATCCTTGCAAGAGTATTTAGTTTTGTAAACATAAACTCGTATGTAGATTTATTAGATCTAAATATCCATATAGTCGGTATAAAACCCACTATTGACTCTTGTGCTACCAAAATAAGTGCCACCTCTCTCAAACGTTAGTCGAGAGCCCTGGATATCCAATGGAGGACAAGGCCAGCATATAAAACAAAACAACCACAAACATCAGCATCAAAGAATTTATAGGGAGACTTTCGGCTGGGATAAAAATATTTAACTTTACATTTGCTTTACATACAAACGACCATCCCAACAGTAAATACAAACATCACTCTTTCTTAGAACTGGTTGCGGTTTGTGCAAACTTATACACACAGGCGAGCAAGTTTTTCGGGTATTTTAATAAAGCATCCAAACATTCAATTTGCCTTTCTTTGATGTCCTTCACCAGACGCTTTTCCTCTCCTCTAAACAAAACTTAATAATTTTAAAAATAATAATATTAAAAATAATAGTAGGGAAGCATTTGCAAATATTAGCTTGCATAAATTTGATTAAGCCTTTGAAGTACAACAAGGAAAAAAACTTAAAGCGCAACAGAAACAGAATTGGGAAGCGAGAAGTGTTAACTATTAAAACAGAATCCTCACCAATAGAAAATATTATTGTTAAGACCTTGCTCTTTGATGGCTTTGACATTTTTTAATTGAAAAAATGTAAACATTTTATTTAGAGTTCTTTTGTCAAATCACAAACTTTGGCGTCAAGTGAAACTTTAGAAACGAATCATTTCGAGTGTTTATCCATTTAGTCTCATCAGTGTCTACAAAAACAATCAAGAGATTATTTCTCATTTGCGTTTTTCTTTGTTATTAGCATCAACAGGATAATTTAATAGTAACCAAACACTAAAATAAGTAATTGAATCTCTGGCTCCAACCCTGAAACCATCCACACTTTCTCGCATGGCACAAACGTATGTTGTGCTCAAATTCAGCAAAATCAAATAAGTTTCCTTCAGGGTAAGGAAATCTTGCATGCTGAGAACTTCAATCATTAAGAACAATACAAATGTTCTCAGAATGATGACTCATCTCAAGATTTGACGACTATCTCAAAATTCAATTTCCAATCACATGAATGGCTGTAAAGTTGCTCTGTGGCCGTTCAACTTTAGGTGAGTAATAAATTAAATTAAAAACAACTGCACACGTGTAAACAAAAAGCAGACGACGACCACCTGGTTTTATCTTTTATCTGTTACCCAGCAGGCCTTTTTTTGTGTTTTTAAGCCGATTTGGCAGAAACCAACCAACGTTTAGTTAAATAATGTAAAATGATTTATAGTCTTTTAAGCAAAAATGAGTGAAAGTATTAAAGACTCCTCACCTGATGAAAGCCCAGGTAATCCTGTATAGTCGGAGAGGAGTAAAAGACGTAACCTTCAGCTGTGACCACCAACACAAAACCATTGAGAGCCTAAGAAAGAAGAATGTACATTAATACATTTCTGACTCAAAATACACAAATTGTTAAGAATAAAATTGCAATTTTTACCTTAAAGCGAATTGGGCACTACAGATATTGTGTTCGATGCGCAATACAATTCTTTTAATTTAAATTATTATCATATAATATTAGTCGGGGGAGGGGGATTGTCGCAATTTTAGAATTTTTTTGGGAAACAGCGTCTGAGTGATCAATAAAGGGATTAAGTACTAAGTAACGTATGGCTGGTCATGTAACATCAACATGCCGGTCACCATGAGGAAAACCATTCCATACGAAAGAAAAACCCTTTTCACCCAAAGTATTTTTCATTTCTTTAGAGAAAATTGTTCACACACTTAGATTGTGTAATGGAATATTCAACAAACATCCACTGTTAAAATTAGTTTTTGTTTGCTTTAGGCAAAACCCGGTGGCTTAAATAGTGAATGTGTTTAAGACTAAAGACGAGTGAAGGTGGGAGTTGCAGGGACCTTTTTTTATCTTATTTTCTCGGTAAACATCCCACGTAATTAGCCTGGCTTTTGTTAAAGTGTTGAACATGACAACAGACGGGGGGGAATATCGCCTCTAGTCACGCACAGGAACCGACAGTGCTAAAACAATAGAGAAAGAGAAAGCGATAAAGTGAGAGAGCGATGTGAATAAAAATGAAACTCATAATATTTGTAGGTGCAATGCAACTTGTATAAAGTTTACAGTGAAAAGATTGCATGGCTTAACTCAGAAGAATCTGGATTGCTCAAACTTCATTCCAGTTTACTAAGCATGCGAAACTAAAATAAAACTAAAATAAACTAAATGTCAACCAAATGTTTTTTCCTCTTATATAATCGTATAAACATTTAGCACCAGACTGTTTAGAAATGGTTCTGAAATGATTTCATTCATTAGCTAGGTTTAAAAATATTTTTTTTCATAAGATATTTAAACTTTACATTGTTAATGCAAGGAACTAAATGCATCTGTTGAAAGTATGCCTACCTGGCAAACCAACATTTGTTTAAACCAATATTTATCGTCTTTTGCAGCTGTAGCTGGTCTTCTAGCTTGACCAGTTGAAAAGTGGACCATCAAACTTGCTAAGACTTGTTCAGGCTGTTTATCCAGCAGTGTGACGTTGTAAAGACAAAAACACTGGAACAGTCTTTCAGTAGACGATTCTTATCTCGCACATGCACGGACACAAAAAAACCTGGGACATTTTGAGTGGGAAATGAGGTGTGTGGTGTTTACAAAAGGCATTGAAGTTGAGACAGGCTTGAGGTGTGTAAACAAGTGTGTAGTGTTATGGAAAAGCAAGAAATGATATGTAAAAAATGTTAAGCGTTGTATAGGGTTCACTGGGAGACTTACCTGCAACAGGAGCTCCCCTTCTGAAAAACTGACTCCATCCACACTGGAGGCGCTCTGCCCATTTCCTCCGAATGTCCCAGATCGATCACCAGGCCATCCTTTTCCTGTCTTTTTGATTGTGGCTGTAGCAAAGAGAGAAAAACATGAAATGAATACATGCGTATGCATTTATCAATAACCATCTGGATAACCGTTTTTTTTCTTTCTTTTGGGAAAGCAATGAGGCATTTCTTCAAGTTTATCCTTAAGAATTCAGGAAGAAACCATGGCAAACATAATCAAAGTCTCTTGCATGATCAGTTACATTTTTTTGTCTAGGGACAAAGTACATCCAGAGATTCTGATTTGGAGTTTTCAAATCACCATTGGAAACATTTTTGCCGATTTACAACACTTTTTACTTGCTACAAGAATTTAAGTGACTTTACAGTCAAATTTATAGGGCGCGAGCAAGTGCCACACAGTGTTCAATAGCTGAGGTTTCCATAAAAGGTCTGTGTTAAAGAATATTAATAGTGTTTGGATACAGGCAATCCTTTTCCTGGAATAACATTACATAACATAACAATTCAAGACTTTGGTAAAGTAAATGCAAAGTTGTAAATAAGTCTAGCTAAAACAAAGAAAAAAACTATATACAAAGTTAAAGCATATGTTTGTAACAAAGAAAAATTTGCCTCGTTATTTAGGTATTACAAACTGCTTCCATTTTCCATTTCTGTTTTATTTAAAATAAGGCCAGTTTAATGACTGTCTTTGTTATTTATAGAACTTTATTTTTAATTGGGCGATTCCAGCGTTATGGACATGACATTTTGCGTTATGGACATGTCATAAAAACGCATAAGAATTGAATTGCACCAGTAAACTGAACAAACTATTTATATTGTCCAAAATTACAATGTACAAACCGAATCCATAATTTCCAACAATTGGACAAGATATATCTCTAAATAAAACAAACTAATGACTATATTTCAACTTTGATGCATCCATTTATGAGTAAAATGTAGCGTTAGAGATGTGACGATCAAAAAATTTGCTAAATAGCCCATACTTAACTATGAGAGACCTTGCATAGATATATGAACCAACAGTTGTTGATATATGTGTTATGAGTATAGTAAAAACCTTCATAGTAAGATTTTCATAGTAAGGATGACATTTTCATGGCATGCTCAATTGTATGTTTTGTTGTCTTTCTAATTTTTTGAAGTCAAAGCATGTTTTATTTTTTTAAGTATCATCGGTAAGAATTCTTTTTGGCCAGGGCAAGTAAAAACCAGAGTTATTTGCCCAAATTGTAAGCATCGATTCCTGTTCAGTAAGTTTTCTTGTAGTATTCTTCTTCAAATGGAGAACTTTAGGTTTACCCGACTGTTAGTTGATCATTCCAAGTCAATGGGTGCACATAACTTTTGTGCAAGTGCACCTAAGAAAAAAATGCACACCAGTGCAACCAGTTCAAAAAGTTAATGGCAAAGAGGTAAAATCAGAGGGTCGAACACTGGCAAAGAGGTAAAATCAGAGGTATAACCTGCCAAAGAGCTTAAATCTAAGGTAAACACTAATAAAGAGCAACATTCTCAGGGTTAACTCTAATGGTATATATCTGGAATAAACTATAACAATGCAGAGGTCTCTTAAAGCTCAGTATTCGCCTAACTAAACGAAACTAAACCAATGGAATAGTTTCAGAGAGTGGAAAAGAACAACTTTCAAATTCATTTTGCTAAAATCTTATACTACGGTTGGGATATTTTTGGGGCAAGCTCAGGCTAACGTTGAATTAACATAAGCCAATGGGTGCGGCTCACAAAGCCATTTCCTTTCTGACCAGCACAGATGTTGTGCTATTTGTAGACCTTATCAAATGCTGTCTATCGCATCCCTCCTAGGGAAAAGACTGCCTTTTGCTGTTAGGGACCAAAAATATCTGCCCACAGGAAGCAGATGTTGAGAGATTACTTAGCGGGGGAAATGAAAACTTCTTTTACCAGACTCGCTGATCAGACCGGCAGTTTAAATTGCAGACGAACGAAAAAAAAGAGCGAAAAAGGAAAGGAGAAAGACGGCATCAGAAAGTTCGGTAGATCACCGCAGTTCCTGATGGAGAGGAAAATGGCGGTCGAATACAAAATCTGACACCGCAAGAAAATTACTACCGTATGGACATCATAATGCAGAGACAAATAAAAAGATATTTGATGAAAAAAATGCTAAATTATAGCTTCGTTGCTAGCATTGTCATCGCTAGTGTCCTGGTAACGTAGACTTTTAGACTGCCAACATATAAAAAACAACATACAAAAACACAAACTCAATGAAGGAACTACACACGAGCATGTTAGCCAAACGAGTTTAGCTTGAGCTGAACACTTTCCAGCGGTCTCGATGGTTCCTGGCATGCATGTTCATCAAACACTGGCAGGCCAGTTGGCCGCCATCGTACTTAAAACTCCAGCCTTTCATAAAAATATCTGGTCTGTTATTAAAGATGGAGGAAATGGAAAATTCATGTCATCAAAATGCACCTCCTATTCATGGATTACAACGTCCTCCCTGATCCTTCCAGGGAAGTAAAGAGGAAATGAGTTCCGGGCAGAGTAGTGGCAATCGGGAAAAAACGAAACACAACACACATGCAAATACACGAACAAAGGCAAAATCTAAACTGCCAATCAATTACTGTCTGTTCATCTGTCATCGCAGTAATTCAACACACATGGTCTAAGTCTCAATGAAACCACAGGAAGCTCTCACTTTCACCATTCCTTTTTTACATTTGGGGCGAATTGGGGATCTCGACCGCAACTTCGAAACCCTTTCCTTACCACCTTTGCTTCGAACTGGAGTAAGGGGAGACAGGGTGTAAATGGTGATCAGGTACAGGGGGTGCTTGACCAAAAGGGGTCAAGGGATGGCCGGAAATGCGTGACGTGAGGCCCAGTTACTCCCACGCGATGAGTCTCATATTTTATGTCTTTTATCCCCCCAAAAAACCCTATTATGAAGATTTATGATTCCTAAGAAAACTCTTGCATCTTATTATACTTTACCTAAACTCTTAAATGAATAGTTCACCCTTTAATAAAAATGATGGCACTTGTTTTTCACCTCTTTGTCATTTGAAAGATTATTGGAGAAATTTCTCACTTTTGTGTCCATAAATGGTTTGGTTATCCACGTTTTTCAAATTATTGTCTTTTGTCGTGCAGATGAAAGAAAGTCTAATTAATAATTGATAAGAACTTTAATTTTTGGGTGAACTGTCCCTTTAAATAAACACAATCAACACAGTGTTGACTATTGGCAGGACAGAAGCCTAAAAAAACAATTACCAGAACAGCAAACGTTCTGGAATTAGTTATAGAAAAAATGAGCAATGAGCAAACACTCTGTGTCCTTAAAAGTTTTGTTTACAAAGAAGAAGAAAAAAAGGAAAGCTTCCCGTCACCCGATGTCAAAAACTATCTCCATCGACTCATGATTTCCATTAACAAGTATGAACAATAACACATGAAACTGCGTCATTTCACATAAGTCTGTGCAATCTGTAAAACATATTTTTAAGTGTCACATATAACCAAATCAGCATAACAATTAAGATTCGTTAACAAATGTGAACAGTGAGGGGAAGGGAGGCACACACAGAGAGATGGAGGGAAACCCACTGGGCTCTCGGTTGGCTTGTGGTTTAATAACATCGCGTGCTGAGAATGACTGAATCCTTGACAGCACCTGAACCCTATTAGCTAACAAACTGGACCGCTTCCCGGGCATTTTCTTACCCAATTTTTTTTCACTCCCTTGATGCTATAAATGTTGCCCTGTATCAACTATAATCGCTCTCTTTCCCTCACTTACTTCAAATCATAAATACACAAAACATTGAGAACGAAATAATTACAGTGGATATGTCAAACGCCAATCATGTTTTATACGACAAATGACAATTTTCATTGTAGAGCACATAAGATCTTTACATTCTTCATGCATGCACTAACACATAGCTTACATTGCCTTGCTCTTATCAGGAATCAACACTGCTTGATGTGTGTTTTAACAACGTGCCGCATGCTTCATGTAAATTTTCGGGAAATTTTGAAAAACGCTGCCAGGTTATTTTCGTTGGCAGCTTGTACGCGCCATGCTACAGCGTGACTGTACAACAAACACTGTTGACAAATTTCTATGGTGTGATTTATGGACTTTGTGTGACTTTTCATAAAATTATGAAAAACACAAACGCACAGAGACACCCACACAACCACAGGGACTTTTAATACTTCAAAACTTCCTTGTTGAATAGAACCATTGTTTTCTTTTTTAAATCCTCTAGGAATACCTTGAGTCTGACTTTCAACATACTCTCTTCTCTATGTGGTTCAGGACAGGTTTGGACTTGAAGAAATGAGAATGAAGAAGGTTGGTATCAGTGTTAGTGGTATCTTTCTTTCTCTCTCTCTCTCTCACACACACACACACACACACACACACACACACACACACACACACACACACACACACACACACACACACACACACACACACACACACACACACACACACACACACACACACACACACACACACACACACACACACACACACACACACACACACACACACACACACACACACGCGATAGTCCATCTGTGTTTCTTGAGAGAGTGCCAGGAAAGTCTTGTTGTACATGCATTCTCTAACTAGGCTTTAAGAGTTAACATATAGGGCAGTGCTATCTGAAAAGCTGAACCTTAAAACATTTTTATGCACGTACCCGAAGCTCTCAGGTCTGTTTCCCAGAGGAATGATGAAAGGTCGGGACCTGTGTTTATATACGTTTACGTGACCCTGATGCCCTCTTGTCATAAACCTGACATCTTTACCAGAGATGACATTAAGGAGACGACATGATGACATAAGCGTAGAATATAATCTTTCTGGTTCTTGAATCTGATTGGCTGAGAGCCATACGATAGTTGACCAGAGATTTCTGGACCCGCTTCACTGTTCGTATTACTCTGCCAATCTGCTCTTATAAAAAAACACAAACGCAGGAAATGAGTATCCTGATGTGCTTTACATAACAGTAATTGTAACGTCAATTTGCAATTATTACACAAGTATGTACTGCATATATTCAAACAAGGTGATTGCGTAGAATTAGCAACTTAGGCTTATTTAACTTTTTCAGCTTGAAAGAAAGTAGTTCCCATCTTAACAATCCGGATCAGAGTATCACTAATTAATGTAGTACGCCACACTTAACTAAGAGTACTACACTGTAAGGACTTTATAAGTATAGAACAGTACTGTACATTGTAATACATGCATATCCCAAAAACAATGTAATGCAAAAAAATACTGTAAAGTGATTGTCCTTGTCCCGAGTATTTTTCAAGGGTGAACAGTATTTGAAAGTAAAAAAACAAGGAGTATGGTATAAGCATAGTATAGTTGTAATGTAGTATACCCGTCTAGCTCTCATTGCATACCTGTTCTTTAAACTAATTTTCCATATCATCAGTATAGTATGGTATAGTATAGTATAGTATTTAAAAACAGCACAACGCTTCAGTAGAATACATAAAGGTTTATGCTAATGTTTGTTTGAAATAGTGGTTCTTGCAAAACTGTTCTTTTAACACTCAATAAGCAATAAACAAATGTTCTCAAACGTGTCACTTTTGTTGCAGTATTGTCATTTTTCACAGTGACAGATCAACAGAGCAAGACAAGAGAGTGTGGTAAAGCAGAGGAGTCATGCAAATATGAGAGAGAAACAGAACTGCTGGGGGATGGGGGATCATGAGACTTGTTGTACAACTGCTTCACTGTTTACATAGTCAGTTTCCTGTCAGGCAAAAGCATTAAAACGAATTAGCCATTTTTGGAGACATACTGCAGAACGAGGGTGGAATGGATCTGAGGTATCAGTACCCCTGTCTTTAGATAATTCCTGGGTCATACTCAAGGTAGCATCATTAAAATATCTCCAAACTGCCTCAAACATCTACAATAATCTCCGTCTCACTCCATCAACCGTGACCTTCGCTTACACCCACACAAACAGATTTGACCTTGACCAACCCCCCAATGAAAGCAGCGACGGTGCACAGTTTACATTCGGTTTTTGTGTGTTTGTGCATGTGTGGGAGGTTTCTGTTTAACCTGCCCAACTCACTGTAACAAAGTGCAGGCCTGGCGCAAACCGACCCGGGAGAACGAAAAGCCGCTGACCTGAACGATACAGAACACATGGCCATTTCTTAAGGTCGAATGTTAACGCCAAGCTATGCAATTAACATCATTAGCATTGCTTGCCAGGACTACATGCATTTGTGGAAGTATGCAAGATTCCAGTTTTTCGTCAATTTGGACGAGAAAATATATGATAACAGATCATTTCTTTATCATAAATGTTTAAATCTGAAGTAAAACCTTTTTCAGTTAAGTCAAATTTAAGTCTACAATAAAACTAATGAACTACATCAAATAAAATTCTAAAAGTCTACATTTTTTTGGAAGATGTTAAGGAATATGATTTTTACTGTTTGTTACTAATAAAGGCATAGAAAACGTCAGCAATTTTTATTATTACGGAAGGAACATTTCAAAATGTTTAATTCAGGCACCAATTTATTTTTAATAAATAATAAAAATAAAAATATATTTTACTGTACATATCTAAACCTAACTCATAAAGCAATTTTTAAAATTAAACAAATGAACCAAATAAAACTAAAAGTAACATTAAACTGTAAATTATAATATAAAATATAAAGGTCATTAGATTTATTTATAAAACTACAGTTAAACTACAAACAAAAAACAAATCTGATGCGTATAACTCAAGTCAGTGACCCAAAATGCTAAAGTAGGTTGCATGATTGAGTGAATTTCTTAGGACAATATCAACAATTAAATAAAGACCGAGCGACAAGCATGATAAAACTTTAGAGCCAATAGCTGGTTTTTAAAATACTGATGGTGTCTTCCTGTTTAAATGGTTGTTGTCCTAAAAAAGCAGGCGCCTAACTAGAGAAGTGAAAGATGTGGGGTTTAATGACTGGAAAAACTAGAAGCTTGCAAAAACAAAATGCTCAAGTCAACGAGGTCACCAACCTGCCTAACCCAGTTGAGATGTTCAGACCCAGACCTTTGACACCGGCTGACTCGGCCTGAGGTCAGGATGGGGTACGTTGGGGTGATCAGAAGTTCAAAAGATTTGTGGTCCAGGTCAGTGTACCTAAAAAACGTCATGAGAGTTTGCCCAGTTGCTCTATGAACTAAACATGGTATTTGTTTGTATTCATGTGAGAGAATGACCCTAGGGCATTTGAAATGCCAGGAGAACAGTCAAGGAGCAAACGTGTTTTTGTGTGAAATTGAAAAGTACGACGTTCTTCTATCCAAAAGTTTGGGGTCACTCAAAAACATACATGGCGGGAAAACCACATCCTGAGACCTGTTAGCGACCTTTGCATTGGTAAAGACATTGGACAATAACTGATGCAAACAAATATAACCATTTTCATTCTCTTCTTCTAATGACAGTATGAATCTAACATAAAATTAATTTAAATCGTAAAATATAGTCCTATATGTGTGTTTCACGTTGACTACAAAGATTTTTTAAGACCACAAGGTGGATATTTGTTTATGCAACATTGATTTCAAAATCACTGCCTACAATGAAACCATCTGTTTATTTAATCCAAGCTGTAAAGTTTTAAACGCGATATACATCTATTACATTGGCCTGATTGTGACATGTGTGTGTGTGTGTGTGTGTGTGTGTGTGTGTGTGTGTGTGTGTGTGTGTGTGTGTGTGTGTTACGGACCAGCATAGCTGGAGGTAAGTTTATATGTCATGATCGTAATGAACCGCCACTTTACGTGTAGGAGTCAGAGCCAAAGCCAAGATCAAACCAACGCAACAGGCGAGAGAACAAACAGGACAAGCTTCAGCCTGCATCAGCGAGAGTCAGGAGAGCCAGAAAATGAAAGAAATTGACAGATATTTCATTGGGATGAAGCCAGTGGCTCTGGTTGGGTGTTGTGCATCGTCCTTTTTTTTTAGGAAACATAACAATACAGTTTCCCCTTGATCCCACATCCCCTTTCAATGCATTATTTGACTTCTTGGCCCAGGGCATAACAATAAGGACTTGGTCTGTTTTGTAACATGTCAATCATTTATCTTGTAATCTTTAAGATTCCTTTTTCTGTGAAAGGTAGCATAGTTGTGAATTAAAAAAACAGGTGAACCATATATAACATTTTAAATTTTAAGTTTGCCAAATAAGATAACACAATCTGTGTGTTTATATAAAATGATGCAAAAAAACTATAAAAACATTCACAGGGCAAGTAAAAATCCGAACTACTGGCCCAACCAGATCAGTTTATCAAACTCTCATTTATATTTATTCATTTTGCAGACACTTGTTTTACCAAATCTACTCACAAGTATGCAGTCGGCAACTATCACTGCACAGCAAACAGGTTTAAAGTGCCTTGCTCATGGGCACTTCAGTCATTGCCTGCTGGCACTGAGAATCAAACCAGCAACCTTCTGGTTACAAGTCAAACTTTCTGAACCACCAGACCTCAACTGACCCCATTGCTTTCTCAACTATCTTCTAAGTGTCCGATAAGCCGTCACATTTTTCACAGCAAACATTGTCGACCTGGCAGGACTTGAATCAAATGGACAGTATTTTCTACTGCAAATTATCTAGTGGCACGAAAAAACGAGAGTTAAAGACCACGAGCGCACAATTCCGTCAAGAATCTTTCCCCTCCACTTGACCACACTCTGAAATGGAAAATGCAGCTGAAACACAAGCTACCCATTTTCCTTAGCAGCTTTCCTCGCCGCTTGTTTTCCTGCTGCTCTTAATTACCGAACTCCATATCCTTGTGTAACCAAACCCTTCGCTCCCAGACCCCCTTTCCCCAAACCTCCCTTTATCTGCTCCCCTCGTTCGCTCCCAAAAACTTCGTCCAAGCCTGCCAGGGTTGAAAGTTCGCACGCTTGCTGCTCACGCAAGGTCTGGGCTCTGGTGGGTTATCACTCAGCACTTTCGAACACACACTGTCCGGCTCCATTCTCAAAAACGTGGAATTTCAACATCACAGTACACAACCCTACCCAAAAAGCACATATGCGAATGTTTCATAGAAATCATGACTGCAACCCTGCAGCTGCCCTGCAACACAAACACACATTGACACACAAAGCAGCTCATTGTTGCACACCTTGGCCTAAGCCTGCGATGCAAAATGAAGGACAAAAACGGCATCAAACCATCCTTCACCTAGATGTCTGTCAACTCCCCCACCTTCATTATTTGTGATAGTCATTTTTATAACAAGCACTTCCTGCTGCTCAACTGGCAAAGGACAATGTTAGCCCTACAAAGATAATGGGGGTTTGATCAAAAAAAAAGAAAATGTATATACTGATGCATATATAAATGTATATTTTGAATTGGGAGCAAATCCAACTAATACCACTGACTAAATTCCGTTTCACGTTGATTCATCTGTAGATTTATTGTGTTATACCATAATATAAAAAAGGGAAGTTTAGGAAGTTGTTATTAATTTGAAATGCCATGCCCTTTTCCTGGGTGCTTTCACAAACATTTACCGGCCAAGCAGGAGACTTCGCCTGTCAAATTCCCTCACCGTTCCTTTAAAATCATAAATAATTTAAAACAAATATTACCTCGGATAAACAAGGAAAGAGGATTGTTATATGATTGTACAATAAAGGATATTATAGAATGTGAGTTAAGTCAGAAGCTATTGTATTGATATTAGGTCCTTGAAAGCTACATTATTTGTTTTAGGGATAAAATAAAATCTTTGTGACCCCAAATAACAGAGAAATTCCACTGAGAGGTGCCAAAACTAGCCCAAAAGACAGGTAATTGTTTCCCTTCATTTCTGAATCAATCATCCCATCTTCCAAAACACATCCAGTGCTCCAAAAGAAACCTCTCTCAACTGTTCGTTTCCTCCCCGTCTAAATAACTCTGAACATGCAACATTACTGGCAATAAAGCCCCGCTAAGGGCCATCTGACAAACTCCTGGATATGGCGCACTATCAAGCTCAAACTCCTGCTGTTTGGGCCTTTTAGATAATCTACAATCTACGCATGGACATACCCACAAACCGACTGGACTGACTGCATGTTTTCTACAAGATTCTCTGTTGTATCACAGCCTTGAAACATGTTTATTTTGTGTATGTGTGGGTGTTGTTTGGTGGGCCTCGGGCTGGGGAAAGCTGCCACGGTCGGGAACTTTTGCTAACCACAAAATTGCGTAGATCCTGCTGTATGGTGTGCAGGCACACACCCAGTTCCTCAGAAAAATTCAAAAAGCAGTTGCAACACCTTAAGGAAGGTTGTGAATATGGGTCATGGTGCACCGACCCTGGACGTGGTTGGACTGCCAAAGCCTGCAAAGCGATGAAAAACAGGTGACTTTTTAAATATATGGTGTTTTTTGCCATATTCCACAAGTAACTTCCATCTTTCCTTTCATAATTAAACAACTATACAAATGGGTCGTGAAGAGGCAAGTGAGGTCACACCAAAAATATAATTTGAAAAATCTAAATTATAAAGCATGCTGAAACTGTGACATTTAAGAGGGTCATGTGACGCGGTGACATACACAATAGACAAAAAATTTGGATAAAAAAATAAAATAAAATAAATAAAACGGCTAATTGTTAAAAATATGTTTTGATAATTTAACGTAATTTAATAATACAGATATTAAAAACTAAATTCAAAATTTTAACAGTAGAGGTTATGTAAAGGTTTTAAAAAGGTTATTTTACAGGACCTTTGCCAGTCATAACTTTCAAACAAGAAATTACCACTGCTGATGACATCATAATCTTACTGTCCCATTGTGAGCTGTATTTTCCCTCTGTGATTCATGACGATGGTTGCCATGTCATCGTGAGGGTTTATTGCTAGGCTACGAGGGATACAGATGCCCGTGATCTTTAGTTAGGTACAGGCTGTGGCAGATGGGAAACTAAAGTGTGACGTCAGGTTTTTGCCGCAATGGCAAAGGGTAGTTCTTAGAAACAAGGTCTCGTGTGTGACTCGGGTTGATGGCTCTTGTTTGATGTTTGTGGCTTAAGATGTCAATCGGAACGTGTGTGTCAGTCTGAATCCGTCGTTGAGGACGAGGTTGGCAAGGTTGTGCTTATGAGACCAAATTGGGCATTGGTTTTGTGCATGTATGCCTGCGCAACGACACCATTAGAGGAAGTGGCGATCAGCGGAAGTAAAAGTGGCAGTGTGGGACGCGACATGAGCCACGTGCCTCTGGGTACCACCGCTGAAAGCGCCCAGGCCGCAAAGGGTGCCTGGGGTTTTTCCTTGTGTGGTGGGTTGTTGAAATGGCATTGATAAAACACAAACAGCCAAACTTGCTAGAATTGTTACACAGAGGTAACAATCTCATGTTTAAAGTGCAGGCTCGCTTCGAAAACATGCTGCTTACAACAGTGGCAAAATTACCGTCCCTTTGAACTCCACTGGGTGATGCCAGTAAGCCTAGGAAGGTCTCTCTGGTAACTAGCCTAGCAACATGGCACACTTACCTGTTAAAACAAACCTCCGGGTTTCAAACACACATGCGCATACATGAACACACACACCTGCTTAATGTAAAACACAAGGTTATACCAGGACAAGACAATATTTGGCAGATACATAGATAACATCCGCCGACGTGTTTACCCTTTCAAATTGTCATTTCTGTACATTATTTTAATATGTCACAACAACAAAAAAGCTATGTATCATGTAGCATTTAGTTGAATTTTAAAGTAATTAAAAAATAATCATACAAAAAAGTTAATACATTTTTTTTTCAACTTAAATTAATAATCAAATAAAACGCTACGCAGTATTTAGATACAATTAAGAGTAACTTACACATAATACTAACAACAATTAATAAATTTCATACAAAAACAGCCCATAGAATACAAAAAACAAATGGTTTCTAAGTATAAAAAAGCTACACATAATATAGTATTTAAACACATTTTACTGTATTTTCAAATGCATTAAAATTTTTTAATTTATCTAAAATATGTAGTATTCAAATGCAGTTTAATCATAGTTAACAAAATATGATATATAATCATCACTAACATTAATGCAAATCATGCTATTATATTTCCATCTAAAAAAAAAACAAATTATCTATTTTTATACAGTATCGTATATATAGGTATAAGTATATTCCTGTATTTAAACATTTTATATATATACATGCAAACCAATTAAACGTTCTATGCTTATATAACAATCAAATGGCACCACAAGACTATATAACATTCCCATGACGCATGTTCGCGATCTGATAAAGCTGTTTTTTCTAAAATGCTAACTTGGTATAGTTTTTGTTGCTTTGACGTACCAAATGCAGCTGCAAACAGCTTGCATCTGCCACACGTCTGATGATTAAGCAGCATCTGTTCGTCTGCAAAGCAATAACCGTCACAGGTGCGTTCACTGGCTGGCCTAGACGTGTGGCTTAGTGCTTGTACGCGCGATGAATGACACTAAGATTACAGGGTGCATGCGAGAGTAAAATGCGGCCCAATGACATTCTACCATGGTAGACGGTGGAATGGTGCGTGAACTTCTCAAACATCAGCAAAACAAGGCCGGCCCTTCCCTTGACTCAACCCTCCACATTCCTGGCCTGCATAAAGGTGTGTGCACTTCCACAAATCATTATAAAACAGTACATGTAGTGGGTGTAACAATGTTTACATAAAGAAGAGGAACTGGATATAACCTGGCTAGAAAGCGTCTTTACTTCATTAGGAATGAGGTCGTATTGTTCCAAAAAAAAGTGGACAGTGACTTCGATGTGTCAGCCAAGTTGTTTATTACATAATGGTTTACTGTGAAATAGTTTCTATTATGACTAATAAGAGATTCATAGAACCCTTGGGAAATAATACAAATTTTGTTGCAAAATTATAGACAATGGGTGCTGTCCCTTTAAGACGGTTTTTCGGTCTGTGTGATCTCACTAAACCCTGTAGAGTGTGGCACTCTCCTGCTCAGACATTCAAATTTCTGCTGCTTTAAATAATCATACCCATGTAAATATCCGTCTGAAAGAGTGGGAGTACCTCAAGAGGACCAACAGTAACTTTCTCTTGAAGAGCCACTACATACATTTAAACAGGCACATCTTAAAGAGACAGCTCAAAGTTCTAACAGTTGTTCAAAACCTTTTGTGGAAAACAAACGAAGATATAAGATATGTCTTAGTGTCAGTCAATTTGGGTCAATAGTGTTTAGTTACCTACATGCTTTAAAGTATCTTCTCTTGTGTTCTGCGGAACAAAGAAAGTCATGCAGGTGACATTCAAAGCTGTCATCCGTTACAAGTTAAAAAGTAAATATTTTTGAGGGTGCTTTAAAAATATTGTGAACATTGAACAAAAGCACAACAATATTAAAAAATAAATCAAGAAATCCAACACATTCCAATTTTAGAAAGTATGTTCAGCACGGATGGCCTGTCCAATATTTTACAAAACCCAATCGTCCCAATGATCAATTAATACATCTTTATAGAAAACTGATTGCAAAGGGAAATGAGCTTTGTTTTTTGTCTAATGTAGCATACAGTTAGTGACATTTAACCCAGCTGAGTGTACTATGTTCTTAAAACTGCTTTGTTTGTGGTAAGAATATTTTGGTTTGGGTCAAGCATGTTACACTATTAAAATGTGATGGTCATATTTTCCAGTAAAAGTCACAGCACAAGAGATAAATGCTTAGAACTTTAGTGAAAAAATACAATTCTGCCATACAAAATATAACAAAACCTTCAATATACATAAAAATATGGTTATTTGAAACTCTATTGTACACTGAGAGAGAGAGCGAGATGGAGAGAGTGAGGGATGGAGAGATAAAAAGAGAGAGAGAGATAGCTTAAAACATGCCAACTACGCAGAGGAAATATTATCTTAATCTGAAAACATTTAGTTCCAGTAGATGTTGCCTTCCGATTTACCCTCACACGAAGGGGCTCTGGTGAGGCCTTTATGCCCCGTCACTCAGCCAATCGGTTGTGAGAACACACATTGTGTATTTTTGTCTTCCTTCCATCCCTTAGACCTTAACAAGCAAAGAAGAACTAGAGACCGAGTAAAAGATCTTCATTTTTTCAAGAAACAACCTCAACTCTGCAACCCGCCCAAGCCTGGTTGATCGCTATCTACTAGCGCCATTGTGTCTGCGGCTCGGTTGTTTTGCTTTGTGTTGAAAGTGGGTGCTCCGAGAACAGGGTCCATAAAACAGAAAATGTACGACACAACTGCGAGCAAAACCGTTTGGTTTACCCAATTGGTTGACATATAGTAAGGTCTGTAAAATGCAACACGCGTCCTTGAGCGTATCCGTTTTTAGGCTACAGGGTTGAGCTCTCTTCTGTTTTCTGCCCAAGAAAAAGTGACACATATTTCACAAAGTGTCTGTCTGCTTTCAGTTAGGCAAGAATAATTGCAGCTTCCAAAAATAAAACGCGTTGCCATATATTTCGACTGCTGTTTATATCTGCTCAACAGCTGGTCATTTATTGTTCCACAAACTGCCTCAGCTGTTGCTCAAAGCGTTGATGTTGAATAAAAAGAAGAGGACTTGAAGAGTTAAAAGAAGCCTATAATGATAGAGGAACTGTCAGATTAGGACAGCGAAACTATACAGTCAACAAAAGAAACTGTTTGATTGGTATAACTCTCTCTCGGCATCTCATGTTTTAAGTTAACGCTGATTTCTTTCTTTCCTCCGTGTGCGTCTCAGGGTATCCTGTTTACATACCTCAGGCCAGCACATAAAAGCGGGTGGCTGCAGGAGCCCCAGACCAGACATGTTGGAAAAGTGTTTGTACAGGCTTGACGTGTATCGGACCGAAAACAGCCCAACAATGGTGGGCTTGTGTAATCGCAACAAAATCACTAGGAGAGCTTTTCTTTTGCCCCTTTAAAGAGTATTAAATACTGCAAGAAAAGTCTGATTAGGACGTCTTGTTTATGTGTAACATTTGTTTAATTATTAACAAAAACTATTGCGCTTGGGCCCGTAGTATGTCGCAAGAGTTTTATTTGTTAATAATTAATAATGGCAAAGTTGACGTTTCGGTCTGATCTTCTTCATTTATACATAAGATTGATACGGAGATGCAGATGCCGTGTTATTGCTGCTTGTCTGTCAGTATATTCGATAAATTCAATTTGCTTCACAACTTACACAAACAATATATTATTTTAAGCAGTATCATTTGATGGAAAAAAAATAGGAAAAATAATGTTGGCTTAGCTCAAAAAGCTATGTTTATGTCTCTTTTCTTTATTCGCTCATGTTTATATGTTTTCCTGTAAACAGTGATACTTTTAAACAAAAGTGTAAGCATTTTGGAGAGTGAAAAGTAATGATCGAAATATTCACAAATAATTTATCAAAAGTGTATTTGGTATATTTTAGAATTTTATTATTTTGTTTAGTTACATTGTTATTATTTAGTTTATTTGGAAAACAGTTTGGAGTATTTTTCGTTAATAAGCAGTCCCAGCACAAGCGCCTATATATTTAAATGAATTAGACAAAACTGTTGCTGCTAATAAAATAGTTTGGTTAGTTTAATATACTTTTTCTTTTTTTAGTTCTTTATTACATTCAATTAGAAAAAAAACAATGTCTGCAGTTAGCAACTTATTTAGGCTGCGCTTAAGAGAGTCTATCAGTTGGCATTAATAATTATATAAAGAAGTGTGTTTAAACTCCTCTTTTAAGCTTCATCTATCACTATAAAAATTAATGATGGACACATTACAATTATATGTAGCACTGTGTCACAATATTAGGTGTATTGGACATCAGTGGTGTCCATACTGGTCTGAACAGGAGTATCTTTTGTTGACTGTTTTAATATTACATTGATTTCAGATGGGTATGTGTTTGCGGAACACCTAAATAAAACTAACTCTTTATATATTTACTTAAAATTGCTCTGTTGTGTTAAGAAAGTGTGGTTTTCTTACTGTTAAACTAAATATATACCGATCATAACTGTCCTAAATGTGAAAGGAGTGAGTACAGATTGACCACTGTATGAGGTGCCACCGAGGATTAGGGGAACAAATAAGATGGCCACCACGTGCACCTGCTTTCGGAGACGATTGCCAAAGACATTTTACCGCGGAAAGGACGTGCTTTACGAAAAAGTATAAAAGAAAGAGGACAGGAGGTCTGAATGGGAAGGCAGACCGCCTGTTCAAGAATAACTGTAAAAGTAGAAATGCATGGATGGATAGTGTAACGAAAAGTACCTTTTCTGGTGTCAATTGTACTTCAAGGGGCACCATTCCCAAATCTCAAACCAGTTGTCGATTCGTAACCCTGTGTGCTCTGCCGACCTTGCTTTGAGTGTTTAATTGAGTTCAAGTGACGTTTTTTTAGGGGACGACCCAGCGGTTGTCAGTGTAATTGCTAACAAAACATCATTTAGCTGTGCGTAAAAACACCATCTTGCATTAGCAGAACCTGTGTGCAGCTTGGGGTTTGAAGTAAACCAACTGGCTTGAGGTTTAGGAGAAGGTTTCTGGTTTGGGGTTGCTGGTTAATCTATTGGTTTCTTTTTTCTTCTCCAGCTTCAAAAAAACAACGAGATGGTTATTCTGTCTTTCTGTTCTGCAAATTTTGTATGTTAAACCCAGTAAGCTTTGATCAGGTCCAGATATATTTGTTAAGCGTCATGAACACAAAGATTGGTAGATTAGAAAGATGGGTAAACGCATGGATGTCCTTTTACATTGACTACTAATGATTGATTGTCAGTTGCTGTCACCATGACTTTAGTGAGATGCGGTGAAAACAGGGGGTCATTTATGTGGCCACAAATGAAAGTTTGTTTCGTCAGCTGTGAGAAAGGATGAAAGTGCACAAATATTTTATTAATTATATTACAGCAGAAATTGGTGTTAGCTGACAGTTGAGATGGAGTAAGACCATATCCCTTCTTAATATCATATTAACCTTGGTACATGTTTTACCAAAGCACATGGTTTACCAAAAAGTGAACCTAGATAATTGTTGCTGCGTTGGTGGTCCTGCAAGAACAGGCACGTCAAAAATAGAAACCATTTAACCTAGTAGAAAACATAGTGAGGAGCCCCTATCACATAATGTTCAAAAAACTTTTTAAAAGTTTGCTACAACATGAACTACTGCTGCGGTTGCTTATTTGATAAAAAATATATGAAAACATACACAGACCTATGTTGAAGGCAAGACAATATAACCTTTATCATTTACCTTGCACGCATAAAAACACCTTGGAAACACACAAAAATCTACGAAATCTAATGGCATCACCCTAGCAACCACTCAAAAACAGCACATCACCATACCAAATATTATATTTTTTTCTAGTTCTGAAACTGAAGATTTTACCACATCACTCACATACTGTACACTCCTTCATTCTCAATTGTTTATGACCTTATTGACTGGTTCTGAATTTCACCAAAGAGCAGGAAATGGTCGGATTACTAAACTATCCTGCAGAGGAACTGTGTGGTGATTAAATAATGTCAGTCGGTGAGTCTGTACCTTGTCTGCGGCATTGTTTGGCAGGACAAATACTAAAGAGCTTTTATGACTTTACATTACTTGATCAAAGCCTTTTAATGATGCCATTCTATGCAGTCTATCTACCATAAAAATAATGACATGCTGTCAAAAGAAGAGCAAAAATAAAAAGTATATTCACAGTTTCGTAAAAGTTCGAAAAACTGATGATTTAATATAATTCTGAGCTTTTTTTCCATTTTTATTGTGGATCTACACAGATTTTCAAAAGATTCAAGCATCATGACTGTATGTGTACTAAAAAAGCTGGAATTTTTAACAGTCCTGCTATGAGAACGGAACAAGGACAACAAACACACACTCTTTGTGATGTTTTCAGACAGCAAATTACAAGATGTAAAAAAAGATCCCAAATTTTCAAATCTAGTAATTTCAGCACTATTGTATCAGGATTCCTCGGAGATCGGTATCGGCCAATTATCACATTCTTATATTTGATTGGATTAAATTGGGCGATCTTTTGAGCCGATCTCAATTGATGACGTCAACGTGCGTAAATTAAGCTCACTGCTTTTGAATGCAACGCAATCCTTCGCCTTACCCAGCTCCATATCTATAAACACTAGAGATTAACACATATACGATCGGCAGCTCTATGATTACAGACTGTACTGGCATAACCCTGCCTTCCTCCGTGCCTATGGGGGGGGAATCCAAGCTTGGCCCAGACACACACACACACACACACATGTAAACGCCTGCACAAACACAGAAACACACACACAGACACAGCCAGACCTTGAGCGGCTCTTTTCTCACTGACAGATCTGCAGCAGAGCTCTCACGCAAGCCCTGCCTCCCCTGAGACGCTCTACTGCCAACAGAAAACACACACACCAGACGTCCTGAAAGCGCTTGCGCATACACACACAGTCCTTAAGTTTCCTGTTCACATACATAACCAACACAAGTCGCACACGGAGGTTTAAATGTTTCCCCGCAAAATACACTCCACCACGAGACTTGGTGTACGAACCTGACAAAACACACACAATTTGTCGCAATCTGTAAACAGGAAATCAATCCTATCTCTTCCTGTGTCCGTTGCAGAGAGGCCAAAATGTGAAATGATACAACGCTCATTAGACAGCAAAAACAAGTCGAAGGGTGAGAAAGGGCGAGGAAAGAACGGAAGAGAGCCTTGAGAGGAAGACTGCAGTGTGACGGGACGTCCAGTGACCTCTCGAGTCTGCGCGGACGGGAAATGGTGTCGGGGTCCAAAGAAAACTGGTCGCACCCACAGGGCTTTCTTTATCGGTCTTGCCTTACAATGCTTTTATTGTTCAAGCACTTGGCTTTTTTCCCTTTCTTTCTTCCTTTTTGTTAACACCCCATATGCTAGGACGCTCTTTTTTGCTGTTGAAGTGTGAGTGTCATTTTTCACTGTCACACAGGAATGAATTGATTTCATCTTTTAGCTTAAAAAAATTAAAAACGCTGGCAACAATTACAACATGGAGAGGATTCTGTTCTTGGAAACAATTTTAAATTACTTAAACTATGTAAATTCTTCATGAACTTATTCCAAAATGAGCTTTAACATTTTTAATGGTAAGGACTGAACTTAACCATTGCAGAATGTATTTGATTAGTACGTGCTGTCACAAAATCAACAATCATCACCATTTTGTATTTTTGCAAAAAAACAAACAAACGTAGACGGTAAAGTCGGCAAGTCCTGATGTGTACAGAGAAGCAGGTGGGTGGAAATGTGAGAGCAGTAAACTCTTGACAATATGCCAGAGAACTTGTCCTCAGGTAAACAGACAGAAAAATCTCCTCCTCAACTTGTTCTGTAAACTTTCATTCAGAAATGCAAAGGCGAGGCCTTACGATTCTTATAATTTTTCTCTGCTAAGATGTGAAGAATAATTTCCTGATAAGAGTGCAAACTGATATATGCTTAGATATAAAGGAATATTTTAAGAGGTAATATTAACTGGTTTTATTGTTTTGATGCTCAAGGGTCGCGCTTTTATGGTGTGCCTATAATGATAAGCGGTAGTACTAATGAACAGCCTACAATCTTTTAATATAACACAACACTTGCGCTTCCTTTGGTCTAGCCATGTGCACTATGAAAATGTAGCCCTTATTATTCATCAAAAAAACATTTCAAATAGCAAAAAATTTGATTGCACTTTAAGGCAGTACTTATACCAAATACTTTTGGGTCAAGTGATAGTTTCAAGTTTAAGTGTTCCAGTTTGCGAACTGCTTTAAAGATTATGTCGTAACCGATTGGGGCTCTTTAATGAAGTGCTAAGCAGAACAAGAAGACCTTCATCCCGCTGCTCAATAGAAGCAGTTTCCTTATAAGGTAATCACTAAGCAAATATTAGCTTCTCTATTGCAATGAAATAGTTTTGTTTCTGCAGCTTAAGAATCACATCCCCAATGTTGCGAGCTATGATAAACCCTCTCAATTTGTGAAATGGAACTTATTTTGATATTTCAAGCCAAAGTGGAAGAGCATCAGGAAACATCTTTTTCCTTCTCTGAACTCTAGATAATGCTGATCATAAACAAAGTGTATCAAAGACCTCCTCTTCCTTTCTCCCTTTCTCTCTCCACCACCCATATGTCTGTCTCTATTTCTGTCTCTCTTCTACCCTCCACCGTCAACATAACTCGCATCTTAACCTGCAGAGGGATATTTCGACCACCCTCCTTTAAGGACCGGGGAAAGTTGGACTGTCATGGCTAACTGAGATGGTACGGCCATTCTTCCACAAACAGGTATACCTGAACAGTTGAAGCCTATCATTGGAAAGAAGTTTTCACAAACTTTCATCAATGTAGTGTGTGCTAAAGATATGATCATGTTACTGTAATATGTACACTAAAAATTGTAGAATAACACAATCTAATTATCATTCAACAAAACAAGGTATTACCCTAGTACATTGTCTTAAAATACTGTGATAGTAACATCTTTCAAGAGAATGAGTTTAAGATTGCAGGTAGGTGAGAAAGGAGAAGTTGTGGATTGCCAAATGCAGATGTACCGCGATCTGCCTCACAAACCCACATTTCCCTTTAGGCGGTTTTCCCGTCAGGAAAAAAGAACAATCGATCAAATTATGATTATGGACCGGCTTGCGGTTTCAATTGCTTAAATCTGATAAAAATGACGGGAAAGTATTGCGGTATTACTGTGTTGTTTTGCAAATATCACAATGAAACTGTGATTTCTGCAATAGAACTAGAGGAAGTAAAAGTATTGAAGTACACACAAATAGAAAGATACTTCAATTTCAGTACCATGGGTTACTTCAAAATATTATGATTTATATTTGACACAATTACTGTACCCTGGTCTAAAGATATAAAGACGTGTACAGTATATGATACTGCGGTAGAATTGTAGACTAGTTTTCTTAAAATCAACTTGCCTAAAGAAAACAACACTACACTTTCTCTTGCCCTCTAACCTTCTCCCTTTCTGAACACTGAGTACTTCCTGTGTGCACAGAGGAAATTAAGCAACACGTTTTACAGGTTTCTCGTGGTTACAATGCCAGAAGAATCAACAGAGCACGTTCCAACACATGTGTAAGGACATCAAAGTTTAGGATTAAGAAATATAAAAGCTGTCAGTGGCTTTTTTTCTGAAACCGCCATCATCGCCTTAGGCCATCATGACAACACAAACCTAACTAGCAAACCAGTAAACACGTTCACGCGTTTTTAAATTCAGGTTTTTTTGACTCCCCATGTTTTATATCAAGTTTAACTATATGCAATTTTAGTTCGCTTTTTTTTCTTTTTGCACACAAAATTTGTTTGTATTTTGAAATATAAACCGGTTCTCAATAAATTTAAGTATGTTATTCATAAATTCAACTCCATAATATCAGTTGTATCATAAGCAAACTGTTTCATTTCACCCCTACAAAAACCAACTGTCAAAAACTGTCATTCAACTGTCATTTTTATCATTTCCCATTCGTGTTAGCATTTCATTTATTACGAATGGCTTACAGACAGGAGATGACTCGACTTTCCCATCCCTCTCAAGGTCCCAGTCACTTCCACGCTAACTTTGGCCTCAGTCTCCTGGATCCATCCCAATCCCACTGTGCATGAGCGTATTTTAGCGCGAAATAACATGTAAAAAAAAAAAGTTTCAAGTGAAAAAAGCATGTAGCAGCCGCAAGCCAACGAGTGCTCAACTCAACATCTGCTTGATGGGTTTAGCCGACTGAGTGATTCATAGTTTCATGCACACTATGAAAAACAAACCGATTGGTGACATGCACATACCGCATGAGCAAAAATGAGGGAACGCATCTGCATGATGCAGTCTGTTTGAAGAACACTAAAACCTGAAATTATACGATTGCTCATCACTGCGGGAACATGAATCACTTCTCAAAGATGTCACTGGAGATTTTTTATTCTTCACAACACAGCTATGTGGTGACTAACAAGCTTTGTTTATTTCAAGTGTGTACTGGGGTTAGGTTTCCCTCGAACCTTCTTGCAAAACTGGGGATGGAGATATGCTGGCCCCTAATCATTTTTGGGCCTGTCTACACTTGAGTCGCAAGATTCTGTTTTGACTGCAAGGATCTTAAAAGCCTGGTCTCTGGTGGTTGATGCTATCGCCACCCGAAGTTTGGGATGACAGAGCAGAGGTTGTTTTTAACCTTACCCAAACTCCTCAGGATTAGGGTAGGGGCCTTACAGGTTCTCTTTCTCCAGCAGACATAAAAAAGTGGGTTTAACCACATGTGGTTGTGCTAGACAAACTAAAAAACGGTTGTCATGGCTGCCTGCGTTTCAGACTTTCATAGATGTTTATCTAAACCAAGAGTTAGAAAAGTCAAGCGGGAAATTTGTATGATGAAAAAGCAGGTTTCACGTTAGTGGGCGACCTAGTTTGCATAGAAGCTCAACTGGGTATCAGGTTTTATGTTTCAGGCTATGAATAGTGTAAGAATCACCTGTATGAGAAACTTCCTGGGGCAACAATAAGCCATTCTATGATGTGACGTTAAGTCAGTGTCTGGATTAAATAAACTGCAATGTATGGCACATGATATATTAGAAACATTATGTTGGTCTGCAAGATAAACTTAAAATAATTATATACTACTAAAGCTTTAATGAGCCTTTAAGCCTGTAAAAACAAGATAAATGCATTTTACTTTTGAATTAATACAACAAGGTAACTGGGCCGTACTGTAAACCTGTGCACAGATTCGGACCCCTGCCAAGAGGTCACACAAAAGCTAAAAAAATTCAAAGCACGGACAGGTCATCCGCCGGTGAGGGGAGCAGAAAACTGTTTATCCTTACTTTCTCTGTTCTTACTTTCCAAAGCCTCTGGTATCGGCATCCATTGATTCACATCATCACAAATATAGATGTCCCGAGAACTGTCTTGTCTCGTGTCAACAAACGAAAGGGCAGGCGAACTCTTATGTTTGAGGACAATAGGAGACAGAAAAAAAAACTAACAAAACAAATAAGGGAAAGCAAAACCTCAAGCAGGACAATGGTGGATTTTGCTTTTGTGGCCTCAAAAGTGAAATCGCGCTGGAGGTCGGACTGGACAGTTTTTTTACAGTGCCAAAAAACAAACAGAAGCATTTCTTTCTTTCTTTTTTTTAAATTAACTATGAAGAATGGTTATCCCAAAATTTAAACCAAATAAAATAAAACAAAAAAATCAGCAAATGAATGAAAGCTGAAATTACACCTAGTTTTCCTTTTTCTTAAAAGTACTTTTTCAATCTACTTTTTTTTAAACCACCACCTGCAGTGCCGCCATGGCGTGCCTGAAAGCTCAGGGCTCAGCCTTGCCACCCTTACCTAGCAATCCATTTACCATCAGGAACATGGTGATCTCTCCCTAGATAAAATGCTAAAAAAAAACTAAACCTCACACAAGCACCATGAAAAAACCTTATTTATTCTCATTCACTTTTCATGGGGCTTTTCTTTCACATAGTTTTCCAGCCGTTGCCGTAGTTTTAAAACCACCCAACCTTCCCTGCGGTAAAATCTGAACCAAACAAGTGACACACCACGTTACCCTTCAGACAAGGATGGTTCTATGCCGTTTCTCCTCCAGACCTGACCCTCATCAATACCCCATGCTTTCCCGGCCCAAGTGCATTCAGGGCACGCAGTTCATACAATGCCGTGTTTGTGCGCCCCGGCGTGGGACCCGATTCTACGGTTCTTCTCAGCACAACCATCCAGATCTTTCAGTCTGGATGCCCTAGGATGATCAGACGATGCCAACAACGGAATCCATTCTCCGACGAGTTGTCTGACCTGACAGTAGTCAGACAGAGAAGAATTTGTAGCCCTGGGCATGCCTCTATCTCTGTGACGAAAATAACCCTAGCTGATTAAAAAGATACAGTACCCATGTCCTCAAGTTAATATTGCAGAAGAAAAACTGCAAATTGCTCAGCATGGGCCAAATTTAAAGAGAGATGCTATTGTCTGATATTACAGTTTTTATTTACAGAACACAAAGAAAATGATCCAATGTAGCCTCATGTAAACACTGCTGCAGGTGACAAAGAGGGGTACAAAACCAGACTTCACAAGACCAAAAACAAAGAGCATTGCCGGAAAGGAAATAAGAAATTTGGCAAGACCCTCTTCGTCTGTATAGCTTGTCCACTAAACGCTTCCACATACACACCTCACATCCAACAATGCTGTGTGTTTCCTGTTCTATTATATATATCTTTTAGTGTGCTGCCACAACACCCAGACGTTGGCCGACTGCCTCGTTCCATACGTCACGTCTCTCCGCTTCACACTTCTGGTCACTAGGCAAGTTCTACACACAAACAAACACCCAATCACATTTAACAAGACTTTTTTTGATGCCAGCCTCTCAAGAGTGACAAATGCTCAAAGCAGCTGCGAATTTTGCGGTTAGGTCGAAAATAACCACGTCTGTCTTTTCTGTGCCGTTTTCTCTTGTATTCTCCCAAAAGAGCGTGTTTTTTCTAGTTTTTTTAGCCGAACAATAATAGATATCATTGCTGAGGCATTTGGTGGGCTGTTTATTCGGAAAGGCCAAAATCAAATATCAAATGAAAACAAGGAAAGATGCTTATGAATCTCCAAGCAATGTACATCTAGTTCTTTAGAGTTGGAGTCTGTAAAATTTTTATAGGAAAACTTTGATATGACAATAAGTAATGCTTTTCATCCTGCACAAACCTACTCTTTTACTATTGGCAACGAAGGAATTAGCCTCACTTTAATTAAGCAGGTTATGCATTTGAATGTGTTCAGGCGGGCTTAGCATGACTGAACGCAATGGGTGCTCCGAGATGGTGCCAGGAACTCTTTGCCGACTGATTCAGCACTTTCCATGCCAAACTGTGCCTCCAAGCTCTCTGTTGGTGCCATGATTTCTCTGAACATATTTCTCACAAGGCCCTTTTGACAATGGAATTCTATGCATAGATTTCATAGCTGCCATGCTTTTTTAGCAAACAGCTCGAGAAAACACATGCTTGCTGCCATTATCTGGTGCCAAAATGAGATAACAGAGCTCAAATTAAACGCCCTGACCTGACACTGGGTTGAAAAAGAAAGGTCAGTGTGGATATGTCTACAAAAGAGATTTTTCGATAAACAAAACTAGAATCATGGGTTACCCATTCCTGAAATTGTTCGCTAACAAGATGGCTCGTATTTTGAAACTGATGCAAAGATTACAAAACACACTAGTAAGGGTTAATCTTGAAAGGCGACATGTCTCCTTTCATTTCATAATCTTTACATAGCGATAACAGAGGAGCCCTAGACGGTTCATTTTCTTTTAGTGTGTTACAATCAGCTTTGCTCTAAAATTCCCTTCCGACTAGAAATATTTCTCCAAATTATTCTTAGTAGCCATCTGGATTGAGTCCACCACAAGGTCCTCCGTTACTCCTCGCGAGGTCCTCTTGGGATGTTTTGGCCGGGCTATTTTCTAAAGAAGCAAACAAACAAGTATCCACTGGCTTGAGATCTAAAGTCAGAGTGTATAATTTGGGAAGAAGCACAAAAGAACAGGAACAGTGTGGTCTTATCACAGAGCCTTTATTGCTGAGAATCTGGTCCGGAGCCCTTTCACGTATACGTGAATCATTTATGAAACCTTCAAACCAAAGAAAAAGTGAAATGAAAGCAAATATGGAGCTAATTGCAATGCATTTGTGTAAGTTAAGGACTTGAAACTGGAGGAGATTCGTCATGTGATCGTTCAGCTCTTTAGAAACGTTCCGTATAAACAACTAACAACATTCACTAGGGTCACGAGTCTAGTCACATCTTGCATGTTACATAAATCTAACTTCATGCTAAGAAATCCAGCAGATTCAACACAGCACCATACAAGAAATGTCAAACTGAGACTGAATCATAATTCTTTGAATCAGTTTTGTACCTCCAGATTCTAGAAAACCATTAAGTGGAAGTGCAACTAAAGAAATCAGTTATTTAGGTACTAGGAACTTCTAAATTGGTAAAAGAACCTCAATTAACCTTGGGTGGCAACATCAATAATATCATGAAGTTATACATTTTTAACTCAACAGCTTTGCAATTATTCAACAGATAGTGTACTTTTGACACGAGTCGCGGTTGTGGGCGAGTGGTTGAGCACACTATCTGAAACACCAAATCACAGTTTGCATCATTTCCTGTTTGCTGCTCTTCTATGCTAAAAAGCTCTAAAAATGTATGAAAAAATTTCATTTTAAAATCCGCATTTCCTACTTTTTAGGTACTTCTTGATAAAAATGATTTTCAAGAGAGAAGAATAAACACATAACAATGTTTTATAATTAAAAAGTAAGAGTAAGATGTTTTAATAAAAAAATATTTTAAAAATCTTACCATTAAAGAAACTTTTAACCTTCAGGTAACCAACGCTGAGTCGGAGCACTGACAGCTTGTCCAGCCTGGCACGGACATCTTCTGAGAAGGGAAGCAAGTTTGTGAGCTTGTCCAATTCACCATTTAGTCGATCTCTGTGTCGTTTTGAGGGGTTGGATTTTACTCCGTCAGGTGGTGGAGGTTTTGGGCTGTAAGAAGAGAGAAGCAATTTAAAATTTGGTCATGACATCTGCTTATGGATACCGATATCATTTTCAGCCAAGTTCACGAATTAAACCGTAGCTGGATAATAAAAAAAGGAGTTTAACAAGGCATTCCTCTTACAAACAAATTAATACTTGGAAACTTGTTGTGCCTGGTTGGTACACTATAAAGCTGTCCTTTGCATATCTTCGGGAATGTAGGTGAACACAACCTAATGAAGAAAATGAGTTTAAAGGACTGGTGTTTGAGTACAATACACAGACGATAAAAACAATTTGGAAAGACAAATCCTTTGTTTGGGACAAATCGAGCCATAAAAATGCTTAAAAAGGGTGCAGACTGGACAATCATTTCTGAGCTTTGCAACAGCATAATGTAAACTTTTTTTTAAATGTTTTACCTATTCTAATGACAATATCTTTGATGCTACCATAAATGCTCTTATCCAGCATTCTTCTCATAACAGAGTGCTTTATGGGAGGTGAGATCAGATCAGAACACATATCAATGTACTTTAAATACCCAAAGGTCCACTGAATGAAACAAAGCTTATGAAAGCTTTTCACAGAATCCTCAAACATATTTTTCATTTTCCTTTATTCAATCAGTTGTTTCTTGAGCTGTGTTTTCGTTTTCCCACTCGCCCAAAGACTTTTAGCTTATGAAACATTGCAAAATGCAAAAACCAGACCCGAGCTAGGTACTAAGTAGCAGCCGTCTCCCTTCTTGTGATTAAATGTGACAGATGTCCTAAAACAGGTCAGTTTCTTGAAATTTAATTTTGGCCATTGTTCGGTTGGGAAAACAGCAACTAACCAGACCCACCGCAATTGCTCCAGGATACAACTAATGTCCTACATGTTGTCGTTTATTGTGAATGTTTTAAACACAAAGACAGACTGAATAATAACTTGGTTTTAGGGTAAGTAACACATGAAAACATTGAGATATAGTCAAGATCTATGCATTAAAAGACTCTAAAAACTGCATTTGTAAATTCTTTAAAGGGCTTTTCCGCCGCATACTTGAAGCATTACACATGTCTAATAGGTCTTTGCTTTTCATTCCTTGATTTATAACTAATGTGGAAATTTTTGTAAAGACTTGTGTGATATCCTTGCACTCTGTTTTGTTGCACCTCTAGACATTATTGAACAATTACAGAGAAAAAAATATGCTTCCAAAACAAAAAAATCCCTTGATGAGTTAAATCGTCGTTCCTTTGTTCATCTGTTTTCCTTATGAAACAAGACATAAAAATAAGAATAAAACAAGTTTTGTTGACTTTTGAGATTTTAAGGCTCACACAACCAAAACCAAAACATTCAAGGAAATGTTGTGTATTTTAGAAAACGCATTCTCTCAAAGAGCTCAAACCTGTTAAATGTAAAACTCTGTCAAACAACTCCACAATGACGTAAAAAGGCAAATCTTTTTATTTAGTGCTCACATCTTGACCAGCCTCTGATATAAAACTTGTTATATAAGCATGAGCTGTCTTACTGGAATCATAGCCTCCAAAACTATGTCTGTAACTCAACCTCCTTCGGCCTTTTCATTGCCTGCGAGTCGAGGCGGTAACTCAAGCCAACCAAGCCGGACGCTAATTATGTTTTCCCAGAAAGTAAAACTAACCTCAAAAAAAAAGGCCTATGGGGACAAAAGACCGCGTTCAGCCCTTTCTGTTCCTTTGACTCCATATCTTTGGAATGGTGGTGTTCGTCAATTGTTAGTCCTGCACCGGTTCACCTACTTTACGGTTATATTTCTCCAGAGATTTAATACACGGTAGGTGTGAGCTACACCATTTTTGAATATCAAGAATCTCAAAGTGCCTATGTGAAATGGCTTTCCAAATGGCTTTCAAAGTATCTTTTGAACAAACAAATACTATACCAAAGCAATGCAGTGCAGTGTACTAATGTCAGAAGGATCTTTGTTGGTCAACTACACACTTCAATTAATAACAAGCACTGCCCCCATCAATGAAAGCCTTCAGATTGTTAAAAAAGCAAAAATAACAGTCCAACTAAGAGTAAACTCCTACTGAGTAAAGAATAATTGTTTTCAGCACTACGATGTTTGCAATTACCAATATGCTCACTTTGTTCTATTGGTCTTTGTTTTGTTGCTCTCACTGGAAATACAACCCAAGAGCTATAACCATTAAACATTCCTTTCCACATTCCAAATGAATTACATTTGCTCGGTAGGAGCGGAGTAAAAATGTGAGTTTCTGTCCTCTTTACCGATCGTATGGACCTCCCACCATTTACTGTGGTCGCTGAGGTTTTTCATTAAGAACATCCCTTCTGAGGAAAATGAGATCTCTCTCGCTCTCTCTCTGGCCCTCCTCTCAAGCACAAGCATCCCTGGCCAACCACATGAGGTGTGACATCACGGCTGTTTTCCTCCGTCAGGTCCCAACATGCAACACCGCTACTCATCTCGACTGCAATACACAAAGGGCCATCTCAACGCTGCACTCTTGGTTCTTTATTTTCTCGCCGTTCATCTGTGTTCAATTACCTTTTTGCTACTTTTTTTCTATGTAAATATATGCCTGTTTGTTTATAATCCTTCAGTTTGTATATTATCCGTACACACCGAGTTTAAAAGAAGGTTTCAAAATGTCCATTGCACAACAGCTTTTGCGTCTACAGAGGGTTGACTGAGGACAAAGGGAAGGAACAAACCGAAAGCTTTTTGAGGAAGTTTATAGACTACAAGTCTCATTGTACAGTACTACGAAGCAGTTGAATCTTTCTACTACGTTAAATCTGGTCATTTGGAAAGCGTGTTTAGATTTACATCAATCTCAAGCCGTCACCCCTCTAAACCAAAGCCCTCTTACATGAAAACAGATCTAAGATCAGAAGGAAAAAAGAGTAAATTCAGCCAAACGGCATTGTTTTCCACCCGATAAACTCAGCTGAAGCAAACCCATCTGGTTTGGATAAAAAACGAGTTGGGGGAAGTAAAATTAAATTTGGCTCTCATGGCGCACATACAAAGAATCACACTGCATGGGTTGTGACCAAGAGGGCAGGGCAATATATTAAAAACTGACGATACACAACGATTTACATGATTTGGCTTAAAATATAATACATAGAATTATAACATACTGCCAAAACATGAAGGTGTCAAATTCATAGCCATCATTCCTAGTTCAGTTTCCCAAGCTGACCACATTCACATCACTGTCATTTTGAAGTGTCACACCTTCTTCAAGCCATGATTTGTGGGTCTCTGGAGTGACGAAGAGGCTGAAACTCTTCTCTTTGAGGGAGGGGTTGGTCCTGACCCAAATTCTTTTCAGCTCAGATCAAAGACCAGTTTCAATGTCATTAGCGCGTCCCATTCAATGCACTTACTTAGGTGGCCGGCCCAGGGCCTTTTTTTGGCGGTCATTTAGTAATTTTTTATGCATATGCATGTTATTCATGTATTACTTCAAATATTTTCAGCTGAAATCTAGTCACATATAGCTATGCATTCTTGTAAACAAAACTACAAATTTGTAGTGTAAAGATTCACTGAAGGGTTGTGTCAAAGTTTTTAACACAACTAACGCTCAAAAACGCTTAAAAGAATTCTGTCATCATTTAAAGAATGTTGACTTGACTTTTTGACGATGACAGTGAATGGAGACTAATGCTGACACTCACTAACAATTTGCCTAACCTTCTGTTTATGGTGTTCTGCAGGGGCAATTCCTAAGGGTTCAACAGTGACCTTCAATGACTTATGACTGACAAAACAACAAGGCGAGGTGATAGAATTTTCTACTTAAAATAATCAGTGCCTTTAAGGCTGTTCCACTTGTTCTGTCACACACTGTTCTTGGAACAAATATGAACAGTTCTTTGACATAAAATGTGCCATTGAGCTCTGCACAATGAGACCACGAATGTCTTTTCTAAATACGGTCAACATTTCACACAGACATTAAACTCAACCCGCCCTGTCGAAGACCCAACTTTAGTTGAGGTTTAAAGCAGAAGGTTAGCCAGTTCACTTCTAGTGCCTGTGTTTTTGTTTTTGCACAGATTAGTAGTGAGGAAATCTTGACAAGGTTTTTTGGGGCGAGAGAGAGAGTGAGTGCAAGAGAGAGAAAGAGAGAGAGAGGTTCAACTGTTCTACAACATTCCAACTTCCAGCAGTCGTGGTGTGAAGCCAGGACTCCGGTTTCACTACCTCTCAATACCCCCTTTGTGTCAGAAGCAGACGTTTGGCTCTTCCAGTACCTCACCACCCTGCAGGATTGTTTTAATGTCTATCAGCACGCTAAAACACACGCTGCTGTTCAAACTTCAATAAGCAGCTATTCTGAAGTGTGGACATACCGTGCAAAGGTCGCCCTTCTTCTGCGCCAATGACACGCCTAATATACACACAACCCGATGGATTGGCCCAACACTGCTGTCAACCAGAGAGATGCACCGAATGACTGGCTGGCGATCGGAGTCAGTCCTGAACCAGTGATAGACCTGTCAGTCTAACACCTTTCCGACTTCAGAGTCGGTACCTTTTTTATCAGGGATCATATGAAGGCAAGGGTCCAGCGTTAATGGGGCTAGAATTCAAGCACTCCGAGCTGGAGTTAAGCGATATGACACCAGTCAGCTGGCTTTCCTTTAGCATGTTGCACATTGTGGAAAACACAGACAGAATCGCCAAATGCAGGCTTATAAAACTGACTTTGCTTTGCAATGCAGAAAGACATGGAACCTGGCAAGTTTAGTATTTCTAGCAAGAGGTTATAAAATCTAGTTTGCTATGAATAGCTGCAATAAGAATTCAGCTGTAATCTGCTTGTTTGTGTACTGCAATCGTGATTTTAGTTGACTTTTTAACGTCTGAATGTCACGATCTAGCGACGCGCACATAACTAAGCTTCCTGTTTATTTTGACGTTGTACATGTGGTAAACCCGTCAAGTCGTCAAAATACACCTTTAGAATTTTTCATAGAGGGCAAGAGTATTACTCTTGTGTAGTAAAAAATCCAAAATAAAGTTAACAATTTGATTAGGGAAAAGTTATTTAAAGATGAAAATCGGAATCAGCAAAATCCGTATTAGCAGGTCACACTTTCAAGAATCTGAATTAGCTAAGAAAAATGCAATCGGTGCATCTTTACTTTCAACAGTTACCAACCATCACTAAAGAGCAAAAGGTGGCAAACACTTCAAATATTGTCTGCTGGCAATAAGAATCAAGTCAGCATCGTTCTGCTTACAAGTCCAAATCTCTCACCACCAGACCACAACAGATATACTGAAAAAGATTTACTTGGTTACTGGCAAAAATTTACTTGCATTGGTTTAGGTACTTGCAATAGAAGTGAGTGGGTGCTAGAGCGGTTGGTTAACAACTTTTAGGATTTTCAATTTCTGTTTTAGCTTTCAACAAATTAGAAAATAAAAGTATTAACCAAATTACCATTGCATCACTTTCTGTTTTGTATTTCTTTTCGTGATCTCAACATATGGCAAAATAATAATGATTGCAATCTGTCATAATTAGGGATGGGCGTTTTCCGCAAATATCACATTTGAATATTTGAGCTCACAAAAATCGAATATTCGAATATTCGTTTATTTAAATTACGTTTATGAGACTGACGTCATTTTTCAGTAAAATTTATTGTTTCCGTCATTTTTGAACAAGCGTATAAACAATAAGCTTAAACATTAAACTACATCGTGTTTTGTAGCTGAAAACCTTTAACAAAGTGTGCAAACAAACAAAAAGAAGAGAGCAAAAGCAAAAAAAAAAACGTAAATAAAGCCGCCAGCAGCAATTAGGCTATTGTACAGAACGTAGCCTAGGCTACATCTAACTTTGAATCTTTTAAACTGTCAGCAAATCTTTTTTGCTTTCTTTCTATTGTTTTACATGTTCTTGTTAAGGAACACAAGCATGTCAACATGATCGGGGAAAGCTGGATCATTAGTCTGTTAACAGTGAGGCGGGCTGCGGAGAAAACGCGCTCTGACGGCACAGAAGTGTCCGGGACACACAAGTAACGCTGTGCTAAACGACAAAGTTTTGTGAAGCGCTTATGAAGTTCTCGTTCCACCACTGAATGGGATCCTCATCTGTATGTATAATGTTGTATAATGGCATCCTCATCTGGTGGAATACATGTCTCCAGCAACAACTGTTCCCACTCGTCTCGGCGTGATTCTCTGTAATCGTCGCAGAAGAACTGGCTCAACCTTTTCCGACGAGCGGGCATTGCCGCATCCTCTTGATGAGCGCGCCTCTCGCATGAAGGAAAAAGCTCTGATAATGTTTAAAAAGTGTTTTTCTTACTACTTCTCTCATGTGTTCTCCGAGGAACCTGAGATGTTTGTGTCGAGGGTCTAGGGCGGACGCGAGAAGAGGAGTTTTCCCTGCATTCGAATAGCATTTTTATTAATCGAATAATTACAGCAGACCGAATATTCGAATATTCGACTATCCATGCACACCCCTAGTCATAATCGAACAGCTTTTTAAAAAGTCTTACACGTTTGTAATGACAAATGACAGAATTTCCATTTTGGAGCGAACTTTCACTCTAAAAATAAAATGCCTTAATATTAATCCTGAATTGTGCATGAATAACAACCTGTATACATTAGGCCCCAAGTACCTGGCCATGTAAATAAGGAAAATGTTCATTTATGGACATAAAAAAAGCTACTTTTCCTAAATAGACACATATAAATTACTTTAATGGTTGCAATCTGATGCTGTAAGCTTGATTAAATCAATTATGTCTCTATTAAACTTGTAATTTGAATGTCTGCCTGACACTGAGTAATAAAATTGACTCTACCTTATTCTTTGATGTATGAATAAGGAAAAATTATATGAACAAACCGTCCCTTTGGAACGAAATACAATAATTTACAAATCATATATCAAAGGGACAGAAATTACAGTCAACATCCCAGAGCAGACTCACCACTTTTGTGAGGATTGTTGGATTGGTGTTGTCATTTAAAACAATACAAACTGAAGATGACCATCACACAGAATTGTGGATAAATGTCAAAGATTATCACCTATTGATGATTGTATGCTACAATTTAGCATTTGGGAATATTATGCATCATAGGCTTAGAATGCAAAAGGTACCAGAAAATCCTATTTGCATTTCAGGTGTGTAAATCAAACATCTATGTAAATTTCACTTTATGTAGGGATGCTCAGATCGATCAGCCAGATATCTGTATCGGCCGATTAATCATATTCTATGACTTAATCGGTACTCGCTTAACTTGGCCGATCTTGTGAACCGATCTCAATTGATGACGTGAAAGCATAAGGACATACATAAAGCTTTCTCGGTCCAACTACCTCATGAACAGTTAAATGTTTAACTTGCGCAATAAATGATCGCAATAAATAACTTGCCATCAGACTTTTCATATACAGCATCTTAAAAATTTGTATATTTAAAACTCTTGTAGATATCCTATAACATCCATATTTACATATTATACACCCTACCGTGCAATTATTGTGTGCAATACTTTCCCTTGACATATTACATATAGCACCTTATAACTTATAGATATCAAACATATATATAATATATTATAAATGTATATTTATAAAACATCTGTATATATTCTATTCAATCTGGAGCTCTTCTGTAATATTGCATTTCCACTGTTGTGCGTTCAACTTACATGTCCATTTTTATTTTTTACTTTTCGTTTCATATGTTACTTGTCACTTGTCTTGTCACCTTACATTCTGTACAGGAAGCTCCTGTAACCAAGATTAATTCCTGGTTTATGTAAGCACACCTGGCAATAAAGCTCATTATTATTCTGATGATGAGTGCGGGCGTAAATGTGTTTGCGCTGCAACCCCATTGTAATGACTATTAAAATGTTCAATGTATAATGAATAATTTATGTGATTACTACGTACTCATTAAGTTACATTACAATCTTTCCATACTAAATGTAACAAAACTGTACGGCTCAACTGTAGTACTTCTTTATATAAAAAGGTTATCAGTGATCATAGAGCATACATATCAGTTATATAAGCTTGAAGCATCAGAATCGGCATTGGAATCGGCCGATCACCTCAATATAAAATCGGTACTCGGTATCGGTGGCAAAAATCCCAATCGGAGCATCCCTACACTTCTGTAATCCAAAATCAGACAACATGACAAACACAACACGCGCAGCCGTATTTATGGAACATTATAAACCATGACCGACACACTTCTTTGGCTAGCTGTGTTGACTTAAAAACCAACCCCTCCACGAGCTCTTAAAGCAAACCTTGGCTTCCCAGCCAGTTCCACAAGAGTTGCGCAAGACTTTGCGTGCCTCAAAAATATGTTAACTTGAGGAGGGGTAGCGAGCGAAAAAAAGTAAAAAACGGTTCTCATGATGTAAAAAAAAAGGCATATATCAGATTACAATAACACGTTCCCCCCCGGCTCACCCCTCCCTCGTGTAAGCATCGCGTGAGAGCGCCGCCGACTCTCGACTTGATTATGATTAATACAAGAGTACGGTTTCCATGCCAGACCCAAAACTACAAACACCGAGACCGAATCTTAAGGTCTCCGGACGAGCCCCCGGATACAGAATCGGGTCGCATTCTCTTTTGTTCGGGTTGCAAACAACGAACCCGTTTAAAAAGTAAATCACCTGGGGGAAATATAAAGAAAGTCAAGTTAGCATGAATAACAAACATCAACACAACCTGCTGGGTTAGCGTATGTATATTAATAGCAGATAATTAGCGAGTTTTTAGCAAATTATTAGCAAGTTTTTAGCAAATTATTAGCAAGTTTTTAGCAAATTATAAGTAAATTATTAGCAAACTATTAGTAAACTATTAGCAAATTATGTAAAATTATTAGCAAATTATTGGTAAATTATTTTAAAATTCTTAGCAAATTATTAGTATATTATTTAAAAATTCTTAGCAAATTATTTAAAAATTATAAGTAAATTATTTGCAAATTATGCATTTATGTTTTAAAAAAACCTTCACATATTATATAAAATACACGCATTAGACGATTCAGCGGACTTCTTTTATTACGTCACAAATCCCAAAAGCGCTAAGCTCGCGACTTTCTAACCAACTGTCACTCGCGCTTTAAATTTGAACGCGGGTCATTTTTACAAATACTTACATTTTCTGAACGGGCTTTTTCCGCTTCTTGACGGCATAAACACCGATACCGCCTGACATGGTTGTGTTTATTCTGTGTGAGCGGTATTTAAAACATTCCCCTTTAATGGCGTAGAAAGCGCAATCCGGAAACGGGAGGAAATATTTCCAGTCAGAGGTGAGTCGTGTGTTACTTTATAGCGCAATGAGCTTGAAACGTGAGAGAGAGAAGTTGCCGAAAGTTTTCATCCTCCGCGTCGGACTGCAATGGCGAGAGTTACACAAATTTCCCTTCTTCCTTTTTTTGTTTTTTTTTCCGACCTGTCAGTCTCTAGTGGCCCCGAGGAGCCGGCGCCGGCTGCTGATTCGCCGGGGTTTCCGCGCGTCGACCAATCGGGAGCGTCGGTTCGGTCTGGGCGCTAGGCAGGTAAGCCTGGCGAGCTGCGATTGGTTGGTAACGGTTTCAGGAAATCATAAACACGGGGGAGCGCTTTTAAGGTGGACCGGAGTAAGATATAAGCAACAGCGCTGCGCTCTCTCTCTCTCTCTCTCTCTCTCTCTCTCCCTCTCTCTCGCGCACACACACACACACACACACACACTCTCTCTCTATCTCTAACATACACTCTCTCTCTCTCTCTCTCTCTCTCTCTCTCTCTCTCTCTCTCTCTCTCTCTCTCTCTCTCTCTCTCACACTCACACACTCTCTCTATCTCTAACATACACTCTCTCTCTCTCTCTCTCTCTCTCTCTCTCTCTCTCTCTCTCTCTCTCTCTCTCTCTCTCTCTCTCTCTCTCTCACACTCACACACTCTCTCTATCTCTAACATACACTCTCTCTCTCTCTCTCACTCTTTCACACTTACTCACACACACTCTCTCTAACATACACACTCTCTCTCTCTCACTCTTTCACACTTACTCACACACTCGCACACACTCTCTCCCTCTCTCTCTCACACTCACTCGCACACACACACACACTCTCTATCTCTAACATACACTCTCTCTCTCACACTCGCACACACACACACACACACTCCCTCTCTAACATACACACTCTCTCTCACTCTTTCACACTTACTCACACACTCGCACACACTCTCTCTCTCACTCTCTCACATTTACTCACTCGCACACACTCTCTTTCACTCTCTCTCCCTCAAACACTCGATCTCTAACATACACACACACTCTCACTCGCACACTCTCTCACTCACACACACACACTCTCTCTCACTTACACTCTCTCACACACTCGCACTCTCTCTCACACATACACTCTCTCACACTTACTCAGACACACACACACACACTCTCTTTCTCTCTCTCTCACACACCTACTCACTCACACACACACACACTCTCTCTCTCACATACACTCTCTCACACTTACTCGCACTCTCTCTCACACACACTCTCTCTATCAAACTCTCTCTCTCACACACACACACTCTCTCTATCAAACACTCTCTCTCTCTCACACACACACTCTCTCTATCAAACACTCTCTCTATCAAACTCTCTCTCTCACACACACACACACTCTCTATATCAAACACTCTCTCTCTCACACACACTCTCTCTATCAAACTCTCTCTCTCACACACACACTCTCTCTATCAAACTCTCTCTCACACACACACTCTCTCTATCAAACTCTCTCTCACACACACACTCTCTCTATCAAACACTCTCTCTATCAAACTCTCTCTCTCACACACACACACACTCTCTCTATCAAACACTCTCTCTCTCACACACACTCTCTCTATCAAACTCTCTCTCTCTCACACACACACTCTCTATCAAACACTCTCTCTCACACACACACTCTCTCTATCAAACTCTCTCTCTCACACACACACTCTCTATCAAATACTCTCTCTCTCACACACACTCTCTCTATCAAACTCTCTCTCTCTCTCTATCAAACTCTCTCTCTCACACACACTCTCTCTATCAAACACTCTCTCTCTCACACACACTCTCTCTATCAAACTCTCTCTCTCACACACACACTCTCTCTATCAAACACTCAATGGTGTGAGAGAGAGTGTGTGTGTTTTAATGGTGTGGATGAGCCAGTAAGACACCTGACGGTACAAATGACATGTCATACATTTAATGTTATTTTGTTTTTTGTTTTTTAAAGACATAAACCAACATTTTCAAAACAAAAAAGGATGCATTTGTAGCGTAATCTACAATATTATTGTCTTATTTAACATGTTTAGACTGAATCAACAGACAATTTGAACAAGACACATTGAATATAAACAAAATGTATGGGTCCAGGGGGAAAAAATTAACGATCAAAACTATTATAATGGATTATGGTTCTTGTTTTGGGAAAGAGTAATATAATAAAATATATATATATTCTATCACTTTGAATCAACCCTGGCTTATTAGTCACATCTGTAAAGCACGATGCATGCGGCTATAAGAGCAATCTGTTAATTCATGAAAGCAGATAGGATGTGCCTCGGGCCTGTTTTACCCATTTAAGATTTCTCTCTGCTTTGTAATAGCTTGCTCATTGTGCACGTGTGGGTTTGTGTGCGCGTTGCGGACGTGCCTGCTATGGTGTCTGTGATTACTTGCTCTACAAGTCAGGTTTCTGTGTCTTCACTTAGGTATTGTCTTCTCATACGCTGTTTATACAACCAAAAACCCGGAACTACACACGCAAAATGGACAGACGGGGAAGGATGGAGGGTGGGGGATGAGTTCCAAAACTGGAACGTTTTCAACAATCCAATAGGAACACAATGCCCTGTTGTTCTTGAAACCGCCGAAAGGAGTGGCTGCTTTGTAAAATCGCTGGAATCAAGGCCCGACACTTTTTGAACAGGCAGCAGAAATGTTAAAAGCTGTGTAAGGTGTAAACAATGGCAGCGTTATCTGTGTCGTACTGGCATGTGGCCAATGTTATTAGATTCACAGATTTGGAAATTGTATGCTGCTTTTGTTGTGTATTCGTCATTTTAGTCTGTGGTTATTGCTTTGAGAATCAAAGAGTTTGTGCCTGGCGGACATTGTGTAAAATGGATGTACTTGTAATGTAGGAGGGACGCAAAATAAAACATCAAGGACAGATCTCTGTTTCGAAATGGTTGTAGAGTAAAAAAACACCAAACATGCAACTCGAAACATTTTTGCAACCTTGCAGCAACATTCATTCCACTTATAACAGATGATCCCAAAAATCTCAAGATCTGTCATTCCTCTTAATATTTTTCAGTGTGCTCAACAGAACTTGGACATTTTTTCATGTTTGAACAACGGCATGATAGATTATTTCATGGGTGAACTATCCTCCGTGTATCCTCATAGTCCACCTGTGACTCTGGTATCCAGTTGTCCAACCACTAAAAGATGACAACCGTGCTCACGTATTCATTTGAAGGTAGTGGTGCTGAAGTAACATCTTTTGTAAATCTTTGTGTAAACTGAAACACAGCGTTTCCCTTTTATCTAAAGGATAATTCAACCACCCATGCTTAATTTCCTGAAGAATACAGCGGTTTCACATGCCATTGTGTGTGGGAGGTTTCCAGTCACCGCTCATTACGCCTGTTAAGTCTGTGAATGTCAAGGAGTTTTTTTGCTGCATATAAAAGCGGTATCGCTCTTTCGTACACAGTTTACTCTGTGGTGATTTGTCAGCCTCATGTTTGAAAGTCCGGTCATGCAGCGAAGGGGGAAAATATGATCCGGTGATTTGCAATAATGACAGATGAACAATGAAATGGAGACCCGGCATTACGAAAGGACATATGGCTAGCCAACATAAAAATAAGTCTTAATAAATGAGTACTTTAAAAGCAAATAATGAGTCGTAATAGCGTACTTGAAAAGAGTAGAATGTCAGATTGTATTATTGTAACCAGAGGCCCGAAAGCTGGTACGTGCCATGACAAGCATCAGTTTTGTTCACAAGTTTTAAACCTGTATGACTTTTTCTTCTGCACTTGACAAGTTGGTCCCCATTGACTGCAATTATTTCTACCTCCACAGGATAGAAGTCAAAGTTTTATATTCTTCAAAATATGTTAGTTTTCATACTATATCATTTTGTGTTCTACAGAAGAAAGTAGGTCACACAGGTTTATAATGATAAGATGGCGAGTCAATGACGAATATTCATTCGGGGGAACAATCCCTTTTAAAGATAAATTTACCAGAATAAGATCAGACACAAATATTATTTTTTTCTATATTTTTATAAACATTATTGCTTTTAACACCTGGTAATAGATTCCTTTATCTTGCCCAATCAAAAACTCATTAGCAACACCCTAGCAACCACTTAGTCAGAGTGTGACTTGAATGGTCAAATAAAACGTACATATTTAAAGTAAAACAAAAAACTAGCATCAGCATGAGAAAAGTCGTTGTGTAAGTTGTGTAAATTTTATACGAGACACAACTTTCATAAAAAGTACTTGACTCTGAAAGGGCAGTCGGATAAAACATAGTTTATTTTAATTCATTTATTTTGTAATATATATATTTATATTATATATTATATTTACAATAGAATAATATCAGAACAACAATAAGTGAAAAGTAAAACATAAAGCATAAAGGTTGTGGGTTTTAATCCAAAAAACACAGATGGAGAAATAACAATTATACAAATACTATCTTTTTTCTTTCTGCGTTAATGACAACTATGGATGGCACAAATATTTCGTCTACAGGTTTGCAAACCCTTAAAGTCTATTTCAGTCCAGCATCACTCGAGACTGTTCCAAAACACGTCTTGTGTGTTCCAATATTGGCAAGAAAATCTGCCTTTTTTAAAAACACGTGATTGGTGGTCGATCTCCTACGTTTGCTTATGTAGCCACCTGGAAATAGAATTCTAAATATTTCTTCCCCATCGTACATCATGATGTTTCTTGTATAAAATCCACAAAATGCGTTGTTTATTTGCAGGCTGAAATAAGAGTTTCGACTTCTTGAACCCCACTGTCTCTACATCATAATATTCCAAATACATGACTGCATTGTCTCAGTCATTTGAATGTGATGAGGACATTTGTTCCTTTTTCAAAGATGTTTCTCCTTCCAAGGTTTAGCGGTGAAATCAGGCCGTGATTTGGTTGCAAGTCCTGCACAAACGCACACATAAACCCACGAGCGTCCTCATAAATACACAAACACACACCCTTGGACAACATCACAAAAGCATTGGTCACACTCCAGTGAGTCACCTTTAAATAAAACAGCCAGGCCGATGAATCCAACCCTGAGAAGAGATGTGTGGTCTGTTTACCACAGTGATAGGATGAGAATATAAACACGAAGTCACCATTAGCTCGGATGGACATGTAAACACGGTTAAATACGGCTAGGTCAGGTGAACTTCGCATCCCGTTTTAAACCAAGACGTCATTGTGAAGGCAGATGTACACCCTTATCATCTCTCATTTCCTTTAAACTGAATAAGGAGTGTTGTAGATTGGAAAACAGAGTGAGACCTGATCAAACTAGACTCAAATACCTGGAAATAGACAAAGCTTTGTTTACGACAATGATAGTGATCTGGCATAAATGGACAGATAAGGTCCGCCCTCCTCCCCTCCTGTAGGCCATCTGAGATACACAAAAAACTCGAAAGAGCCTTTCGAAAAATGACATTCGAGCTAAGATGTTTTTTATTTACGTAATGTTCATTAAAATCATAACATAGCCTTAATGTAAATAGTAATAATATACCACAGCTTGCAATTTGGAACAGGTTGTAGAGAACAAACACAAAAGATATTTTGAAGAATGTTGGTACTCAAAAACCATTGGGCCCAATTGATTCCTAATGTATGGACACAAAATCCATGCAGGGCAAAGGGGATGGATGATTTTTAGTTAACATTTTTCAATCTTATGTTCTGCGGATGAAATAAAGTCAAACAGGTTTGAATTGACAAGAAAGTGTGATGACACCGTTTTTATTTAGGGGTGAATTTCCACTTAAACGTTCTTTTACTCACCGTCATGTTGCTTAAACCGCATTCCGCTCTTCCCTCAAATGGATCGGATTTTTATAAAATATAAAATGTGGGACATTTCCCCATAAGGAACTGAAAAAAGTTAAGTTTTAACACATATCACATTCAAAACAAACATCTTATACTAATCTTTACCATTAAAGTGAAAGAATGCCAATACTAAAATATGCCTATAGGTATAGGTTTTAAATAAAACAGGTTTAAACTTTAAACGAGCACACCTCAGGGCCCCGTTTTTAAAGTGACAGACACGATTAAATGTTCAGAAACTTTAAGTAATGCGCACCTCTCGCTTTTATTGCATTTCAATTATAATGCAGTTTTCGATTACAATCCGATCTGCTGGCCAGTGCTTTTATAAAGTTGGAAAACTGTGACTAATAACGGCACTTTTTCAAATTGAGAGCTTGAACAAATCTCCCAGCGAAACAAAACGCTGATTTGGCGAGGTGCCATTTTTGTAGCGCCCGATTGGTCTACCAGGAAACACTTGGCAACCATGCGCCACGTTAATGCAATCGAGGCTCCGAGCAAATGTCGTTGAGGAGAAAATATTTGCAGTTTGCGAAAGGAAATGTAGTCTTGTGTTGCCATAGAAGCAGTTTTCTTTAATTGCAAACCAAACTAGCAACCAGTAAATTGCGGTTTATGATGTGCTACCCTCCTGATTTTATTTAAATTGCTTTTTTGGGGGAAAGGAAAGGAGTTGAAATAATTGTTGCCATTTAGCCGAGCAGATTTGGCAATGAGGTCTACCATGTGCTTTCGTAGATGAGTTTTGGATTGTGGTACTGTGTCTGGTTCCTTGGGTCTCAATGGGGTTTTGAAGGTCTTCACGATGTGTCCAAACTGACGGTTTCATTCCAAACCCTTTGTCATGAATATTCTTAAACGCAAATAAAAGTGTTAATTCTTTTATATTTCTAAACCAGCACATTAAGCTTTAAAAACAACGTAAATGAAGATGACATGGGTTACTAGTAGAGCTAATGCTGGCAGTTCCTGGTCGACATTAACATTAAGTGAGTCGTCCAAAAACTCGCTAAAGTATTGAGGGTAAATAAACGAAACTTAGATTTTTTAATGAACAGAAGTAGAAAGAGTAAAAAGCAAAGCTATGAAACAAGAGAAAAAAAACAAATGAGAGAAGGTTTGAGGTCAAGAGAGGTAAGATGAGGTAAGGAGATTTTTCGGCAGTCGTATTTCAGAATCAACATTTCCAGACAGTTCAGACGCACAGCCAAGATTCCTCGACGAAGAGAAAATATGAATATTGTTTAAAATAAATTACATTTGTGCGCTTTTCAAACACATTGACTGCAAAATCTTATTCATTCATAATTTACAGTGAAGTTATAGAAGCAGGGCTGCCCAGAAATAGAGAAAAATATAATTTTCTATTATAAACAAAAAACAATCTAGGAAAAAAGCATCTTTATGTCACAGCTATTGCTTTGAGGGAAAGTTTTTGTGATCTCAAGCCTTGACTTTCTTTTGCACAATACAAAAAAAGATATTTTGAAAAATGCTGTGAGCCATGCAGCGGCAGCTGGGCTTTTGATTACCAAAATTATTTAAACCTTCTTTTGTGTTCTTAATACAGATTTGAAATGACAAGAGGAAAAATATAAAAATGACAGCATTTGTCTTTGGGGGAACTACTCCTTTAACACTAGCCAATGCAACCTTTGAAAACGCAGGTCCAGATTGTCATAAAATATGCTTAAAAACATGCAGAGATGATTTTCTTGCCGTAAACTGTTTACAGACTGAAATGTGCTACGAACAAAGTCACAATAAACAAAATCCACTTGCCCTATTGTTTGTTGAAGAGCCTCAGCTAAAAAAACAGTCGGTTTACGCTGTCCAACTCAATACACAACCATTCAGATAGTCCAAATGTCATTTTTGATTCTCAAAGTCACAAAGCGTTTTATACACATGATCACTTTCTGCAGAAAAATCACACTTTAACCATTTAAACCACAGTGATTTATGTGACCTCAAATCGAAGGGCCCTCATTAATAAACATCCTTTGACGTATTCCAAGAACAAACAAAGTCTTTCCAGCGCCCATCGAAACCATGTCGTGTGAGTAATATTCTGCTGCATCTGCACTTCTGTTGCTTTTAAACAACTCAACACTTACGCATTCAACACCAGTTTGTGAGCGCCTGTCAATCAAGTAAAGATCGTCAATAAAAACACAGAACAAATGTTTAAATGCGATCGGAACAGTTAATATAAGTGCCGCTTACATTTCCCCCAGCTCTAGTTGTCAAAAGGTTTTCTTAAGTTTAAACTTGTGCCGTAGAATTGAAACACGTTGCACACCAGTTTGAGCGTGCCGCATCATGCATGCATGGTGAAATCACCACAGATCAAGATGTGTAATAAATCTTTCTTACATAAACAAGCAATGTTTTCACACGTTAGGGCTGTGAGTGAAGGATAGACATGTGGATAATCGAACGTATGCAGAGCTCAGCAATTTAAGTCGATAAATAAATAATAAATAACCAATGCTGCCATCGGTGTGATCGTGCATCGCCTTATTGCACCGTGGAGAAATCTGGAATCTCTGAAGAGTATGCAAAGTACACTTCAATTATTTGTTTATAGGAAGTCTAGCCTAAGAGTTAAATGATAAGAACCTTATCAAACCAAAAAACTGAGTTAAACAGTGCCATCTAGGGGCCAAACAAGATTCTCTCTCTCTCTCTCTCTCTCCTTCTCTCTCTCCTTCTCTCTCTCTCTCTCTCTCTCTCTCTCTCTCTCTCTCTCTCTCTCTCTCTCTCTCTCTCTCTCTCTCTCTCTCTCTCTCTCTCTCTCTCTCTCATATGAAACCAAACACTGTTTTTTATATTCAGTGAGACTCAACACAATCATTATATTTACATTAAACAAACATTGTTTTCGCACAGCTCTGAAAGAAAGCCACGTATTACAGAATCGTGAAAATAAACATGTGGTTCTTGCTCGTGCAAGGAGGGTTTGTAGGTGATTCCCAAGGTGATTGTGTGCTTGTCAAGGTGATTTGGTTTGGGTGTTGCTACGGTATTGCTAGAAATGTCTTTACTGTGGTTATTACAGAAATACATATTTTTCCTTTGTGTGTTGTTGACCTATAACTGTGAATGTAAAAATCCCTAGGTTCATGATAAATTGAGTTTTCGCCTTTAACCATCCTAAAATCAGATGTCTTGGACTACATGTAGGCCTTCAGATACTTCCACGATGTCCACGTCTTCACTCGTGGTGGAGTAACTGTTGGTTAGACAGGTTAGCCGATCAGTAACCCAGGAAAATCCAGAACAAGGTTGGAACCAGGCGAGATCACCAACCAGCACAGGCTGAGTACAATCCTGGGGTCAAAAGGTCAGACTGTGGGCCGCTTGTTGTATTTCTGTGCTTCTTCACTTCGATAAAAAACAACAGAAATTACACAACATCTCAACAGTCTGGAGGTTCTGGAAACAATTACGGTGCATTTTTACCGGTTGTTCTTCTACATGGGTGCGATCTGGAAAACCTTTGAAAGTTTCAGGATGAAAAGACAAACACTTCTGCATTCTGGGTAAATGAGCTTGTGAAACGCAGCTGAATGCGTCCATGTGAAGTATTGTATGACTCACGAGACGTAGGGTGTCTTATGAGGTTTCAAGTTGGGAAAACACAGCTACAAAGTAGACGTTCCTCATCCTTTAGACTTGATGCACACTCTCAAAAGTTCCAAAAACAGGACACATTTCCATTTTATCATTAACATATGGGGTAAATATTGAATTAGAGCGAAGGAGAAGACGCAACGCACACACAAACTCAAGCTGAACTATAACAGCTGTCTCGAGTGTTTTGACTTCACAAAACTGGTCAGTTTGTTTCATTAATAAGAAACAGATGTTTGGGGTTAATGTAACTCCTCTCTCTCTCTCTCTCTCTCTCTCTCTCTCTCTCTCCTCTCCTCTCTCTCTCTCTCTCTCTCTCTCTCTCTCTCTCTCTCTCTCTCTCTCTCTCTCTCTCTCTCTCTCTCTCTCTCTCTCTCTCTCTCTCTCTCTCTCTCTCTCTCTCTCTCTCTCTCTCTCTCTCTCTCTCTCAACTCCTAACCCAAATGCAAAGTATAAAGCTCCCTGTTGAGCAAAATAAAGAGCAAAACAAACAAAGGTTTTACCAACATATTTCGAGAATGGGCCCTTTTGGGCCGATTCAACCCAGAACATCATAAAAAACTAAATAAGTTTGAGTAAGCAAAGCACAAGCAAACACAATACAAAATGAACACTGAATGCGTAAGGAACTTCTTAGCAATCCCAGAGAGATGTTTGACACAACGAAAAAAACATATACAACTACCCAGTGAAGGCCCATGGACATTTTTTTTAAATATTGCAAAACCCCATGGACCATTTGACCACATCCTAACTTCTCAGAACACCTGAGCAGCAAACGGAGTCAACCACAGTGCAAAACGATAAAAAAGAAGTCAACCTTCTTAAGAAACCACTTAACAAAATCCTAGTCCTGCAGTAGATAACAATGCTTTAGGCCCCTCTCACAAACCTTAACAACTACATGCTTTACAGTCGCTCAGAACACGTAAGCAACCACCTAGCACTGCCTAGCAACTGGACTGCAAAAATGCTTCAAAGCATGATCAGAACACATTGCCTAGTAACACCCTAGAAACCTCACAGCACTGCTTTAAAAGAACATTTAGAACACTGAACTAACAACATGTTTTCGCAACTGCTTAGGAACATCCTGGAAACCCCCTGATATGCTTTAAAACATCCACTGTTTACACCGTGACAACCACTTAGCAACTACAGTCTAAAATGTCATTAAACTTCTTCGAACACAATAGAAATGCTTAGCAACCCCCTGGCAACTACAGAACAGAATGCTTAGAAAGTCCTTCAAAAACAATAAAAATGCTAAGCATCCCCATGGCAACCAGATAGCATTGTTTTAAAAGCCAGAACACATTATAAACAACAAAGCAATATTTCTGAACGACTCCGAAACACAACCTACAAATCTCATTTAAAAAATGAAAATAACGCAACTTAGCAACTGCTTAGCAACACCTTAGCAAGTGCACAACAACACTGCCATGAAGCACAAAGGAAGCCTTACCAACAACAGCAAGGATTTTGATTCACTTAGAAGGCATTCTAGAACCTAGCAACGCCTTAGCAACCACATCGCTAAGAGCCATTGGCATCTTAGCATTGGCGCAATGTGCTACAAAACTTCCCTCTTACAGTCTTTCTCACTGGTGATTCATACGTGCCGGTTCTCTCGTAGGCGTGAAATGAACCTTTCCAAAACTCAATCCACTCCTCATCGTTTAAACAAGGGATTATCACTGTCCCGATTCTTGAGCCATCAGAAATTATGACTGCCGTCAGCAAGGGAAAGGCTTACGTTCTTCTTATATCTGGATTTCAATCATCTCACAAAACAATTTGTCCATTCCTCAACGTCAACCCTCTGGAATGGCCAACATCACACTTGCTGATATTTAAACACCTCCACATGTTTACATTGGACAAAGTGTGGTTAGAATATTTGTATGTTTCTTTATAATGGGCTCAGGGACTTTGTCGAGTGTTTATTCAAAGCGTGGGCTGCTTCTGTTGTGTGCGTAAGGTGGGATCGACAAGTACATCGTATGGATGGGTTGCCGTGTTTTCTGCGAGGTCACAAGGTCATATCAGCAAAAATCTTATTGGTTAAATGGACGGTTTATGAGAATACGAACACCACTATAAAGCTCAAGAGTCATCGAGTTATTACTAACTCTCTTGTGGCTCCAATCTTGTGTTACTTTCTTTCCGGCACATAAGAAATGGTTTATAGCAATTCAATTCGAAATCGAGTTTACTGAAAGTGTTACAAATTGGATGTCAATATGTAATAGATGATAAAAATAAGCCCACAGCACAATAGTCGTCTATATGATTTGCAATATATTCATATCCAATGCCAACTTGTGTGCCCAAATTATAAAAATCAATTTGCTTGTTTGTATTCAAATAAATAATACAATGACATGGCCTTACATTGAAAAATGAAGCTCGGGTGCCAGAACCTTACTTGCATTTTCATGTCTGATCATAATTTTGTTGGGCTTAAATGCTCTTCATGTTCTTCTGACATGTTTGTGATCTCCGAGCCAAACAAGTCAACTCTTCCTAAGAGGCTTGATTTAATGATTTGGAAGAATGCACCGAGGGGTTTGTTGTCAAATTATAGAAAGAAAGAAAGAAAGAAAGAAAGAAAGGATTTCGATCCGGTTTACATGTGTGATATTAATAACCCGGTTTTCCTCTAGAACTGAGAAAATATCCAAATATTATAATCCAAAGGTTGTTTTCATCTCGTACAAATGTGAGGTCGTTTCCTTCTAACCTTTCTTCGCTCTTCCACCAGTGATCTGATACTCGGTGTTTAACTTGATTCCAGAACTTTCTCTTTTCCCCCTCGGTATTTTAGCTCAGGTTGATCAGTGCCAACTGCATTCGGAGCCAAACCTTAAAAGAGCGTTTGTGCTAGTTTCCCACATGTTCAAAATTTCCCAATTTTGCTCTGGCAAAATTGCACGGCACGATGAAGAGCTTCGATTGAGGGAATGGACGAAAATGAAACTGTGATTGTGAGTTAGCTTTATTGCTCCGTATACCAAAGAAGTTAAACATGCCAAACAACTTCCTAACCGAAAAATGACCCACTCCAAATCCATATTTCTGAAGAACACAGAGAGAGATATTGGGAAGAATGCTTTTTACCAAACAGCATTCACTACCATTGAATACGACTTGTTTTTAAATAGCTCAAAAGAATGAGATATTTTTAAGAGTGTGGGACGACAAAAAGTCCTTCAACTTCTGTCTCGCCAGAAATCAACCCACCTGACATCAACCATCTCATCATCTAGACTCCATATAAATCATTAGCCGTTTCTCAATATGCATCCTTGCCTTTACGTGTGTCCTTGAGGACTCGTAAAACCTCATCAGAAGTAGGCCAAGTACTGTTCCAATTTAAAGTTCACGTCTAGCCACATCCTCGGATGTGTTCTTGTGGCGCCCTTTTTATCGAGGATGCATAGATAGATGATGTGTGCGAACTTGATATATATTCTGGCCATAACCCAGAATTAAGTTAGTTACAAGTGACGTTCCGTAATCGTGGAATATAGAGAGATGGCAAGACTGCGAGTAATAAATTTGGAACTACTATTGCTACTCTGTCATGAAATGTAGTTGTAAGAGATTTGAGGTGAGAATGATAATGCACACCATCGCACGACTACGAGTGCCATAATGCATTCATACAACAGTTTGACGGCACAGGTGTGTGTATAAATCACAAACTACATCAGAGTGTCTTTAAAACATTCTTCCGAGTCCAACACGCCAAGACCAATTTTGGAAGGACGCAAGTCTGCCAGCTTGGTATTGAGAAACGGCTATTGTGTTTCTGTTTTCTTTTCCCGGTCTTGTCGTTTTAAAGTGTATGTATTCACGTGGAAGTCTTGTTCCTACTTCTTGTTATTATTAAAATCCTAAGTTTGGTACTTTAATCCTAATCGTTGGTTCCTCCCACAAACACACACTGAACAATATTTTACTGTGATTTAGGTGAAACAAAATTATTTAAGCTTTTTAATTAATACTGTTTAATTTAACTGTTTATGTTTTGTGTTTATGAAAGTAAAAAAATTTTTTTTTATATATTCTTTTTGAATAGAATTCATCAAAAATATATAGCTGTGCATTACAAATAGACTTTGTTAAAGAAATCATTTTTTTTCATTGCGTTAACTGTTGGATTTTAATTTTTTAAAAAGTGATTATTTTTGTTATATTTACTAAACAACATGAAACTTATTTTACAGCTCAAACTTTAAAAAATAAATCATGTTATATTAACTAAATAAAATATTGTGTAAACATTAATGGATTTTTTTCAGTTGGACAATACATTCTTAAAATTTTATCAAACAAATATATATTTTTTGTATACAACTAAAATCTTCAGTGAATTCTATAGAAATATTTGACTTTTTTTAAATTCTGTGTTTAAAAAAGAAAGAGAGCTGCTTGTTTTGGTTGCAATCTCAACGAACATCCAAATGTGCATTTTCCTTTTCTCGCATCACCATAATTTGGGGTTTTACAGCGGTTGGTAAACTCAAACTTCCCCACGCCCACCCAAGCCCTAAAGCAAACCCAGGCACCTAAATAAAATGTGTTTTACCCCTCCTTTTGTTGTGAACCATCTCCCCCTCCCTCTCTCTTCCTGTCCCTGCCAAATTCTGTGGCTGTGTGGTTTGGTTGGAAAGGGCTTGCTCTCGCTCTCTCAGTCTGGCAAAGGTGCAGCGCTGGGCCTCTGTGTCTGGAAGCAGACGCACACAAACACGAAGGCACTGTTTGCTTCGCACGCGAGGCGCGGTGTGAGCCAGTGGTCTCAGACATTCTCAGGTGGTGACTTCAGGAGGGTGAGTCTCCAAACACAGGCCTCTGGGGAACATCGGCTGGCGGGCTCCTTTAGGAAGTGACTTTCTCTGCCGCTAGCGTTCTCTCGCCTGGGTTTCTCACTTTGGATCTTGGCTGTTTTAAGATCATCTGGTGCTGATTAAAATTCGACCTCCTTTGATAAAGCTTCATTTTCTCTTTCATTTAGTCACCTCTCCATCTCCCCTTCGAACCCCACGGACGACTCATAACTTCAATCCCATCTCCGGCCAACCAGAGTGATTCACTTTTTTATTCGTGGGAACACTCTTCTGGTCGAACGTCCTCCTTGAACCTAAAGCTAAGTTGAGTGACTATTCTTATGTATTAAAGCCGATTTACGCAACTATGAATTGTAAAAAAAAATATTGCATTGTAAATGTCACACAAATAAATAGTTATAAATAAATAGAAATAGAAATAAACATATTTTTCAGTAGAAATTAGGAATGAATTAAATGTTCACGTATTTTTTATTATTTAATAGTATTCAACCTAATTATTTAACAATTATGTATTTGTAATATACATATACTTTTTGTGGATTTAATAGAAATGTTATCAGTTTTATTTTACAATAGTAAGGTCACCGACTATCACACGTTATTATACGTACGCTTCGTCTTCATCCGGACGTCCGTCTGTGGTCTCTTCTTCTAAAGCTACAATTTTTTCCGTCAATTTTACTTTATTCACTTTGGACTTCCCAACCTGTCCCTCACAAAGCTTGGCTTTGATTCTTGCCACGTGAATTTACTTGAAAATTCATGAAAGGAAGAGAACAAATTCGTGCCTCTCGCATCCTGCTGCTTTCCGAACCGCTGGCTCCCTCCGTCCGTTTCCAAAGCATCATTAGAGCAGACGTTTAGGATGGGAAGTTCCTGTTTATCTTCAGCCAAAGTAAGCCTCCAGCTAATATTTAGCTATTATCACTCTAAATGAAGTAGAAACATGCTCATCAACCAATGGCATAATCAATGAAAGTTAAAGTTCACCCCAAAAAAAGAAAAATCAACCTCAAATTGTTAGAAACGTGTTTAGTTATTATTTGTTTTAATTAACGCAAAGGGAGATGTTTGGAAGAGTGAACTGAGGTTTCTGTGGCACCAATGATTACCATTGTGGGAAAAGATATGTAATTTTTTTTAACATCAAGAAGATATTTTGAAGAATGTAGTAACTGAACAAATCTGGGGCACATTTGACGGCTACTTTTTTCTTACTATAGAAATCTGTGGTGACCCTTCTTCTTAATATTTTGCTTTGTGTTCAACAAAACAAAGATCATCTTAACAACATCTAACTAATGTTTGGCTATAAAAACACTTACATGTCTTAAATTGTTAATAAAGGACAAACATCCACCGCAGACATCATCAATTAATGGGATAGTTCAGCCAATTTTAATAATTCTGTCATAAAAAACTTGTTTCAATCTGTATGAATTTCATAGTTCTGAACACAAAGAGAGATATTTGGTAGAATGTTGTCAACTTAGATTTCTGCAGCACCATTCTCTTCGAAAGTAGGAAAAGAGCCATTTCAGCATTTTTTGTTCCGTCAAACACAAAGAAGTTGTTTTGAAGAATATAGTAACCTAACAATTCTGGTGCTCTGTTGACTGCTTTTTTAAATTATTTCTACTTTGGAACTCAATGGTGCCCATGATATCTCAGTTGCCAACATTCTTCTAAATGCTTTAAACCAAACAGTTCTTGGACCTTATTAACTACCATTGTGGGAAAAAACTTATTTTTGTTATGTTAACCAGAGAATAAGTTACTTTGAAGAATGTAGAAAAAGGAAATTCATGATGACATTGATCACTTAAAAAGTATAAAGCCAGCGCAGAAACACGTCAAGCACAGCAGAACCTTACCACATCAACATTATGTATCAAATTGTGCAGTCTTTAAAGGGATAAGAGACCTCAAAATCTTTTTCATGATTTAGTCATCCTCATGTCATTGTCTCAGTTGTGTTTACAATTCAACAAGGAAGGAGCCAACCACTTGGAGTAACTTAGGAATTTAATATTAATGATAACCAGGGCAATTCCATGGAAATGTCAACCTCACCATGATAATATTGAGTTTTAACCAAAGGTTTTTAGTATTATTATAGCATAGATGGCAACATTTGTGGTTCACATACCCATGTGAGGTCTCACTTTAAATCATTAGATTTTACAATTTAAAATTGTATTTTAAGTGCATGATTTTTTATAGTAAAGTAAAGGCTATTTTTAAGATGCCACATGCATAAGGGTACATTTTGCTCATCAACGGACAAATGACTATAGTAAAAAGATTTAAAAATAAAGTGATAATTTTATGTTCTATAAAGAGATATCCCTTGGCCATTTGTTGGATACTTAAAAGAATTTTGTTAATCTTACGAAACTGACCGCATATATACACATTGGGGGAAAAAAACGCTGTGAGATTTCTCAAAATATCTTCACCGTTTACTCATCCTCATTTCATTTCAAACCTGTATGACTTTCTCCTGCGGAACACAAAAGAATATACTTTGAAGAATGTTGTTAAACTTACAACAATGACAAAATTTCACACAAAACCACAGGGACATTTCTCAAAATATCTTCATCTTTTGCTCATCCTCATGTCTCAAAATACAAACCAGTAAATCAACGGCTCCACATAAACCGAGAACTTGTACTCCATTAAGACAAAACTCCCACTTTGACTTAAAAATACTAAAGCAAATTGCTTTCCGAACTCTTTTGTAGCTCCTAATCTGTTTCAGAGATTTTAGCAATGAAACAGAGATGAGATTCAACCACAAAGAGCAAAGCAAATGATAAAACACTGTAAATTCAGAGTGTGTGATAGATTGAAGGTGACATATTGATTTGGTCTTTAGCTCTCCTGGAACCTCTTGACACTAACTGAACCCGGGTCAGTTAAAAGTCCTGTCAGTGTACGCTCTCGTAGGCTTTCGAGAATGATATTTATATGTTATAAAAACAGAATAGATGTTTCTAATGAGTGCCGGACATAAAAAGGAAAAAACAGTTCTCTGTCTGCGCGCTGTGATGAATCATAGTAGCTGTTTTTCAGCACTTGAAGATTGTGCATGTCGGATGTCACGCATGAGTTGTTGTTAACCTCTAAACATTAGATTTCCATTAGAAATACCACCATGAAAACCAACATTGTCTATTTTAAGCTTTTCCCAACAGATCAGAGCCTTGCTGTTTGTTTTGCGCTGGTTTAAAGCAGCTCCAGATTAGTTTGGCCTGCCGTTTTGGCCAGAAACCCAAACTCTGCCAAAAGAAAAAACTTTTTTCCACCACAATCCCAGAAGGAAAACAGAGACACACAGGTACATGCACACACTCTTGTCACATCAAACCTGTATCACTTTCTTCTGTCTGCAGAATGCGAAAGAGGATATTTTGAAAAAGGCTGGTAAGGACCCCCCTTGCATTTGTTTAGTGTCCATACAATAGAAGAGAATGAGTGCTAGCTACCAACATTCTTCGAAATATCATATTTTGTGATCTGCAGAAAAAAATTAATGTGATAAACAAGAGAGAGTGAGTACATTTTATTATCATTTTCATTTTTGTCATCGCTATTAAATATACATTACTCTATAAAAGGGATATTTGCACGATAAATAAAAATCTGTCATTTACTCACCAGCTTAAAAACCTGTCATGATTTATTTATCATCTTCCTTTTGGAACTCTCTTCATGTCTGTTTTATCAGGGAAACACTAAAGTAGATTTTTAGAAATGTGGTTATGTGAATTTGTGTTAACGCATCATCTTGTTTTTAAAAACCCGTCTATATGTCTCTTTCATCATTGAAACACAATATATATTTTTTGAAATGTTGTTTTGTGTTCTGATAAAAAAAGAAAGTCACACAGGTTTCAAATTCTACAAGGATGTATACATGATGACATACGATACATTTTGGTTGAACTATCCCTTTAAAATGATATAATTTCTTTAAAAAATTGATGAATTCAAAATCATTCATCATACCTTCTTGGCTTTGAAAACCTGTACATGTCTCTTCTACCAATGAGACACACAAAGAAGATATATTGAGAAATGTGATTTTGTGTCTATGCAATGGATGTCAATGGAGTCGGTGTCGTATGATTAATAGCATTCTACAAAATATCTTATTTTGAGTTCTGATAAAGAAAGTCATACAGGTTTGGAATTTTGGGAGAAAGTATAAATAGTAAGAGATTTTTTTTCCGCTGATGCCTTGAAATATAACAAAAGTATATCATTCCACTCTTTCCAGGTGCATCGGTTCTGAATTTCCAAATTCCTGGATGACCTTTCCGAAATAAAAAAATGGTAATAAACCCTGGCGTGTCCGGGTTGCGCCGGATGGGTGTACGGGCAATCAAGGTAAACAAACCTTTTACAAAATGACCATCTGGTAGAAATTGCAGAAGGTCGACGGTTTGCTTGAGTGTTGGCAATTTTGGTGGAATTCGGACCAGCTGAAGTGAATAAATTGGGGAGAAACAAACACAAATTAGTTAAGCAGGAAGCACTGTAAAATGTATGAGAAAAGTTTGTTTTTATATTAAATGTTCTGTTAGCTGAATATTGAAACACATCAATGAGATCTCTACCCTTTCCTCATTCAGAGCTGCATGTGCAGTACACGAGCAGAAGAGGGCAGAAGTGAGATGGGGCATTGTCCATTTAGAAATGACAAGAGGATGTGTTTGAGTATTTTGTTTACTTTAAAACAGATTTTTTTTTAAATTCCCTTTTTGGTCATTGTCTCTGAAAAGCGATACTTAGTTTGTTCATTTTTTATTACTTTTACCATCAATAATTTAATTATTAACATTTATTCTGTGTCCTAACCACAAAAAATGATCTGGCTACACTTAATACAAGCTGATACAAGCTTAATACAAGCTGACATCTTTTTATAGTTAAAGTGAACATGTTGTCTTATATAAACTTGAAATTCAACGCATCTTTATTTCTTCATCCTTTATTTACACCTGTCTCGTGCATCACGTCTTAGCTTGTCGGTGGAAATTAAATAAATTTAATCAAAATAAACAGGCATGTAAACAGGCATGTTCTCGTGCCATGTAAACATGTTACTGCGATTAAGTCTTTAATCGGATAATTGATAATATTGTTACAAACTAATGCAGAGCTGTGTGAGCTCTTCACAATTGTGACCCTGTCTATGAATACCCACCTGTCTATAAAAAGTAATTTTTGTACATAAACCAGTTTAAAGAACATTCTGTGAAAATACAACATTGACACCTTTAATACTGATTAAGTAAGGCCAGGTCAAAGGTTGAAATTATAGTGAAATTAATAGGTGAAATCTTTTTTTAAACACTTTAATGCTGTTTTTTCCATTCTATGCACACACAACCACAGTAACATATTTCTAAATATCTTTATCTTTTACTCATCCTCATGTCTCAAAATACAGACCAGTAAATCGTCTCCAGTTAAGTATGGTAACCTAGGTTCCCTGAAGGAGGGAACGAGACGTTGTGAGCTGAAAGGGGGTTTGATCTTGAGAACCCACTGTCTCCGAGCCTATTAAAAAAGGCCAATTAATTGGCGAATGAATCAATTCACGTCCCCGCCCGTGATGAAGGGTATAAAAGGGGACATAAGAGATCATTCATCACCGTTTTGTGCTGAGGAACCTGGGAAGCCTCTCCCGGTCGCTGCAGCGGTGGACGGGTAATGTGGCACGGGATGTCACAACGTCTCACTCCCTCCTTCAGGGAACCTAGGTTACCATACGTAACCAGAGACGTTCCCCTTCAGACGGTCTCTCAACGTTGTGAGCTGAAAGGGGGTCCAATTCAATCCCGCCACGTCGCCAGATCACCTCCTGACATGCAATGGAGCGACTTACTCACTCTCTGTCAGTCACGACCTTCCAGTGAGTCTTGGCAAGGTGTCATCAGAGCTTCGCTAGAAGTTGAGAATCTCTCTCCAACGATGCCCCGGACGGTGGCCTTACTCCTACCTTAACTAGGAGCCATCCGTCACCGTGGGATCACTGGGGAACGCTATCCCTCTAATCGAGACCACATCCCGCACTTGGGGGGTAACTATGTGGAGATTACCTCATGATTCTCACCTTCTGGGAAGAGGTCATGGGAAAAACAGTGCACAAGCCCATATCATGGGGGGGCGCAGCTATAGGTGGAGGCTCACCTGGGGAGATCACCCGGTACACTGCTTGTGAGGACCTTAAGTGACATATTACATTGTGTGGGGCCGCCCTGTGTCAGGGAGCCGCTTCACACAGAGGAACAACTTCACAAACTGGTGCAGCAGCCATGGCTTCTCCGTTCGGCTGGCTACTGTGGGGTGTGCTTTTCGTGAAGGATTGGTTGTCTATACTCACCCCTGAAGGGGGGGGGGTAGGGAGGTTAAGAGGAGCGCTCTTGCTCACGTAAGTAGGGGAGATGGCGCTTTCGCAGGCATACACCCACAAGTCCTAGGGATCGCCCCTCAAGACACGAGTAGAGACCTAACTCCACCTAGAGGTTGTAGAACCACCCAAGGCGGTGGGTGTAGCCCTGCCCGCAGCTTTACAAATGTCTGCCAGAGAGACGCCATGCGCCAATGTCCATGAGGTGGCCACACTCCTTGTGGAATGGGCTCTTACCGTCAGCCGGCACGGGCGCTCCTGAGACTGGTACGCTGTTGTTATTGCGTCAACCATCCAGTGCACCATTCTCTGTTTAGAGACAGTCCTCCCCTTCTGCTGATCTCCGTAACAGACAACAGCTGCTCAGAGCTCCTAAAGCTCTGCGTGCGGTCCACTTAGAGGCGCAGGGCACGTACGGGACACGACATGGTAGAGGCTGGGTCTTCCTCCCAAGTAGGGAGCGCCTGCATGCTCACCACCTGCTCCCAGAAAGGAGTAGTGGGAACCTTGGGCACGTAGCCGGGCCGGGGCCTTAGGAACACGTGAGACTCAGCCGGACCCAACTGGAACCATTCACTGGTCGCAGAGAGTGTGTGAATGTCACCTACCCCCTTGATAGAAGCGAGCGCAACAGGAGGACCATCTTCATCATTAAGTGAGGAAGTCTACTCCAGGGGCTCGAAGGGGGGACTGCCAAGGCCTTCTAGGACAGTAGGAAAGTCCCAAGAGGGTACAGACTCTGGCCGGGGTGGATACACCCTCACCAACCCCCTCAGGAACCGAGTGACCAGGTCAAGTCGTCCCAGAGGCCTCACATCCAACAGATCATGATAGGCCGCTATGGTAGCCACGTACACATTAAAAGTGAAGGGGGGCAAGCTTTTGCTCAAGCCCCTCTTCGAGGAAGGACAACACAACACTGATCCCGCACCTCCGGGAGTCCTCACGGGAGTCCGTGTGAGGAGCACAATGACGAGAAGCGTCGCCACTTCAGGAGTACAGGCATCGAGTGGTCGGGGCTCTAGCCTGAGCAAGGGTACCTGCGATCGTTGGTGGCAGGATGCTCAGAAGCTCCTCGTCCCGCCAAGGAGCCAGACGTGGAGGTTGCAGAGGTCTGGCCTGGGGTGCAACAACGTGCCCTTTCCCTGGGTTAGAAGGTCCTTCATCAGGGGGATCGGCCAGGGGGGAGTGGTCGTCAGAGCCATGAGCTCCGAGAACCAAGTGTGGTTGGGCCAGTAGTGGGCAACCATAATCACTTGGTGTTCCTCTTCCCTGACCTTACACAGGACCCGTGCAATGAGGCTCACTGGGGGAAGGCATACTTCCTCTTCTCCCGCAGCCAGCTGAGTGCTAAGCCATCCGTGCCGAGGGAACCCTCGGTCAGGGCATACCAGAGCGGACAGTGGGAGGAGTCTGGAGTGGCGAACAGGTCTACCTGAGCCTGACCGAAATGCTCCCAATGAGCTGGACAGCGCGGGGATGGAGCCGCCATTCTACTAGCCGGGGTATCTGCTGCAAGAGCATATCTGCTGTCGTGTTCAGAGCACCCTGGATGTGAACGGCTCGCAGAGATTTCACCATCTGCTGACTCCATATAAGGAGGCTGTGGGCGAGCTGAGACATGTGCCTGGAGCGTATGCCACCTTGGTGTTTTATGTACGCAACGGCTGTTGTACTGTCCGTCCGAACAAGAACATGTTTGTCCTGAATGAGAGGCCTGAACCTCTTGAGGGCCAGCAGTACTGCCAACAGCTCTAGGGCATTGATATGCCAGCGTAGGCAGGGACCTGTCAATCGACCCAATGCTACGTGCCCGCTGCACACTGCACCCCAGCCCTGCAGGGAGGCGTCTGAGGTACCAGAACATGCCTTCTAACATGCCCCCCGCTCGTAAAAAGGTCTTGGAAGACCAAGGACTAGAGTGTGACAGCACAGAGGCGTTACAACGACCTGCCTGGTGCCTGTGCATGCCGTCCTCGGAACCCGACTCTGTAGCCAGTGCTGTAGCGGTCTCATGTGCATCAACCCGAGGGGAATTACTCCGGCCGTGGATGCCATGTGTCCCAGGAACCTCTGAAATAATTGCAGGGGGACCGCGAGGCACTTGAAAAGCGCTCAAGTACTGACTGCGCACGCCCATTCGTGAGTCGTGCATACATAGTGACAGAGTCCAGTTCCATCCTGAGACAGAAGACCCCCTACACGTGGGAGGGTTGGCTCCTATCTCGGAGACCCGAAGACCCAGTTGGGCTTAGTGCCGTAGCACCAGGTGCCTGTGTATACCGACTGTCTCTGCCAAGTGACCCAAGATGAGCCAGTCGTCGATATAGTTTAGTATCTGCACTCCTCGCTCCCAGGGGGGGCGATGGTGCTCTCTGCAATCTTCAGGAAGACCCGGGGGGACAGGGAGGACCCAAAGGGTAGGAACTTGTACTAGTATGCTCGTGCCTCGAATGTGAACGGAAGACTCCTCGCTCTTCACCGAAGTGTAGAGGATCCCAGGAACTTGGGTGGGCGTCTGGCGACCTGGATTGAGGAGCCGAGACGGATCATACGCTCCAGCCATCGTGACGGAGTGCACAGCCGGCCAGGCTGGCAACTTGCCCATCAGAGGAATCAGAGGGCCGATCTGCTTCACAATAGCCATGGCGGGTGGTTCGTGGCTGTCGAGACCAGCAGCTGGCCCCTGGGGGGACGGGTGGTCTCGACATGCCTCCTTGGACGGCAGACAGATGCACCCCCGAGGGACGCATATGTCTGCGAACCACATCTGCTAGCCGCGCACCGTCACGTGGAGAGTGACTGTGGCTGCGGGAACCCAGGGAAGGAGACACCCTGGGTGAGACCCGTCAGAGTAACCGTTTTGGTAGCTACTGACGGGATTAAGTTGCCTGCCTCCACGAGGCCGATGTTCTGTGCGGTGCCAGCTGTTCAGGGGGCGCTCATACCAGAGCCGGCGCGGAGGAGCGGAGCCATTTGGGAGATGATGGGCAGGACTACGGCAGCTTCCAGCGGCCGATCCACGCCGGGGAGGGATATAAACCTCCTTCTTCTACTGCACCACTGAGAACTGCTGGGCAAAGTTCTACGTGGCATCTCCAAAACAGTCCCTCCCTGCGCAACAGGCACAGAAACCTATCTAGAAAATCTAGAAACCTAGATTTCTCGGAATCCTACATTGCTCAAGGGTGAGCTGGAGATAGTTCTCTTGGACCACTATGATGGACATCGCTCAACCAGGGGACCGCGGTGACCTTCAACGCTATCAGTGTGAGGCTAGTTACGGTCCTGAGCTAACGTACTGTGGCTTGGTCAGGCCTTCCCTCAAAGATCTCCTACAAGGCTTCCTTCTTGGAGGGCGGCATAGGCCCTCGCCACTTAGGACAGGGAAAATATACATGCTTTGGGGGGGGAGCTTCGGTCTATCCCTCCAGGAAGATGTACTCTGAGGACACAGATGTGTCACAACAGCGCGCTCTGCTAGTGGGATACCGTATAGCCCCGGGCTGCGCCCCTATCGGGGGAAGTGGGAGCAGACGAGCTGTCATGACGGAGGCGGGCCACTAGGGGGCGCCATCCCGATCAACACCAGCTCGTAATGCACTTCCCGGAAAACATATGGTATCGGGGCGGGCGGGGCTTATTGCCCTGGGCGCCCCCGACATACAAGGAATCCAACCGTGAGTACTGGGGTGTAGGCGGGGCCGTACACTCGCCCAATACTCGCGGCCCGGGAAAGCATAGCCGCCATTGGCGGATCCGGATACGCCCGCCCTCTGATCGCCCAGAAGCGGTAGGTGCAGCGCGTCATCCAGGTCCGACGCTTGCAGCTCGCTCTCAGATGCTGCAACTGACAGCTCGTCCTCCTTGCGTGTTTGCGGGAGAAAGATGGCGAAACGTCTCGAGAAGACGGGAAAGAAGAGCGTAATGGGGTATTGGCGGTCCGCGAGAATGAAGCTGACGGAGATACGGCCATATTGATCCACAAATCACCAACGCCGCTCGTGGTAGTAAGGGACCGAGCCAGGGGTTCGGCTGCAGCGCTACGGGGAGTAAACGAAGTGGTGTCTGATTTCATGATGAAAAAAGCCAACCGGGGATGCAACTTCTTTATCATCATGTTCTCACAGAGAACACAACGCCCGCACGAGATCGTCCTCGGCGTGCCGGAGACCCAGACACGTGAGGCAGATCTCTCGGGAATCACCGTCTTCGACAAGCCGATTGCACCCAAGAGAACGGTGTCCCATTACAGAACCACGCGCTATGCCCTGGTAAGAAATTTGCTCTTTTAATATTGTAGCTTTAAAGCCACCTCAAGCAGTTGCTGAAATGCCCAGGGGAAGTTGCGCTCAAGAACGTTCCCCTGCACCACTTTATAATTTTCCAGCATTCTGTTAGACTCGAGACGCTTGAGGAGCATACCATGGTTCCAAAGAACAAAACGGTGATGAACGATCTCTTCTGTCCCCTTTTATACACGTCATCACGGGCGGGACATGAATTCATTCATTCACCAATTAATTTGACTTTTTTAATAGGCTCAGAGACAATGGGTTCTCAAGATCAAGAAAGCTTTATTTAGAATACAGGTTATGCAGGGATCTGTGTATATTGAATTGACCATTATTGCAGAAAGAGGAAGTCAGAAGTGTCAATCACTTTGAAGACAAGTTTCTATCATATGTATAAATATAGGCTTCTAGATGCTTATTCACCAACATCTTGACCCCCAGGAACCTATTGAACGGGCAGTGCCATCCACCTGTCCACCAAGTCATGACGTGCAGCTATTACAGCTACATACACTCTCAGATGTAAGGGTCAAGAGACCTGCCTGAAGTCGAAATGTGCCTCTGCGTCTGCATCTTGAAAGGCAATCTGTGGTGGTATCAGGGTGCAAAGATCCAGGTTAGGGCGTACAGATTCAGGATAGGGCGCACAGATCCAGGATAGGGTGCACAGATCTAGGATGGGGCACAGACCCCTTGGGTGCGGTGAACAGATCCAACAGCAGCCTTTCCCAGAAGGGTGGCAAACTCAGCCCAAAGGAAGGATGACAGCTTGCTTCTCACTGAAGTGTATAGGATCTCCTGGAGCTTGGGCAGGAGTCTGGCGAACTGTATCGAGTAGTCAAGACTTATCAAGCCTGCGTAACAGGGTGCACAACTGAATCCAGGCTCGTTGATCTTCCTCACTGTAGCCATGCTGTGAGTTTTGTGGTCTTAGATTGTAGCCGTTTGCGAGATACGATAACTACTCACTGGGGAAAATTGTGAGAATTGTGAGGAGTGTGACAGTGAGTGCAGAATCCCAGAATGGGGAAGAGATGTAATTTCATGTAACTCAGGAGCTAAAGAGGTTTCTATTCCCAACATGTACCATTGGCAAAATTAAAGAGGGTATGAGCATAAACACGGTACGTGTCCTATAACGGTAGGTAGTAGAATAGAACCATTAGTAACATTTAACTTTTACCATAGGCACAAAATCATTTACGTTTTATCTGACTACCGCAGAGCCTGCGTGTATTCCCACATGATCCCTAAAGCTCAAACCATCTACAAAGTAAGATGCTTCTGCATCAGGGTAGGGGACTGATTCAAGGCTAGGAAACAACCTTGTGACAACACTCATGTGGTTTATCCTCATAATCTAAAGGAATTAACTTATTGATATTACTGCAACATTTGATGGTAATTTTAGGATATGTGAGTAATGTTGCTTGTTATGGTATATTGTGAGATCTACTTTTTAATTTTTAGTTCCTTTTTGCCGTTCTTTTTCTATGTCCTAATCTCTCAATGGGTCATACTTCATGGTAAATGGTATTTGTGCTTCAGCGATCTAGGCTTTAATGAATTTTTCCTATTTGTTAAGTGTCTGTGTCACATCATCCTCTATCTGACCTATCCAGTACACACAAGCCTTATGACACGAAGATCTTCATTAGGGTTCCCTTCATATCCACATGGACTCCCTCTGCTGAACACCTAATTAAATAAGAAAACCTGATTTACACAAAACCTCTCTTCATAATAGGTTGATAGAGGTCTGATTGATATCAAGATAAACACGGTCATGTTCTATCCTTTGTTTGTAACAGCCTGGAGCAGTCATAGGAATTAGCTGCTTCTGTCCTGAGAATCCTACTTTCTTTACAAATTTTCCAGACATTGGGAGGTATGAGGCATAATTTGATTTAATACATATGTGAACTGCCCCTGTGTCAATCTTCATTGGTATGGTTTTCCCTTCAACCTGAACCTGCAAAATGGGTTATTGGTTTTTTGCATTAGTTCGTTAAATTGAAATCGGACTCTCCTCCGTAGGTTTCTCATGGCAGTCCTAGTATTCTGGGTTAGGGCCTTTTTAGGGGTTTACAGGCCCATGTAAAGGAACCGGCAGCCCTTGCCGCCCTCCACCTCTGATGGTTCGTTGCCATAGATTGGTGGGGTAGTGTCTTTTTATATGGCCTGTCTATTCAAAGCCCCAGCAAACTGCTGCTATATAAATATTGCTGCTTACATAAATATTTATTATAGAAGAAGAACGTAAGTTCGGGTTGAGTGGGGCTGCTGCAGGCATTATTGGTTGGACAGAGAATTTTGATGATTTCAAAGACATTTGGTGAGACTTTTCCGTTATAATGGCTTGAGTCTTTGTCTTATTTTTTGCCAAAAGGTCTCCAAACTGCAGTTGAATTAGACTCCTCTTTAATTATTTTCACCCCCTCTTTTCTACTGTACAGCTCTCATGCATTGAAAACATGGTTACAAAACTCTGTGTTTTAGAGTTCAGAACGACTACATCTTCTAGTTTGTTCTTAAGAAATGGTGGCATGGCCTCTAACTCCAGCATTTCTGGACACTGTTGCCATTAGTGGGTCTCCTTCTGGATCCCCTCAGCTTATTATTTCCAGCTTTTTAATTTTCTCTGTACATATGTGACTGGGTGTTTAGCCTCCCCAGTTGTTCCACCTTTTTTGTTTTAGGGTCAACTCACCAAGGATGTAAAGCTTGCAATGCCTGCCACATAGCATGTAACAACCAGCCCCAGTCTTGCAATGGGAGTACTCTCCCTTAGCCAGACGCTTGAAAGAATATTTATTAGTGCCTTTGGGTCCCCCACAGCTAAAAGCTTGAACATTGTTTCTTATTCAAGCACTCTTCTCCACTTCCCGGCCCTGTTGTGTATGTCGGGGAGGTGGGTGACTAGCCCCTCAACGTCCTGTGAAGCCCAAGATATACCCCAAGTCAGAAAAAGTTGGGACAGTATGGAAAACGCAAATAAAAAAAGAAAGTAGTGATTTCTAAATTTACTTTGACTTGTATTTCATTGAAGACAATATGAACAAAAAATATTTCATTTTTTGTCTGGTCAACTTCATGTCATTTGTAAATATGCATCCTTTCCTGTCATTAAGACCTGCTATAAATTTCAAAAAAAGTTGGGACAGGAGCAATTTAGGGCTAGTAATGAGGTAAAATGGTTAAATAATGATCTGACTTGAAACAGGTGATGTCAACAGGTGATTGTACTTATGATTTGGTACAAAGGGAGCATCCAAGAAAGGTCTAATGCTTTAGGAGCAAAGATGGGCAGAGGATCGCCAGTTTCCAACAAATACGTGAGAAAATTATTGAAACGTTTAAAAACAATGCTCCTCAAAGAAAGATAGGAAGAGATTTGGATATTTCACATTCAACAGTGCATAACATAATTAAAAGATTCAAGGAATCTGGAAGAATTTCAGTGCGTAAAGGACAAGGGCGCAAGCCTAAGCTGAACAACCGTGATCTCCGATCCCTCAGGCGGCACTGCATCAAGAATCTTCATTCATTTCTGAATATGCCAGACACAACATTCCTCACTTTAGCAAATACATATCGCCAGCATTGAAGGACAGTCACTCTTTCATACGGTCTCTTTATTCAGATGGGGCTCATTTACACACAATTTGTCTCTTTATTGCAGAGCTCATACAGTCATACTTTATCAAATGTCCTTGTTCACATAACCCTAAAATTTGCACTCAGTCTCCACTCTCCGATAAATCAAAAGAATGGAAGGCAACCTCTGGAGACTGATTAATGATTAATTGCTGTAAATTGTAAATGAACCTAGCTTAACAGGGTGCATCAGGTTCAGAAAAAAAATGTAATGAATGTTTCATGGTGCCTTTTCAACTTGCCCAGAGACAAACGGGTTCTCAATTCGTCTAACACAATGTTGAGAGACCGAATAAAAGAGTATTTTGAAATTTACTTTTTTTTATTTTTTTTTATATTAATAAAAATAATTTTTAACAAAATGTATTAATCCATATTATTAATTTAAAATGTCTTATTGGACAATTTAATGCTTTATTTTTTTTATTTGTAACTTGTTAAGTCCTCCATAACAACTCAAATCAACTTATCAAGAAACAGCATATTTGCTCCAAAACATGAAATATTGTTTAACAGCTTTTTTTATACTTTACGAAGCTTCTGAAGATATTCTTTTTTTGCTTCTATATCTTGAAACGACTTCAAGTAGTCATGTAGCCACAAGATTTGAAAAAAAAATTGCTGATGGGTTCTGTAATTATTTAATTTTGAAATTTGAGTAAACTGATCACTTTAAGCAAAAGGGCAGACACCTTTTACAAAAGATTTCAATTGAACTCTCACGGATTGGCCAGGTTCATCCACCACAATTACTCAGCGACCACAATAACCTTAGTACTAACAACACACCTGCACCTTATAAGCTCCGCCTCATTAGCACACTCCAGGCATCATTCATTGTCCGTGCTCGTTCCTACGAAGCGGACTCATTGTGACACTCTCTGCAAGACTACAAGCATTCTAAATCTCCGGAATATACTTACCTGTATCTCTGTTCCATTCCAGTTTGTCAAAGCTTCTGTTTCCAGTCCACGGTTTGTGTACTGTAAGCCAGTCATTTCAGTCCTGTTTCCAGTCAGTGGTGTGTGTGCCATAAGCCAGTCATCTTGGTCCTGTTGCCAGTCATCAAAAGGCAGCACCGAGCACTTCTCTAAGGGTGCCCTACTCTGGCCGGGCGGAGGAGTGCAATGGATTTTTGCTACAATGCTCTTTAATATTCACCATGCATGCTTCTCTATATCCCACAGATCAATCAAAGGTCGCGTTCATCACATTATTACTCAGCGGATCTGCTCTTCAGTGGACCGAAACACTCTGGTTGCAAGGCGGGGCGGCCACTCGTTCCATCCAATCATTCATCTCCCACTTTAAAGAGGTATTTGGAAGTGCGGATGGAGAAATATCAGCAAAAGAAATATCATTCTAACATTTAACCCAAGGAACAATGTCTAGTCATGAAAATCCTTCCGTCCTAAGAACGTCCGTGCCGATGCACTGTCCAGACTTCCTGATTCCTAAAATACAATTGAGACTCCTGCCAACATAATATCTGAAAGCATCATCATCAATCCTATCGAATGGTCTGCTCCTCCAGCCGTCGTCACTCCAGAACCCCGGCCTCCTCCAGGCTGTCCACCTGATCGTCATTTCATCCCTAGGACACAACTGGTAGATCTCATACACTCCACACATACCTTGCTTGGTGTTATCGCCTACAAGAGCAGATGGTTATTGTGTAGTGAGTTATCCAGCTCTCAAGCTTGAGTTTTAAGTGCTGAAATGTTCTGTTACAGAGAAGTTCAGTCACTAATCTCTACGGCAATCCGTTCCCAGTAGTTAACGACAGTACTGCCCCGAAAAAGCAGAAGGGATGCTAATGCACTATTGCGACATCCCTGTGGCGACCTACGTGATGACCCCTAACATTGAGGCTGTGGATCAGGGAGTTGTTTGTGCCATCTGTGAGAAACAACTTATTTATTGTGTCAATGATGGAATGGGTCGTGATGGAAGTATCTCCCTCGTCGATAGCCTTGCCATCTCCGGAGAGGCTGTACCTGACAGCTTTGAGCAAGAAGATGAGCTTAGAAGGCTACCCATCATCCCGCACCTATCAGAGGCAGATCTCAGAGACAAACAGAGAGCTGACCAGTGCATCAAACATGTCATCTAGCAGATTGAGCGTGAATAGAAATCACCACCTGCTGTGAGCGCTTTGCTTCTGGACCTAGCTCTGACTTGAACTGCGGAACGGCATCCTCTCTTGAACACGCCAAGAAGAAGGTTGCATACAGTACCAGCTAGTCTAACCTGAAGAACTTCATGAGACATTAATGAGTCTTAATGAGTCTTAATGAGCCTTTATGAAAACATGGGTCATATGGGAAAAGACTGCTAGACTTAGACAGAGCCAGATTCTGCTGGCCGAGGATGGCCTCTGACATTGAGAGGAAAATCAAGAAGTGTAACAGGTGTGTGCTCAGTAAATCCTTACCTGAGAAGGCAGCACCTTTAGTAAACATCATGTCAATGAGACCGCTTGAACCAGTCTGCATGGACTTCTGGTCCAGTGAACCATAAAGAAGTAACACAAAGGACATTCTAGATATCTTCAAAGTACGCAGTGGCTATTCCAACACGAAACCAAAAAGCTCAATTGGTTTCAATGTGCTTATGGTACAATTTGATTGCCCATTATGGTATTCCAGAGAAACTGCCCAGCAACCAAGACCCTGATTTTGAGTTATGGCTAAACTGTGTGAAGTTGGAGGCATACAGAAAATTCAAACAACTCCATACCACCCAAAGGGGCAACCTGGTGAAACATTTTAACTGCACTCTGTTAGACATGCCTGGTACTCTGTAAAAGCAGGATAAGTCACACCGGAAGGACTTTGCGAAGCATTTGGTCCATGCGTACAATTGTGCCAGGAGTGAAGTGACTGGGTTCACACCATTTGAGCATTTTTAGGCTTAATTGACAAACTAATGAGTTGATGCTTATGTGTACATATCTAAAAAAGATGAGTAGTTTTATGGTGGTGTAATTTTTGCATTTGAACTATTTTAGTGCTCAGATTTACTTTTATTTCGATGAACCAATGATCTCATACCAATCTATTTACATAGTTAAGGGATTTGGGCCATGTGTAATGTATATGAAATGGCTCCACATATTTGGTTTATGGAATAAAAGGAATGTATTGGTTGAGGACACATATGAAGCTCTTGGAAAACAGGAATATATTGGTGGAGGGCACTTTGACTTTTAAGTCTCATTTTGATTAACCTGTATAAACAACATAATGATTTTTGCACTTTTGGGCCTACATTGTACCCAAAAACAGATTAGGATCCTACGAAATGATGATGGCCGAGAAAAGCATCACAGCCGCCAGTCTTTGATACACATTTGTCTTTTTGTTTTATAATTCATGCAAACCCTCAAAAAGTCTGTTCTTTTGAACACTTTGAATAACAGTTTAGGTTCTTTTTGCATGTATGGGTGCCACAATAGACATCACAAAAATTGTTGTACTTTTGATTTAATTGTTGGCCAACATTGTTCAAGATCAACGACCTGCAAGTTAACAGGCCAAGGACATGAGCCTTACCCGTCCAGCTTTAATTGTCAGCCTTGATACACAGTTGCCTTTTGCATGCAAATTCTCAAAGAGATCAAACATAAGGTGTGTTCCAACCCAGAGTTAACCACAACTAGACAAGAGAAAATTCATCTATGGAAGTCATATTTTTCAGATTTTTGCGAAATAACATCAAATAATTTATATTTAATATTTCTGTAAGGGATGGGATAGTTGTTTAATTATATAGTAATAATTGTAAAAGCATTTATATTCCTTATCTTCAAGTTCAGCTTCCAGATTTGAGCCGAATCATGTTCTTTATAATCTGATCATAATTGCTCTTAGATGTTTTGCTTTGTTTTAATGTTCCTATTGTTAAGGCCTTTTCGAATCAAACTTAGTTTTTGTAGTAAGACGTTTATGTGTGACAATAACTACCATAAATGTGTCCATAATTGTGTCAAACAGTTTTGCGCTGATTACACCTGTTATGTGGTTCTTTCTCATCCTATATGATGGTGTGTTATACACTTGTAGTCAAGCAGACTGGGACGGAGAGTATGTTTTTGATCAGGTGCCGAATGAGAAATGGTGTGAACCCACTAATGTGAATGCAAGCAGAGAACTCAAAATGCGAAATTACAGAAATCTTTTTGTTTGGTCTAAAGTAAATTATTGTAATTATTATGTAATTGTATTAAATCGTTAAATATATTTATAAACTTAAAAAAATCTAATGAATTTTTTAGTTATATTTAATAAATTAAATAAATTAAGTCTTATTTCTTCAGATATGGTAGTTTTATTCTAATTCTCGTCTTCTGCTTTATGAGGTTTCTTCCTGTTAGTGTCTATGACTGTAAGCTGAATTCAACATGGCGTAAGAGTTCTCAAGAGGACGATGCAGAAAAGCTGAATTTGGTGAATTACGCTAGCAGCAAAATGTGACAATTTATTGTTTCTTGATAAGAGAAAAAGTATTTTCATTCAGCAATTTTCATTAAGAACCTAGTTAATCACAATCATTTAAAGGGATACAGCACCAAAATAAAAATAAAACATCTGTTATGAATTACTCACTCTCTAGTTGAAAACCTGCATACATTTCTTTATTCTGACAAACACAGTGAAAGATATTTTTAGAATAATTATAACCAAGCATTTTCTGGATCCCATAGTAAGACATTTATATTTAGGTATTTAGCAGAGGCTTTTATCCGAAGTAACTTACAAAGAATCCAGGAGACAATGAAGCTGTAAATAGCAATAGGTGGAAAAGTGCATAAACGAGTTTAACAAGTGACACATGTAGGATGGAAGTAAAGGTTACAGGAGCATGGAAATATTTGTCAAGATGGCATTGCAAAGAATGAAAGAATGCCCGACATTTAAAAATAAGGGAAAATGTAGGTAGGTCTAGTTCATATCCATCTAAATTACTTCAGTTATGCTTTATAAACTGAGAAAACCATGATAAAGCTTGTGTTAACAGGTCATGGGAGCTTGTGGGAACTTGTGTGGTCATGGGTCTGTTTGCAAAATTGAAAAGTATTTGCAAAAGGTTATTACATTTTTTTAAATCATAATTACATTAAAAACTAACCAGTAATAGTTAACAGTAATAAAACCTCTTTTCCCTAAAGGTGGGAACGAGATGGGTCAACTGGATGGGGTTCATCTTGAGAACCTGTTTGTCTCTGTGCCTATTGAAAAGGCCAAATAATTTTGTGAATGAATCAATTCATGCCCCCACCCCTGGTGATGGCATTCTCCTAAGGATGGTGCGTTGTGCAGCGAGTCCAGAAAAACCACCACAGAAAAGCAAACAACACATGGGCTTTAAATAGGGGAAATATAAAAAGGATAACACAATGGGGCAGGTGTAGGGAATGAAACAATGATAGGAAGATGGATGGGACAGCGAGGGTGCGGGGTCAGGAGACGAGACGAGAGAGCACGAGGCATGCAAAAACAATGCAATATGTCACATTAAAAAGTTGGCAGGTCTGTCATTATTCAGCCAAAACCTGGCAAACCATGAGCAAAAGAGGCAGAATCATGACAGTATTTGTGCCAAAAAAATCACACTTGTGTCAAACACTTTCAACGGTGTACTGTCTGATTCCACATTTGGTTCTTTTTTTCTTTATATGATAGTGTGTGTTACGCTTGTAGTCAAACAGACTGGGATGGAGTGTATGTTTGATGATTAAAGAAAAGCTGTTCAAGTTTATCAAGTTTATCAAGATTGTTTTGTCCACTCCCTGTAAGTTCTAGTAAAATTCAATGTGTCCACCCATGTATATATTTGTCAAGATGACGTTAGAGATGACATTATGAGGATGAGATCAAATGAAAGAACAATCATCATATCAAGACAGGAGCAAGTGCAAGTAAGTCTACTGAGTTTCCATGTAAAGTTTACTTTAGTTAAACTTTATAAGCTGATAACATATAAGCTAATTTTCCTTTCATCAGGGAAAAGTCTTAAAAGGCTAAAGAAAATCTGATCAGGAGAAGAATAGGTAGGATTTTGCCAAAAGTAAATGCCTTATATATTTTCATATATGTGTGTTCTGTGTTTTCTTCTCGTTTATTTATTTGTGTGGGAGATTTCTTTACACTTGACTTTGATACGACATTGGCTTATTTTGTGACTTTTCACTGGTTGGGTTTTCTGCACATTTTAAGCAATCGGCTAAAATGGCTACTTACCATTAGAAAGAAGAAATCCTTACAGATCCCTACAGATTCTGTTCAAAATAAAAGCTGAATGTCATTTTTTACATGTCATTTGTATAACAATAATAATAATAATAATAATTAATTCTCTTTTTTTTCAAAATATCTTAAACTACCTATCTGAACTACAGGTGTTTGAAAAGAAAGGAGAGAGAGAAGGACCTTGGAAGATGGCATCTGTACAATCTTTTTTAGAGGGGTTAAACAAATATTTTTCAGCACATGCTGGTTCCACATCTTTTATATTTACTCTCCTTTTAATCGGATTGGAGGCATTAACTCAAATGAATCTTTCATGCCCGTGCAGTTATGGAAAAAATATGCAACTAATAACATTAATTTTTATTGGACCTTTCGTTTTTACATTCATGATGATGTTCATCGTGTTAAGACCATGTAAAAAGACGCGTTTGGAATGTTTGGAACAAATTGCTCATTGTCTGTGTCCTCCTGTTATATGGATCATCATCTTGTTGATTGATGGTGATTATCTGGCATGTAGCTTCACATCATGGGAAGGAGATTACATTTTCAATGAAGAGATAAACAGAAAGTGGTGTAAACCCACTAAAAACACCAATAAAACAAAAGAAACTATATATCTTCATGACTATAAGATGTTTATATGTACATCTCAGGTAAATATATAAATATACACACACACACACACACACACACACACACACACACACACACACACACACACACACACACACACACACACACACACACACACACACACACACACACACACACACACACACACACACACACACACACACACACATAAATAACAAGTTATACACAGAAATATCTGTATTTTAAATAGTCTTTATTTTGTTTTTCAGATAGCGGGTTATTCTGTTGCTCTAATCATCAGTTTGATCATCATTGTTATCCTGAGCTGTTTTGATTGTTGTAACTGGAAAAAAGGTGAAGACGGATCACAGATTGATATTCGACCGCTTGTAGAACAAGCAAGCACCTGTTAACCACACATGAACGGCAACAGTTTTGTAATGTCCAAAAGAAGTAAAGTTTTTTTTACGTCTTATGTACATTTTGGACTTCAACCAATATTTTTGCTGGAATATTTCTCATTTAACACCTCTTTAAAGCTGTAAGAAAACTCATACCTTTGTCATGTCAATGTGCTTTTTTTCCATTCAACACCTTAATTCGGTGTGGTGTTATATAAGATATATGATATTATAAAATATGATTAAATAGTGTAACAAACAAGAGTTTTGACTTAAACAATCCATCATGTACATTAGGCTGTTATTTGGACTGCTTCTGATGATTTCTAAGGTCTTTTTGTGCTTTTTAAGAAGAGTTAACTGTATATAACAGGTTGTGTGGTATGCAGCATAGGTATCAGCACATGAGTGCCATGCAGAATATACATAAAACATTCAACAGGATGCTGTATGTTTGCAGTCATTTTATAAAAGATTTAAAACATATCAGCTTCGTGGTTGTCGTTGTTGTTTTCACTTTTTGTTGTTTGCATAAAATTGAATAATAAATGCCAATGGAACTATTGAATTAAATTAGCTTCAAGACCATAATTTTCTGAGACTGATGAGAGCTGCTACTCTCTTCAAAGCATTTGATTTTCCACTGCAGACAAGAAGAAGAGAAAACATCACATAATTCAAGCATACCTTTAAAAAAATGTTTAACACTTACCGATGATGCTAAATGTATTTTCTTAAAAGCTGTCATTCAAAGTTAACTTTCCTGTCAGTTTTCGTATTCAATTTATGTAAATATCATAAAACCTTGAATAAATAAAAACAACTGAAATCAAAAGTACATCAGTCCACAGTTAAATCCTTCCTTTTTTAAAGTTTTTATATTTAACTGTATCATTCTTTAATCTCTTTTTCCAGCACTCTGGATATGTACAGATCTTTCTCCTTGGTGTTTCCATCATTAGCATAGTTGTTTACCATGAATAGCACAAAAAATCTGATATTTAATATATTTAATACATAGCAGCCTATTCTGTTTCAAAGGTTTTGGAGTTGTTGTCTTAATTCATCCTATATAAAATGTCAATCTGAGGTCATTGTTGATTTTCTGAATATGCTATTAAAACCAAAAGTAAAGGCAACTTGCTGTATCAAATGAGTTTCACTCATAGGCTTTTTCTTTGGTAAACCAAACCTGAAAGACTTGAAAGGTGACCCATCAATTTTGAAGATATTTAAAAGCAAGAATTTGCATTAGGGTTTTAATATTACACTAAATGCTTACTGGGATCGTAGAGTAATGGTACTTGGGAATGCTTTATTTAAACATGACTAAAGATGACTTTCAGTTGGCCTCTCGATGGTGTGTGAATGGGGTTGATCTTGAGAACCCTTTTTTCTCTTAGCCTATTCAAAAAATCTAATTAATTGGTGAAAGAAGGAATTCATGTCCCCGCCCTTGCTGACGGGTATAAAATGGACAGAAGAGATCATTCATCACTATTTGTTCTTCGGAACCTGGTGTTGCTTGGTATACGCCTTGAGCGTCTCAAGCCTATAATTAAATAGCTGGATTCTTAGATTTAGTGCCACGGAATGTTCCTGAGTGCAACGTCCTTTAGGCACCTCAACTATAGTTGACAATAAATAGGTAATTTCCTTACCTTGACACAGCACATGGTTCTGTAATGGGTAGCAGCTGTTCTCTTGAGTGCAACCCAAGGACCTCCAGGAGGTCCGCCTTCCGTGTACCCGCTCACTGCTGTGGTAATTTGCTAAGGCATTTGGCCACAGCCCTAAAGGAGCAATAGGAAGGAAGGTCCCAACATCAGTCTGGGCCACGCCATGAACATCGTGGTGTGACCCAACCAGGCTAGGACAGACTATGCCCTGTCCCACACAAAGCTGGGGCCTTTTCAGGGATCAGCACCCACCTTGCAGGAAGAGAAATCTCCTCCACTGGGTTTCTTTAGCCTCAGTCACTGTCCCAGCGACAGTGCCTGGCTAACATTTGTGTCATTTCTTAAGCAGGATATGCCATCCTTAAGATGGTGAACCGAGCTGTGATCCAAGACAGGCGTGTTGAGATCAATCACCACCTGGACCTTCCCCCTGGTCAGCTGCAGGTCTTGACAGAACCATCTGCCTCGGCTAAGGTGAAGAAGATTACCCCCTGACACCCTGGCGAGCAGACTGCAAATCTGGATTTGGCTGTGAAAAGATCGGTCTCAGCTACTCGATCCAGTTCACCGGACACCCGCCCAAGTTCCTGTAAGACTAGACTTCACTCAGGTCTCAGGCTGTTCACCTCTGGACTGCTTTTAACACGACAGCCAACGAGTGGCTACTCCATCCCCATGCAGTCCAGCTCATCTGGGGGCACTTCAGCCATTCACAGGTAGACCTGTTCGCCCCACAGATTCCTCCTATTGCACACTTTGGTACTCCCTGACCGAGGGATCACTCAGCAAAGGTGTGTTAGCAACAGCTGTCTATCAGAAGTCAAAATGGGACGAGGATCACCAATACCGCCAATGCTGTAGCAAAAATAGTCAAAGTCAAAGTCACTTTTATTGTCACATCACCACAGCACATGTGTCCTGGTGAGTGAAATTCTTGGGAGCTTGCTCCAGAAAAATTGCAGCACAGTTAACATATAACATGAAACGTATAATACAGACTTCAACATAAAACAGTGTGCAATATGCACATACACATAATCAATACTATTGGACAAACTAACAATCAAAATAAATCGCAGTATGTACATACATACATTTAGCACTACAAATACATTACACACTAAACACAGAGTGTACACGTTCTGCATTATGTAAACAAGGATGTGCATAAAAATATGCTAAAGTGCAGCAGAGTGAATGTAAGCTGAATACAGTAAACAAGTTTTGCATAGGATGATGTACAGTTGTAATTGGTAGACTGTTGTATAAAGAGCAGCGTGTATGTATTGTCCAGTGTTAAACTTATGGAATTAAAGAGCAGTGTGTGGCATATCATGTATGGGGTTGTGCTGTGGGGTGTATCAGTTCTGAGTGTTTATAAGTCGGATAGCCTAAGGGAAAAAGCTATCCCTCAGTCGACTAGTGTGGGAAGACGTCTTCTGAGGGCAGCATAGAGAGCAGTCTGTGAGATGCGTGGCTGGAGTCCCTGATGATCTTCCGAGATTTCCTGATTCTACGCCTACTGTAGATGTCCTGGAGGGAGGGAAGCTCACCTCCGACAATGTGGCTGACAGTTCGCATGACCCTTTTTAAACTTTGCGGTTGCCAGCAGTCTGCTTCCAAACCAGGCAGTGATGCAGCTCGTCAGGATGCTCTCTGTGGTGCAGGTGTAGAATGTTCTGAGGATGCTGGGGCTCATTCCAAACTTCCTCAGCCGTCTCAGGAAGAAGAGGTGCTGTTGTGCCTTCTTCAGCACTGGGTTGGTGTGTGTGAACCAGGTAAGATCCTCACTGATGTTGATGCAGAGAAACTTGAAGCTGCTTATCCGCTACACAGGTGTCTTGTCGATGGTTACGGGTATGTGTTCCCTGCTCTGTCTCCTGAAATCTACAACCAGCTCCTTGGTCTTGTCAATATTGAGTGAGAAGTGGTTCTCCTGACACCATTTAGTAGACACCTCTCTGTTGTCGGTGATCAGGCCTATCACAGTTGTGTCATCAGCAAACTTGACAATGACATTATACCTGTCTGTGGCTTTACAGTCGTGTTTGTACAGGGAGTACAGGAGTGGGCTGAGGACGCAGCCCTGAGGAGCACCAGTGTTGAGGGTCAGTGGGGATGAAGTGTCGTTGCCCATTCTGACCACCTGACTTCTGCCTGTCAGGAAGTCCATGATCCAGCTGCACCGAGATCTGTTTAGTCCAAGATTCTAGATTTTCGCAACAAGTGTGGAAGGCACTATGGTGTTGAATGCTGGGCTGTAGTCCACAAACAGCATTCCCACATAGGTTTTCTCAATTTTCAGGCGGGAGAGAGCAGTGTGTAAGGTAAATGCAATGGCGTCATCTGTGGAACGATTACTGAGATATGCAAATTGTTGAGTGTCCAATGAGGCAGGCAGCACAGAGCAGATGTAATCTCTAATGAGTCTCAAAACACTTACTGAAGATGGATATGAGAGCAACAGGCCTCCAGTCATTTAAGCATGTGGTTTTGTTTTTCTTTGGTATGGGCACAATGGTAGATGTTTTGAAGCATGAAGGAACAACAAACAGACAGACGGATATGTAGCGGACGGGATCTACGTCCGCTTAGTAGGGGTAAATAACTCTTCCCTGAATGGCCGGAATTTAGAGGATCTAGGTCCCTAACTCCCAGACCTAATAGTCTCGTGTCTACTCTACCTGCTCACTAAGGCACAATAGCTAGGCTTTAGGATTTGGGCTTATCACGGTGAGGACCTAAAGTGTAGAATATCAGTGTGTGTGGCTAAACTGGTATTCCCCCTAACTACTATACCCTACAGACAGAGGATGAGACACCCCTACTTCAGGGAAGATGACAAAGCTTCACAAATAGAACAAAAAGGTTAAAGTAGAAAATTGCGTGGTTATTTATTACACAGTATTAGAATAAAATAGAATGAAAAATAAAAAAATTAAAAAAAAGTATATTTAGGAATCAAATGTAGAACTTATAGGACTGGTCTTCTATGTTAACCTCTAATCACCATATAACATTTGAGAGCCCACCTCACTGGAATGGCTCAATAACAGTTAACCTTTTACCAGTTCTGCACATATAAACACGGTATAAACTGCAAACATAATATTACTGTCAATAAAAGTAATGAAAGCTGGAGTGTAGTTGACACAACAATAACATTCAGGTAAACTCTGAATTTAGTTTTGAACAGTTTTGCATCATTCACTGTGTAACACACAATGTCCACTTTCAAGTTCAATGTTCCTTTTGGTTCGGATTGTCCACGTCACCAATCAACAGAACATGTCCATCAAGGGCACGTTGTTTTTCCAATGCCAATAGTGGGTTGATGTGTGGCAGGGTAACCTATTACTCACCAACCGCTCCGTGTATTAATGACGTGAGAGTGAGAGAGGGAGGGGGGAGGAGAGAGAGCCGGTGAGGTGAGACACAGACACGTGCCGGCTGTAGCGATGAACTGGCTGATTGTTCTCCTTTGCTTTAAACAATCTCCCAACGAGGCGACGAGCTAATAATATCTCTAACTAATAAACACTTTGTACTACATATCGAGGACAGGTGCCTCGCCCTATACGAATTATACTGGGTAATAAAACGGATGAATCTTCAGTGCTGATGGCGTGGAGTCTTCCGCTCTTACACACGTCACTCAACGCATAACTCTTCCACAGCTCAGACTAAAGCATGTAGCACACGCAATAACTAAGAGCTAAACTGTACTTTACTAAATCATCATACCGGAACCTCCGTCAGCATGAGACCTCTTCGGACGTCGCCATCTCCTCTCTGCTCTCCTTTTGTCCCGCCCCCTGTCCCGCCCTCTCCTCTCCTCTCATTCGCCAGAGCATCAGCATGCAATTGACTGATTGGCCAAGCCTATGTCCAAGTCTCTGTGCGTGATTGAGTGAGATTACCTTGAGGGATATCTTCATGTTATCATATGGCTGCATATCATGCCACATGTGCACACTCAGGGTGTACACTTACAGATAGGTTGAAAATGTCTGTAAAAACACCGGCTAGCTGGTATGTACATGCTCTGAGAACATGGCCTGGGATGCCGTCAGGACCCGCAGCTTTACGGATATTTACCCGACTGAAGGATTTTGGCGCTATTATCCGGAAGTTCGCTTTTTGTTAAAGTCCCCCATAATAATAAACGCTGCCTCTGGGTGATCGGTTTCCTGCTCACTTATATTCCTGTACAGATCCTCGAGTGCCTGTTCTGTGTTGGCTTGAGGAGGAACGTAAACAGCTGTAATTATGACCGTTGTGAACTCCCTCGGTAGCCAGAAAGGTCAACACAATAGCATAGAAAATTCCAGATCAGGGGCCTCATTTATAAAGCTTGCGTATGCACAAAACGGAGCTGAAAACATGCTTACGCCAGTTCCTGCGCAAAAGTTGTGATTAATAAAGAAAAACTTGACGTGAAAATATGCGCACCTAAACGCAAACTCTGACCCATGCGTACGCACATTTAGAAGACAAAGCAGTTTGGCAACACTGATGGGGAATTGAGGAACTGACTGCGGATGAAGGGAATTAACCCTTTGAATTAATTTACCTTAATTCTTTAAATGTCTTTACTTTATTTACAACATATTTCAAAATGTACAATATTTACCAGTTGCTCATAGGTCCCGGTTACAACAAAAAATACAAAAAACATTAAATCACCATTATGGGTCCTAAAGAAACCTACATTGATGCCTGCCGAAGACCGTCAGTTGGAGGATGGATCTAGATGTTAAAAAGGTAACACGAAATGAGAGGAAATTCTCTTGTGATAAGTTTGGAATGGGAAAGAAACAATCCAGGTCCCTCTGTACAATGAGAAACATGTCCATGGCCAGGTCTTCACTAGATCACAACGGCACGAAGGCGGTCAGACCACAGCAATGCAAGAAGATCTCCTGTACCTATGTAAACTGAGTCTTCAATAGTTTCAGCAAACGGCTCTCCACTCCATATGGCACCTTCAAGAGAGCAAGCCTTCTCTTTATCACATCTGCATCAGGTTAAGCTACAGGTGGCGTATCTGAAACACCATGTTGGCCATCGTTTGACCATAGGGCTTGCGGGTCTGAACACCTGAATGACCGTAAAACTTCCCTCTTCTATCTTTTACTGTTGTGGCTTGATGTATGCAGGATAGCCATGGTGTGGGGGGAGAAAACAGCCTTACTCTCAGCAATTTAAGCTTTGGACATGAGTGATGAAGAGGCTTTACATGCTTTGGAGAGGAACATTGGTTAATCTCCTCAGTTGAATGTGGTCGGATGGCAAGACAATCTAGCTGAGGAACATTGTCCCCATCGAGGTACAACCAGCCTGACGTGGATGCACCACAAAAGGATTCATTACTATATCTTTGACGAAATTCTTCATGTACTTCATGAAAAAAAGGTACTGGGTTGACAGAGGTGAACTCTTCTCTGCCATGGGATAGATGAGTGAGATGTGTACAAACTGTCCCCGAGCTGTAGGCCGATGGATTAGCGTCTGTAGGATCCTGCATATGAACAACTCCGCTCACCCAAACTGAGGGCCGCGCCGAAACGAGGGCAGCAGAATACAGGAAGCGGACAAAGTGGTGGCTGATTTCTGACCTCAATGTCTTAGCTGTCAGAATCTGTGCAGCAGGCTTATAAAGCAGCTGTATCCACACACAGATATGATGATCAAAACGCTGACTACCAAGAGCAACGTATAACCTCAAGTCTATAAGAAAAAAAAGTGGATCTAAAATTCCCAAATTTGACAATAATTTTTTACCATAAATATTTTTGAAGAAAATAAGATGACTTCTTGCTTCAAATAATATTTACCTGAGAATAAAGGTATGGGGGCATGTCAAGGTTTACAGGTGCCTTCCCTCTTATGCTGATTGGATAGATGATGTAATTGCATATGACGTGCAGCTGTGTACGTTTTTGCACATGCTCCTCCCAAACTTTTTTGTAGATCTAAATGTATTCTGTTCTGCTAACACAAGTATGTATTTCGTAATAAGTGCACCCTGTGCAGGCTGATAATTTGTTCATTTGAAATTGATCACTTTTGAGATAAGGAAAGGAAGCAAACATTAGGCTTTAGTGAAGGCCAAAGAACAAGCAATCTTATAGAATAAATGATATCTTCAGTTATTGGGAGGGAAAGATGAACTGTACACAGCCTTGGTGCTGCGGGTAAGAATAAAAAATAGTATGGGATGATGTGAAACGAGACTAACGATTGGTGTAGAAAGAAGGTGTGCAAGTATGGAATGGTTTTGAGTTGATTCTACTTGTTAGTCTAATAAAAACAAAAAAAAAACATTATTGGTGTCTTTTCTTTCCAAAACCATGCTGTTAAAAACTTCACGCTGTTTAAAACCAAGTTGCCTTAAAATAGTAAAACAAAAACAATTCTCCTGGATGGTTTTCATTTTTATATATATCATATTCAGTTTAATTAAACCTTTGATTTATAGAATCTTATACAACAAAGGTTGCATGAAATAAATAAAGGACTACATAGGAATGAAACAAGAAATTATGCAAAGCTAAAAGGACACCGTGTGATAAAAGCTGGTTAATTTCCAAACATACACACAGAGAAGCTAGATTGTTCTACACATCACCATGGACATTTTGAAGTCTTAAAATATATCATCATGGATTAAACGCGTCTTTCAATCAGATTTTTTTTCTGATTACTAAATGAGCATTGACCTGAAATTGGTTCAATGCAATAATAATTGAGATGTAGTAAACTCCTTTTACCAAGATATATTTCTGAATGTAGGAGCTTTAGTGCAGTGAATCTGCATTTAATGTCAACAATTTACACAATTCCATTGACGTGACATGGATAATCAATGGAGGAAATGGAGAGTGGAATTGTGGACAGGGAAAATAAAAAGCCTTACGCAAATATGATGGACAACTGTACAGGCAGTCTTAAGAGAATGACATCTGCACACTCTTATTTAAAGATCTTCATTACCGTATGTAAGATGGAGATTTTTACATCCGACTAAGACTTCCAGGGTTTAAAAAAAATGCTATGGGAAACAGTTTGCAAAAAGTGTACATTTTAAAGCTTTGAAATAAAAGCAAATGTATAGTTTAATTTGTGTGTATAAGTAACAAAAAGTAATTCTGATTAACTAAATAATATCTGTTAGAATTCAACAATAATATTTGGTTCGATGGCTAATATATTTTGTTAAATAAAAAGTTAATTTTTTATTATATAAACAAACAATATTTGCACATGTAGAAGTTGCAGGTTGGGTTGCTGTGTTTTTATAAAGTGTATTTGTTACATTTAGATCAAGGCAAAAAATCAGCAAGGGAAATAATATGTCTACTAAATGTAGAATCGTATTTTACTGTACCATAACTTATCTCCTGTAGTTCTTTTAGGTTGTCTAATGTATGCAAAACAAATCTGAAAATCTGAAAATATTAGAAAAAACAGAGTAAAAAGATTCAATTTAAAATAGTGTGGAATGCTTATAAAAATCTAGAATCTAAATAACATACAAAACAAATGTTCTTTTGCATGATTTACTACATTAAAATATTAAACAAACTTCTTTACATTACAATTACTTAAAGAAAAGTTTTGTCCCTTTAATTCAGATTTAAATATCACAATCTATTTGAACTTAAGTTTAATTTAAAACTCAATTTAAACTCTTTTTCTTGACAGTAAGTGTATTGAGTTGTTACAAATGCATTTACAGTGGATAAGAAAATCACTTTTGTAAAAGAACAAAGCAAGATGTAATTACGCATAATTTAAAGTCAGCTGTTTTTGTCATAAAAATGTGGCAAAAGTTTGCTTTTTAGTAGCATTTCATCATAAGAAATGGTTAAAGCAATAGACAAAAACTATCTCAACAATTGACAACTTTAATGTTATGAACTTACAATCTCTTCTGGAGAATACGAGTCTCTCGTTTTTTCCATCAACGGATGACCTCTTTATGTATATCAATCAATTCAATTGAATTATTTTTTTTATACTAAGCTTTGGCTACAAGAAGCTTGGCGTTATCCTGGACGTTCTTTTGCATGAAGGGTTTACATAAACATAGCTTGTGAAATAAATTTTGTACGTAAAATTCTGTTAAGAAAATTATGTTAAAAATAATCACAAGTCAAAGACTGAATAGTGAAGAAGCCTCTCAAAACGATTAATAACATCTTAAATGAAAGTTTGTGTTTACATTGTGTATTTGTTGTTTGCATATTGAAAAAAAAAATTGAAACTAAAATTAGGAAAACAATATTTTTTCTTAAATTTGTCATATAGTTTCAGGTGACTATGTTCATTTCTTATAGATTATCACCCTTAAGGAGCCCATTGTTTGGTGATAAAACTATTAATAATTGTATTGTATGAGTCCTTAACTATACATAAATGGTATTTAATTTTTAAAGATTGCATTATTAATCTTCATAGTGACCTTGTTGATTTGCGTCTCATATCCAGTCTGTCAAACATCTGGTTAAATAAATAAATAATCATAAAGATAAATAATAATAATAACCATAATAACAATAATAACAATAATAATAATAATAATAATATTAAAAAGTATTAGTAATAAAATGCCTCTGATTCTTTTGATGGTGAAAAGGTTATGGATGAAATGGTGTTAAATCACAGATCACACATGGCTTGAGATATTTTGTAGAAATGGTCATGAAAACACACTTCCATCTAGTGGTGGGGATTGAAACTTCATGTTTAGGGCCTTGTCTAATAATCCATCTCTATAATGTTACCCGGCCTGTTAAAACCCATTTTTTGTGATTTACTTTTTCTAATACATAAAATCACTCTACACGTTGATATCATGTCAAAGAATGAAACCATAATGAAATTAATAGGTGCGTCATATAGGTCACGTTTCATTCATCCAGCAACAAAACCTTTTGGATCTATTTACATACCAGCATTTAGTGCTGACCGGCTATCATGACATTTCTCGAAATAGACCCGATTTACAGAATTCAAATCAAGTGTCCACGCACAGAAACTTCTGTACAACATTCTTGAAAGGAAGTGAAACCAAATCTTCTGCCATTCAAAGCAGCAAGACATAAGCACTACATCACACTATACTGTGAAATATTAATTTGTGTATTGAACATTTGTAATCCAGAGACTGGAGGAGAAAGTGAAAGAAACTTCACACGTTGTATATCTCACGCACATCTATTTCCTCTGCGCTCATGACTGCTTCTGCAAAAAGGCCTTCTTGTTTTATTTGTATGTGCAATGCAAGATCAAAAGAGAAGTTTTATTGCAAATGGATGTATGTCAGTCTCAGTGGGTACATTATATATTAAGAGATGTCGTCTTATATTTTCTAATGATCTTTTGCAAACGATATAAATACTGACCCAAAGCGTTGAACCACACTGACGTGCATCAGACTACAGCACAGAACTTTCAATTTGCTCCTCTGGTTTTGTGGTGTTCAGGTTTGTGTGTCTTGTACGTTGTGCATCTCACAGACGTGACCTCCATTCATGACCTCACACACCTGTGTTGCTTACAGCTGTATTTAACAGAACGCACATTATGGTTAACACAAACAATAATGACAGAAAACCATGCAGGTACATTTGTTCCCGTTCGAACTTCCTGAAACATAGTGACCTGTAAAGTGCATGTGACATGGCAAATGGAATGGATTTTACAAAGACAAAATATGTATTTTATATATATACACATACATGGTTAACACAACAGGAATGTATTTCGTTTTGAGACAAATTATTTAAATGATTTGTCAAATATGAGCTGTGTTTTTCAACAAATATTAGAAGTGTTCCACGGAAGCAGACTGTACGGTGTGGTTTTGTGTAATTGTGTCGCGCATCGCTTGTCAAGGCCCCTAGCTCCCATTCATACTACAGATGCATCACACTTTGGCCACGCCTTTTCTCAGACCGATACTTAAATACTTAGAAGTTTAAAAATAGAGCTTTTTTATCTTTATAGCTCAACAGTGATCAATAGTCTGTCTTGAGTATAGAATGACAATTTTCAACGTTTAAATGTCAAAACTTGAGGTTTTATGAAATAAAAAAATACATAATACACAAAGAAAGAAAGAAAATCTTCAAAATGTTCTTTAAAACAACTTATTTTATGATGAAATCAATAGTTTAGCATTGCGCTCCTCCCCTACAACGAAAACTCACATGATCATGCCACTTTTTCATATATTACACTATATATTATATTATACTTTATACATCCGTTCTTTCTGGTTCACTAACCTGATTGGCTGTTAGCCATGAGATTTTCGACCAGAGACACATTGGATCCACTTCACTATTCGTATTACTCCGACCGCTCCGCACTTAAACACAGATACACAAACGCAGGGAATGAAACTCCAGGCGTGCTTTACATAACAGAAATGTACGACTATGCCCACACCAAGTTGGTTTGCGATACTCGATATTAAAAGACGAGAAACAGAACTCGACTGTCTTTATACATGCGCCATGACATTAAAACTATTTAAAGTGGGAATGCATTCTCTGTGAGTTGTTTTTACCGTCTCGGCCTTTAATTCCCAAGCATGTCAATCACATTTACGCACAAATGAACACACACTCATTCACGCCTCATTCATCTGAACAATGATTGTGTATGATCGGCAACTGAGGCATTTTTAACGCTTTCCAGCGCTGGAATTCAGTTTCGAAGATAGTAGACCCCAAGTTTCTTGAAGGGTTTTAAAGACACTCTGATGTTGTTTGTGATTTATCTACACACTTGTGCCCTCAAACCGTTGTATGAATGCAATATGGTACAAGTAGGAATGTGATGGTGCTCTATCTCAACAAGGCTATGATAAGGTCAGAGACACAAGGCCGCTGGCACACCATCAACGACTATGAGTGCCAGATTAGATTGAGATTTAGATTTGAATTGGATTATATACTATATATAACACTAAACTATAAACTATATATTATATGGTATACTTTACTAAAAACGCTACCATACCATGCCATGCCTTATATGTAACATCTCACATCTCATTTATCATATCTCATAACATATCTCATCTCATAATGATTTTTAGGTTTATAATAAATACACCCATTACAAATGAAAGTGACCAACACACCATCTAGACGTCTTTGGTTTATCATTGTTTATCAACCTACAGTATATCCTTGACAGTACAAGAATTGGGCATTCGGTCCTGGTTAGCATGTTATCGAGCCTGAAACACAATAAATAGGGTTGTGCATCCAGGAATTTTCTTTCAAGTCAGAGGGCTGGTTTGGTATCTCTGAAAAAGTACCTTGGTGATGGCTGGGTGAAAAAGGATGAAAAGTCAAACATATACAAGAATCTGATTTATGAAAAACATTAAGTGGGAAAGTTCACCCCAAATAACTTATTTATTTAAATAATCATTTTGAACCTGTCTGAAACAATAAAGATATTTTGAACAATGTTGGTCCATGTTGACTTGTATCGTAAGGGACGAGTACACATCAATACAGCCAAAGTTCTTCGTTCAAAATGTCTTTGTGTTTTGAAAAGAAAAGGCAAGTAATAATTTTTTTTTGCTAAGATAAAAGTTTAGTCCATTGAACATGCCAAGTACGGTATCATCTTTTCAAGCAGTTGCATTCAGGGGATTCCGTGAAAGTGTCAACCTTACAATTAAAATATTCCATTTTTACTAAAGGTTTTTAGTATACTTATAGCACAGATGTCAACATTTGGTGGTTTAAATACTCATGTGAGGTCTTTCAGCATTCTTTTTATTATTAGTAAATGGTTTTTCATAGTCAAGCAAGGGATATTTCCAGGACTGACACGTAACGCTACATTCTTCTCATAAACGGACACATGAAAATAAAAATAAAGCACTTATTTTATGTTCTCCAGACCTATCCCATGGCCATTTGTTGGATATTATTACATCTGGTTTGTACATTTTAATTCACATGTTTATTTGCATTTTAAAATAGAAAAATTGTACACAGAATGAAATGTTCTGATGTTTAAACACCAAAATGGGTGTTGTATGATATAAACAGTTGGTCCAGTCAATTAAGTTCTCAGAGCATTTTTATGTCACGTCCATAACACAAAAATAGCCTGTTATAATGACATGACGTTGACCTCATTTGACTGCAACCCACATGAAGATGAGAAAATAACCTCAATCATCTCAATCACACATTGTTGTTAAAGTATAGTCTCTTTCCTGTTTGTACATTATTAGTGTACATCTATCATTATAACCCTCTGGATCACCCTATGTGTCAGTTAACATCGTTTTAAACAACGATAGGAGTGTTTCAGTAGTCGTACATGTAGATCGATGGTATATGACCCTTTACCATAGGTTCAGAATTAGTCAGACTAGCAGTTTGTGTTAAAGTGGGCCGGGTCTGATGTATTCACTTGCATGCATGTTCTTAAGTGTGTGCGTTTGTGTGAAAACGGAAGTGGTTTATGTCTATGTTAATTCCAGAGACCCACTGCCAGTCAACTTTGAACAATGGTTTTCTGTATTTAAACTTTAAAACGACATGAACTTCATTAAGTGTGGCTGAGATGATGTCGTACAACCAGCTTAAAGTCCTCAAAAATCTAAACAAACCAGATCCAAGGGGGAATTTACACGAAACACGATATAATACTCCTAGGAAAGTTATCTTACATTGACATTTTTCATTATTATTCCAATAGAGTTTTCGATGTCGAAAGCCGATTTCAATCGTATTATAGTTCTTACAGATAAAAGCTTATCTTTATCTTCGTTCTAATCACACGCCTCTTTATTTCTCTCTCTTGTTCTGTCGTTCTCTGTGCTACTACCTCAAACAGGCGGGAAACCAAAAAAAAAAAAGAAAGGAGAACAAGATCAAGCAAGGAAGTGGTCTCTTGCAGCATTGCCTACACATGAAGGCCTTGGAAATTGAGATGTAGTTAAACAGCCACAGCTCAAGTGTAACTTCACATTTGTGTAGAATAAAAGAATCGCCCATTAAACATTTGTATACTTTTTAAGGACTTAAAGAATTTTTTACCAAAATCATTATCAAATAAAAACAACAACAACAACAACAACAACAACAACAACAACAACAACAACAACAACAACAACAACAACAACAACAACAACAACAACAACAACAACAACAACAACAACAACAACAACAACAAGCACAAGAACAACAAGAACAACAAGAACAACAAGAACAACAAGAACAACAACAACAACAACAACAACAACAACAACAACAACAACAACAACAACAACAACAACAACAACAAAAGTGATTTTACAATGAGTGTGTTGTTTTAAACGATTAAGACCACATAGTGTGAAAATGATCATGTGGATCATCAGGATGTGTTTAAGGTTATAAGCTATCTGTATATGAGAGGAAGATAGCCTTCACCGCTCATGAAAAGTTCTTGAAATGGCTATTTATGTAACAAAGTGCAAACCAAAAAAAACGAGACCAGATGTTATAAGACCTGTTTTCTGGTTTCAGTGTGTGATGTTCATCATTAAGTTTGTGTCTAAGCAACTTACACGCATTGTTAGAGCATTAACTAGTGCAAACTTTGATTTATGTACACTATTGCAAATGGACCAGACTAAATGGGCACAATATGTGGTTGTTGTGCTCTTGGGTAAATGCGTCCATGGACACTCTAATGTAACAAAGTCACTCCGTTCATTCAATAAATTATTTGATAAAATAAGTATACAATAAAATATATTAACCTTATTTTTTCCGTCTTTCCTCCTGTCTGTAAAACACCTAGTTTTAGCTCCCGTCTCTTAAAGCCTTCATCGTATGCCCAGTACACATGCATTGGTTACATGACCATGTTGAGAATAAAAATGTAACGACCATGACCATAGCTCCTGATTCAGGTGACTGTTATCCTTGTTCTTTTAGATCTAACTGTTGCATTTAAAACACATCATATTGTTTTCATGTTTAAGGCATTGGGTGGGCATCAGTGGCATAGCACTGAGCACTGGAGTGGTTTAGGTCATACTTAGCAGATCAAACTTTTTGTGTTAGTTTAGGTGACTATGTGTCCTCCTCTGCTCCTCTCTTGTGTGGGATCCCACAGGGCTCACTCCTCAGCCCTCTACTTTTCTCTCTGTATTTTCCTCCACTTAGTTCCATACTAACACATACACTTGCTGTGTCTACCCTTAAATTATGGAATGATCTGCCATTTTTGTTAAGCCGGCCTCTTCTTTATCTGTTTTTAAAACCCTTCTTAAAACCCATACTTCCTCTTTGGCTTTTGATTCCTAGTAAGATGTCGACATTATTTTCTTGATTTAATTTGTTACTTTGAATCCTTTTGTTTTGTGTTTTTTGATCGTGCATGTGTTTATTTTTTTCTGTACAGGTCCTTGGTCAACTTTGGTTGTTGTAAAGTGCTGAACAAACAAAAAAAGTTGGTGTGGTATGGGTTTCAGCCACGAGTGGGGGGAAAGGGCAAAGTGTTGTCCCTGACTCATTACAGAAGTAACAAGATGCCTTCAATCCTGGCATTCATTGTAGTCCAAAACATGTGGTTTTGTTTAAAGATGATAACTGGCTTTGTTGTTAACACTGGGATTGGTGACTTTACAGATTGTTTTTACATACTAAAACACAAACACACAAAATTTGTGTTTACTACCGGCGTGTCACTTGATGTGGACGCATTGTTCATGTTAGCTCTCGTGCTAGTTTCAGTTGGTTAGGATTTTAAAGAGTTTCCAGCAGCATTCAGACACACCAACTCACTTTACCAAACACTCAAAAGTGCCACTGACTCTCTATCATCCACACTTACATCCTGCTGAGGATCTGTGCCCACTTGCACTTCTAACAGTACATGCTACCTCACTGCTCTGTGGCTATCTGATCTCCTGTGGAAACACAGATCCAGGCTCAGGTCTGCTAAGAGATAGTATAGCAAATGTAACAACCCTGTCTACCTCTCTCTCCATCAGTCTTCTACTTTCTTTTCTCTCTGCAGATGTCTCGTGGGCTGAGGCTCAGTTCTAGCAATATAAAATTAAAACTTGCCTCTCTTCAAAAACTTGTCAGCTACACCTTCACCCTCTTCTGACATAATGGCTGATGACTATGCATTTTTCTTTGAGAGGACAACTACAGCAGTCTGTTCTCTCCTCCTCCTCTGCTGGAGCGTCTCTCTACCCTCTTTCTCTTTTCTAACTGAGGATGATGTTGCAAAGATCATCGCCTCTAACTACCAGACTACCTGCCAACCAGATCCTGTCCCCACCCATCTCCTCTAGGGTTTCTCTATTGGTCGTCCCTGCTCTCATTCACAATCAACTCAGATTCTGTTACATTTCCTTTTAAAGAGGCTGTCATCACCCTACTGTTAAAGAAACCCACTATTGATCCTGCACTTCTGGAGAATTACAGGCCGATGTCAGTCCTGGCCTTCATTGGTAAAACCCTTGGTTGGGTCGTCTTGGACTAACTCTTCATATTTCTTACTCAGAACCACCTTTTGAACAGCAAACCAGTCAGGCTTCTACAGTGGGCACTCCACTGACACTGCACTGTGGGCACTTCTCTGATTCTTTCTTTAAAAACCTAAAACTTGCAAGATCAGCATCTAAGTCATCTATTCTCATCCTACAGGAAATCTCAGCTGCAGTGGCCGCTATAAACCATTACATTCTCCTTTTGACTGACTGGGCCATAGGTGTCTCCAACACTGAGTTCCAGTGGTTCCAGTCTCACCTCTCTGGTAGGTCCTTCAGGGCGGTGAGGTGAGGTCTTGGAATCTCAGCATCTCCACAACGGTGTGCCTCAGAGCAAAGTGCTTGGACCTTTGCTCCTCTCGATCTACATTACATCATTGCAATCAGTCATTCAGTAGCATGAATTTCCTTTAACTGTTATACTGGCAATAGCTTCACTCTGCATTCCATCCTTCAGATCAGATAGATTCGAAACGTCTCTCTGCATTCCTGAGTGATATTTCACACGAGATGATGGACCATCAGCTACAACTGAACCTTGCTTAAACTATTTGTCGTTGCTGCCAACCCGAAGATCCATCACAACTCCTCTTTTCAGCTAGGATAATAAATGTATTCACCCCTCAGGAAAGCCAGAAATTTGGAAGCAGTAATTGTTGTGCATCTAAACTTAACAGCTCATATTGGCAGCACCGCAGGATCTTGCAAATTCCTGCTCTACAACATTAGTAAGATCAGACCTTTCGTTTTAGTGCATTCTACACAAAACCTAGTCTCTGGTCCTGTCCAGGCTGGACTAACGCAATGCTTTTCTTGTTGGACTCCGGGTCTGCACTTCCAAACCTCTGCAGGTGATACAGAATTCGGCAGCAATAAGAGGTCTTCAAGGAACCGAAAAGAACCCATGTCACATCTCTCTTTTTCAGGTTCCATTGGCTTCCAATAGCCGCTTTTATTGAATTTAAAGCTCTGCTCATAACCTACAAGACCAATAGAGGTTAAATACCCCATGATACACAGATATGTGCCCTCCAGATCCCCGTGCTCAGCTGATTCTGTTTCCATCTCTAAAAAAAATTGCCACAAATGTATTTTTTCTTCCTGCACCTGACCCTTTAAAAAACCTTTTGTCCCCCCCATACTTTTTCTATTACCAAGGGAAAAGAAAAAAAAGCTCATGTTTGCATTTGGCACATAGGTTGGGGTTTATCAAACTAGCACTAGTCCCATTGCTGCATGCTTTGTTACCTCTTGTACTGATTGCTTTTGTAAACATCACCTGTAAATCACTTTGGATAAAAGCGTCAACTAAATGAGTAATTGTTAATTAATGTAACGTAAACGGAGAATTAAAAATAAAGAAAAGGAATGAAGAGTCACTTAAGTGGTACAGTTAGCCATCAGATTAGTTGATAAAAAGCACAGATTGGACAACCTGTGAAATAAAAAACTGTCCAAATCTAAAAAAAAAATCATTTTATTTATTAGTTTATTTAAGAATACATTAACATTGTATCTTAAATCATGTGCATTTGGTAAAGTGGCACCTGTACCTGATACATTGATAAATTAATAGTGTACGTAGCGAGCTATAAAGAATTAACTTTAAAATATTGGACATACAACTGACAGAAAAAATAGGATACACAGATAGTGTTTTTGGAGAATTTTGAGGATCTTAACTCCCATGACCTTGGTGAATAAAAAAGGTCCATTTATAATTGAAAATCAAGCATCTGGGCATTTGTTTTTTAAATGTTAAATTCGTATTATAGCATACACATACTTTTTGCATGCTTAATTAAAAAAAAAAATCACCACATGATTCCAATTAAACAGAAAATATCCTTCATCGTATTAAAGTTTTATGACTTTTTTCCAGTAAAGACATTTATTTTGCAACATCTGCTGCCATCTGTATCTCCATTACCTTTAAACCTATTGAATTCTGGCTCAAATATGCATTTTCACAAACTTCTTCTCTTGCTGTCAGTGGATACAAAAAGGAAATCATCGTCCCCGTTCAAAGGCTATGTCAGAGCAAGAGAGCGCGAGGCAAGAGATGTGTTGCGTAGATGAAATTGCAACTTCCTGTAAAGAAAGGGCCTTAACGCCGAGTCAAGGAGGAGAGTTTCTCTCTGACTCCGCTCTGACTTGAGACCTGCAGACACAAGATTGAAGGTTTTATCGGGTGGAAACTCACCAACAACTGGACCTAAAGATTAGACGACTGAGAACGCGTAAGATGAACAAAAATGAGCAGGAAACCAAGCGTTGAAACGTTCTGATGGTTAATTCAGATCTGTGTATGTTTCAAACAGGACATATGGTGTCTTAGAGCTGCTTCGACCCTTGGATATGGCAAGATTTTTCGGACTAGGGCCTTTGATTCTGGTCCTGTGCGTGGCTCTGGGTGAGTACCGCATTTTGGAGTTTAAAAGCAAGTTCTTTGGTGGATCATTCGTCAACGGTTGAGTTACGATTTATATCTGGTATATATACACAAAAGTTTCAAAAAACTTCAGTAAATTCGATCTCGTAAAAATGTTCTAAAAAAAAGTGTCACTCAAAGTTAGTATGTTTCTTTAAATCAAAATTAGTCATGCAAAACAGAAATAACCTTAGGAGCCACTTTTCTGATATTTAATTATTATTTGTGTAATTTATTGAACCAAGAAGCACACACTCTATTAACATATCATGTTCGAATCGAAATAAGTAGAAATGCATCATTGAATGACACATGTCAATGCGAAGTGTGAAAAAACTGAATTTGGCTTATGTATAAATCGAAAGACAAGGATGTACAAATATACATTTGATACACGGGGAAAGGGAAATCTTTATTCAACGTGAGAAGTTATCATTTTGTAAAGCATTGCAGTGTTGACGAAGCTTTAAGAATGTGGTCAAATAATGCTTGACGAAGGGTTTATGGTGTCATTTTACCCAAGTGTCAGTGGCAGGACTGGGTTGTGATGGACAATATTTTGGTGACCTTCTTGAGGCTATCCGGGAGATGCTTGATGTTTGGGTGTGTCCCCTCAAGACCTTCTTAAAGTTCTTCTAGAATGATGAGCTTGAGCTGTCTGTCTCTTCCCATCTTCAAATATGACAGATGTTGATTGACGTTTAAAGGTTATTTGTTGTTTTACACCACGAGGGATGTCCTACAAACATGTTTTTTTGGTTGTGTGCGGATCTTGGAGTGGCACTTTGGAGGTGAAATTGTTCTTGATGTTGTGTCAGATCTTGGTTTTGATGAAAGGTTAATTGTTTGTTGTCCTGGTTATTAAAGAAACCATATATTACGAGTAAAATTATATTGCAATAAATCATTGTTTTTCAGTCGATAGCTTTCACTTGGGCGTGATGTTGCTTGATGATCTTGAACATAACGCCTTGCTTAACAGGCCTCTGACCACTTCCTTGTTCCATTTCGAGCTGGTTCCTGTCTTGCAAATTTTCCGGCAAAAGCCATGTTCGCTAGAGAGACTGACTACATAGTGATGTGAGAAGAAGAGAAGCGGATCGGAAAAAAAGTTAATTTTACCGTATATTTGAAAGTGATGTGGGTTTAGAACGGATGAGGATTCTCGCCACTACATTGTAAATGCAAATCTCCCCAAAATAGACATAAAGAGACGTTGCATGGTGTAAAAGCAGAGCGATCATCCCTGTGGTTAAATTCTGCATTTATACTTCTATCATTTCAAAACCCATTATCTATATTTGAGTTACAAGATGATGCTTTAAAGATATATTTACAATATGTTTGCTTTAGGTTTTAGTTTCAATACCCTAATTTGGATTTAGGTAAGGTCAGTAGTTATTATATGCTATGTATGGACTTAATTATCTATTTGACAAAGTCATCTTAATAAATAGATGAACGGACCAAAAAACACATATGATATGTATACATGTAGACATATGCGTTCAGAGTCAGACACTGCCCCATTTTCTGGTTTTATTCTGATGAAGAAATTCATACATCTTTACACATTCATTCCACGATAGCCAATCAGATTCCAGTGGATGAAACTATGCCCCACCTCTTATACATTTTAAAATCATTGAACACCAAGTTACCCCAAAATACGTGTCATTTTAGAAGTAACATTGACTCTTATCAAAAATTTTTCATACTGTCAGAAAAAAAGCTTTAAATTCTTTTGCTGGGGTGGTATATCAAGGTTCTTATCTGTATATATAAAGGTATATAAAACCTACGATGTTTTACCCTTCTGGTGCATTGTTGTATATAGGACCGGTTGTGTACCCCTACATGTTTTGTACATCTAACATTTTATGGGTGCACTATAGGTTCCTAATTTAGAATAATGCATCCAAAAGGTACGATATGTAATGGTTTGAATACTGATATAAGTCGACAGAAAAGATGCACTTTTACTTTTATTTCTGATGGTGAAAAAATAATTGTTTTAGCATTGTCTTGTTAAAAACATGCCTGTTGCTCAATGGTTAAAGCATTGCACTTACAACACGGGTTTGATCCAAGGGATTGCATATACTCAACAAAAATCTATGTAATAGTGTAATGCAATTGGATTAAAGCGTCTGCGCAAAACATAAATGTTATTGTAAAATAATTCATTATTATGATGTTCCTTATGATGAAAAGGATACACTTATTATTCATAAAAACCAATAACATTCATAATAATGATGTCAAGTGTTTTAATAACCATTGATTCCTAATCCTAAGAATGAGACATTTTAAAACTGCTCATAACTTTTATTTTGCGGTTGACAGTAAACAATTCAAAGAAAGTATATTTAGGTTCTACATATGGAACAATACTATAACTAGGCCTGTCTTTAACTGCATTGACCAAATGTGCCACTTGTATTATTTATGGTTGTGTGTGGTCGCTTTGACGTGAGAACAGAAGGTTTCACCGTCTCATAATTACATGACATAAGAATTCAAAGGTGAATGTGTAGGAGAAATATCACCTGAATCGCAAATACGTTTAAAAAAAACAAATGGCAACTTATTAAACATTTAATTGGTCTGGTATATTTTTTGGTTTATAAATATTTAAGTTTCTAACCCTAAACAGCCTAACTGTGGTGAAAATTGTTTCTTTTAAATTGTTGTTTTAAAATGTGTATGACTATTTCTTAAACAGAACACAAGAGAAGATATTTTGAAGAACGTTGGTAACCAAACCACAGCGGCGCCCATTCACTTGCATTCGTTTTGCATCCCATGAACAACCCGAAAAGTTTGGTTAACTCAAACTGTTGGGGAAAACGATTGCCTTAGACCATTTAAGTTCTGAAAATAATACAAAGGAGTACTGCTGAATATTATTTTCAGTATACATTTAGACCTGCTAAAATCAACTATAAATATCTGCAGGTCTCTGACACTCACAGGCTGTACACCTTCTAAAATAGATCGAACAAAAAGCACCTTATGTGTTTCGTGTTTTTACTGCACAAATGATAAAAATATACATTAAAATTAGCTTATTTTATTTTAAAATGGTTACGTTCATAACCTGTTGATTAGTTATGGATGTATTTATAGATTTCTTTAAATTAAAACAACTACCATTTAAAAAATGTCTTTTAAATATCATTCGTTGTCAGCCACAGACATAAACTCCAATGATTTAAGTTATATAACTGAATTTAATCTAGTTAATATAACTCAAATTAAATATAAATAATCAAATTAAATAATGTATAAATACTCATAATTCGTTCAGATAAGTTGTGCTTAATACAATATGTCATTGAGTTCACTTCACTTTTTAAAAAAAAAAAGTTACTTTGACTTAATGAAATTGAGTTAAATTAACTAATTTTATTTAGTGATTATTACTACTAGGTTAATCAGTTATTGTATACAACACAAGTGAATTGGTGCCATTGCTGCTTAAAAAACGTTCTTTAAAATATCTTCTCATGTTCTACTAAAGACGTGGTTAGGTTAAAAATAAGAAGAGGTGAAGGAAAGGATGCCAAAATTATATTTTCTGGGTGAACTATCATTTTAAATTGTAATAGTTTATTCTGAAGTCAATGGTGTCCCTAAAGATATGCAAATACAGTCGTTTGGGGGAATTTTGTTGGAATTTCCTACAAAAGCACCAAACCAAAAGCACTAAATTGAAAAACTAACACATGTAACTACTACTTTATTACCAAAAACTGTCAAACCTTTTCCACAATTGCCATAAAATTATTATTTGGTTCATATTGCAAGATAAATATTAAGATCAAGTAATGTGGAAAAATAATACACGGTGCGTTAAAAGTTCTCAAAATCCATGCAAAACTTGGCTCTAAAATAGTCATATGACATTAACATTATTAACCAGATGTATGCAAACGGCATTATTCTCAGTTTTGTCAATCCGTCCCACGTAATGGGTGGACCTGCTAAAACTGCACAATGCACGCATGTAAGGCAGTGAACCGAGTCGAGCCAAACCACATCCGGAACAAATGCCACACTGATGCGTAGAGTTAAACCTCACTTAGTCTAAATGTATTTCTATTAACAGTTTGTATTGGTCTAAAAACAAGTTTCATGACCTGATGGCATGTTTTCGATCGACCGCTTTAGTACTTCATTCTGTTCGTTCGTTTCGGACGGTAGACACCTGGAAGACATATGCTTATCGACATGTCTTGCTATTAAACACCAAACTCATGAATTGCTAAATCCAGGCCCAGACGTACCATGGGCATACATCTACAAAAAACCCAAGTGTACATACAGTATATCAAGCAGAACAGAAACCAAAGCGTCTTGATGTGAAGAAGGGGGAAGGGTTTTGTCAAGCTACAGGAAGCTGTGGTTGAGAAACTTGTCATTTCCATGGCAACCAGGTCGCACCACATATACACCACTGCTACTGACACCCTTCCCTTTTCTTATATAAGATAATTCCGTGAATTTCGTTAGTTGACTTGCTTTTGAATGCATCACTCTTGTTTCCTCGACTATTGTAAGTCGCTTTGGATAAAAGCGTCTGCTAAATGACTAAATGTAAATGTAAATGTAAATGATTAGGAGTTACAGACTTTTTGATAATTAAAGGAGAAGTATTCTGCACAGTTTCTGCCAATCTTATGTCTATCTTGAGTACCTGTAGTTTAGAGTCGTGTTGTTCGCATTTCCGTAAAGTCTTTGGTTTACTTACATTAACAGAAGACATATACAGCTTTACGATTGATTGCGTCAAGCTCGGTTTTTAACAATCGGATTATGTTGAACATGTCGACTCTAGTGTAACAGATTAAGGTGCCGATCACACCAAACGCTCTTTTACTGTTGGGAAACGTGCGCTGTTAATACGTTTTTCCGATGTCGCTAGGCAACTGTTATAAAATATATTATGTTCTTGTTCTGAACTTCCTTAATTAACCCTTGTGAGCCACAACGAGTTTCCCTCCATCATTGCTGTCCCTGGACACTATAATGCATCTGTAAAGTTCCGTCCTAACATTGGAAGCCCCGCCAATCCGTTTATTCGATTGGACAATTGAAAAAGCACATGATGTCTAGCGCTTTTCTGCCCCGAGTTGTCAATTTTTCAACTTGAAGCGCTCCGAGCACTACGTCAAAAATGTGATGCTTTAAACTCATTTATTTTTACAAAAATATTCAATAAATTACATGATTAATTCAATAAGGCCATGAGAATTCTGGCATGATTTTAAGCCGTTTCAAACCTTAAAATCAACACAAAAAGATGATATTAAGAGGAACGTTTGCGAGCGAGATAAACAAGTATTAAAAATGTAAAAGATGTAGTCAAAGGTGTCCAGAACAGTTACCTAAATACTACAAAACAAAATCTACTTTTCGATAGTCAACGTTGCCCAAGACCTGCAGGTTGCCAACATTCTTCCAAATATCTTTTCATGCATCTTTTCATTGAATGTATGAAAAATATGACCATGTCACATTTCAGTCCTCACTTAAAATACAAACACGAACCAACCCATTTAATCCTACATCAGATCATTGTCTGTTAAGATAGTTATGTATAAAGATATCTTTACCTCTTGAAATAATCAATAATTACAATAATGACACATATATTAGATCATTTTAAATCTGGATTATTTTTAGTACGGAAATATGAATATACTGGTAATTTATCATCTGAATGCTCTTTTTTTTTTGCATGTTTTTTCATAGTCATATTTTCTAATTTCAGAGTCATATTTTGTAATTTTACAAAAATGTTTACCATAATATTAATTAATGATGTTGTATTTTACTCTTTTCACAGGTGATTCGAACGACGGTGTGTATATTCATATCTTCTGTTAAATATGATGCAATAATATGTATATAATAATAAATAATAGTTTTAGTGTTCCTAAGCATAACAATAATTTTTTCAGCAAGTTTCTATGTTATATATGTATATGTAACGTGCTTTAATATCATCTAATGGTGCAAACTGAGTTAAAACCTGTGATTATAGGCACTGACAATATCACACCCACCAAATCACCTACCCCACCCGCAAACCCCATCCCAGGTAATCCTGACATCATCATCATCATCATCATCATCATCATCATTCTCACTCATGCATTTCTATTCTCTCACTCATCATCTATTCACACTCCTTCATTTTCCCATAATGCTTTGCTACACTCACAGTGCCACTTTTATATTTGATTTAAATGATTTTGCTTATTTTAAACATATTACCTGTATTAGAATGTTATATTTGCTTCCTTAAAACAAGACCAAAAATCTTGGGTCGCTTTCCTTTCCAAGTATATGTGTATCATTTGAAGACATTTTAGAGTTTTGTACTAAAAAAAGAGACAAAAATTCTTTATAAGAAATGCCATATTAAATCTATATCATTATAAAATATCTTATACGTACATCAACCTGTCGTTTGAAATTCCCAAAAGCAAAGTGGGAAATTAAATACAATATAATTAAATATGCTTATAATTATTATCATAATTATAAATTAACTCATAATACCACCAATACTCAACAAAACACATCTACTGAAGGTAACCGTGTCTTTAAGGTTTTCTTTGTATATAAGAATAAAATTAAATAACACAAAATGAGATGATCATCATATCTCTTTTACTAAAGTAAACCCATACACACTTCTTCAAATCTCACAAACGGAAGCAGCAGATGATAATTCTGCAGAAAATGATGACTTCAATGTAAAGAGTTTGAATCTAAAGGTCACTTTGTACCTTAAGTATTCCTAAGTATTCATGAAAATACTTGATGTTACAAAAAATATTTTTCAATTGACGAAATTTGAATATTCTGTAATAAATATAAAAAACCAATATAATAAAAAGAAAAATTACTGTTACTATCATTATCATTGTTCATAAGTTAATGACAAATTGTCTTTTACTCTTTCCACAGGTGATGCGAACAATGGTATGTATTCCCATATCCTCAGCTTATTATGATGTTATATAAAATATATAATAAATGAGGGTTTTAGTGTTCAGTGGAATAGCATTAATTCTTTAAGCAAGTTTTTTAGATTGTGTGATGTGTTTTGATCTCATGGTGCAAACTGAGTTAAAAACCTATGATTATAGACACCGATACAACCACAACATCTGACCCACCTGCAAAAATCACAACAGGTAATTCTGACATCATCATCATCATCATCATCATCTCTCATGCATTTCTATTCTCTCACTCATCATCTCTCTATACTCTGACCTCCATCTCCCCATAATAGTTTGCTACACTCACAGTGCCACAGTCTAAGAATGGACTTAAGAATAAAGTCAAGCTAAAATAAAGACGTTATCTGTTTTACGGTGTTGTTCACACCGTCAACCCCAACCCTTCACGGATATGAATTCATCATTGATACCCAGAAATGCTGTTTAAATCCAAAACGGATTCTATTTTTAAACTCCAAGGTCTTAAAGTTTAATGCGTATATTTTTAACATATGTATTATTTAACAACAGAAAGTGGAAACCGTCTCAGAAAGACAAAACACTCTCACCCTCACTCACCACCTCACATCAACAAAACACATCTACTGAAGGTCATAGTTTCAGATCTGTGTATTTGACGATTAAAGAATTATTCAATAAGAATTCACAGTTCAAAATATTTTATGTGGCTTAGTGAAATCACAAAATAAACAGTTAATTAACTCATATTATTTTATTAATTCGATCATATTATTTCATGGTAACTAACGAAAAATTTATTTAACCCTTAATCTTTAAAAAACATTAAATATTTTTATTGTGGAAAATATTTCAAATTTCTCTAAAAAATCAAAAAATGTTTGTAGTTTATGTAAAGAAAATAATACGTATTTGATTAATCACAAACACACCGTATTTATATTTTTAAATATTATGTATAATAAAATATTAATGTTGAATTGCGATACTAATATTTGAGTTAACAAGATTTACATTTTTAAAGCTATATATTTACTTAATTATAAAGCTTTTAAATATACTCTGTTTTTGCGTGAAACAATTTTAACCCAAAAATGAGTCCACTTATTTTGAATTTATTTTACTGTAGTATCAAACCCTTCATCTGCACCGGGTTTTGTATCACGCTCACCTGAAAAACAGAAGTTAAAGAACTTCGACCATTAACTACAACTCTTAAAATACGACTCTTTTACATCAGGAAAGCATAACTATTTTCATTTACCTTAAGCAAGCGGCTCTGAAATGATAAAAACAAAGGTAACAAAAAGTCATGTGAGTGTTTGAGAAGTGTTCACGTGATATTTCAAAGAATGTTGTTTATTTACCTCCATTCTTCGAAATATCTTCCTTTGTTTTTTGCAAAAGATGGTAAGCGAAAGCTCTTTAAAAGGCATTGTGTCATTTTGGTTTCCTTATGTTATCTTGGTGTGCGTGAGATTAATGCTTAAAGAAAAATGATGTCATCACACAACCATTGTTTACCAGCAGAGCACAGTTCTGAAATTACAGATCAAACCAGACCCCCACTCACCACCCCACTTCAACAAAACACATCTGCTCAAGGTAAAAGTGTCTTTTGTGTGTATCTGGGTATATAGAATAATACACAATATCACATGATCATTGATTGTCTTTTCATTGTGTCAGGCCTCTTACCCCCACACACGTCAACAGCAACATCACGACCAAAAGATGGTATGTGTGATATAGCGTTGAAATAATAAATGAAATATAGAAATATGGATTTGGTTTGCAATTCAATCATCAGGTTTGTATCCTCTACTGGTAACAGTGTTCTATTGATGTCTGCATAAATGATCACTTTTGACACTTTTTGTTTGTTGTGATAATAAATACATCATTGTATTCTTCTCCAAGTCCGAATGTAATATTGAGTGATATCAGATCATTAAATAGACGTTGGGTAAATACAAAATGCATACTGTAAAGAAAAAAATTGTAATGCATTCGTCATTTCTGTCGTCAAAAAGAATCAGGGACAAACGCCACCTCACTTGCACGCAAAATCTCCAACTCCAGCGCAGTCTTACCCACATCCACCTCCATCACAGTCTCACCTGCATCCATCCCATCCAGCACAGGTACAAACGCATACCACTACAGCACCAGCAGGGGTAACATCTCAGCCTTGAATCTGTATACTCTAAAGATATTTACAAAAAAGGTTTAAATGTATTGTATGAAGATCACATGGCTTGTGAGTAATTTGTACACTTTTGCATTCCCCAGACAAACCAGGCCACAATTGTAAGTATGATGTTTATCCTTTCATGAAATAAACAAAACATCTACAATTGGAGCGGTCCTAACTAGACGCACATCCAAATCTGTCGAGTGATTTTCTTTAGGCAAACTTACATTCTTGAATGATTAATGAATGTTTTTTGCACCCACGCGCAGGTGTGTTCAACCTTTTCAGCAATGAAACATTCACGTATGTGGAGTTTTCTGATGGCATCAATACCACTCGTACTGTCTATATACTAGAAACCTCAAGTGGAACTTCGACAAATATATATGCAGATGTAAATCCCTTCCAAATAAAGCATGAATTATTAAAACCCTGCACTAGCTACACCATCATGGTACAGGACTGCAACCCCAACGGAAACGCTAGCTTTATCTCTAGCAGTAAGTGATTTAAAGTTTTTTGCTACACTATTATAATGGGGGCAGATGAACGTTTTTTTTATCCATTTCTCAAACCAAAATAGAACATAACCTAAAGGGTAAAAAAATATACTTACAAAATATACAATGCTGTGGTATGGGGCGTCGTTCGTAAAAAGACAGGTGTGCCAAAAACGTATCATATTGTGTTATATTTACCTACAAAATGACATACATTTTACTAGATAGCACTTATTATAAATGAATCATCCTTATTGCATACAATATGAAATATAGGAGATAAATTTGGTTTAATCTGAAATAAAATTTTTACATTTAAGTGCAAAATGTAAACTAATGTTGAAACGTTTATCTTAATCTAATGTTGAGTCAATGTACATCTGCTCTTTATTCGATTACGCCATTTAGCGCGAATGTTGATTTTCATTGTGTGTGACAGCGCACAACACAATCTTTACTTTCAAACTCAACGATGACGAAAATCGACGACGCACATTAAGTCATGAGAACAATTTCGAAAAAAATGGCGACCAACATTCGACAGCACTTGTTTTGATTGCTCTCAGATTTTGACTGGTTTTCTTCAGATGAAACGTAACGTTAACTCTTTTGTTTACGGCGGAAAAAAATAATAGTGGTGTTTCCGACCCTATACATTAAACTGAGAATATAGGTAAGACCGGGAGTCTTGGTCAGGTAACTTTGTGAGGAATTGTTTTGTCCGAAGAGAGTTATGGGAACTTTTCAATGTTCGTGGATTCTATATTTGAATTGAGAGAACTATTACGTTTCAAGCATGCGTTTTAGAGAGAGATATGTTTTTAGTTATTGGAGTGTCGATGAGAAATTCCTGGGAACCGATTGGAAACGCGTGGACGATGTCGTTTTTAATTCTCAGGGCTAGATGTATGATTGTTATTGAACGTTAAGCTTTTCTCCTACATAGAAGTCGTAACTTGACGTACAATAACAACGAGCAGGGACAACCAAATTCCTGTCAAATTTTACAAAGGTTAAAGAATTCATCATGTCAAAAAAATAAGCATTTATTCCGTCTTATTCCCTTTCTCTGGAGAATAGGTTCTTGTCCTTCAGACACCAGTTAGTATTTATTGCTATTAAGTTCGAAGAGCAACTTGGGATTTTAATCCCATTTTATACGTACGTTAATTCACTTTAAGTATTTGATAACATTAAGCATTATAGAATGTCCCAAACAGCCCTGATGCTTTTTATTTTTCCGTTCCATTTTACCATTCCATATTAGAAATATTTGCAGTTTTTTAGGTACATGACACAATTTGACAGGTTTTCTGAACAAATTTCATTTTTCAAACTGCATCCCATACTTTGGGATTTTTTTGACATTTAGCTTCTGAACATATAAAAAAATTACATGCAATTAAAATATGAAACTAAATTTGCCAAACAGACTTTTAACAATTTTTTTTGAAAAATCCTGTTTTTGATGCATCAAGTTATGTCAATCAAACTTCATTTGATTTGTTTAGATTTGGTAATGATACATTTAGGAATAATATAGCTGGGTAACACGATAATACAACATAAAAGCAGTTTTATACAGAGATATATATATATTGTAGGGCTGCACAATTAATTGAAAACTAATCGGGATTACAATTATGGATGACAATTACTTAATTGCCAAAATCCTCAATTATAACTGTCCATTTGTGCTAATATTTTTGCATTTCGGCAGTATGGTTGTGCACAGAATATAGTGATAAATCTGACATGTTAAAATAGGTTTAGGAATGCTTTATATTTTAGATTATTTTTTGCTATTGAATTATATTTTTTAGTTTTAGAATGTATTTAGAATTTACCATATTGCTGCTTCACCATAAAGTTTCAAATGTAATATCTTACAATTTCAAAATATGAAAGAATTACAAATTTGATTTTTGTCATAATTGTGGATCCCTACTGCATTGTGAAATAACATGAATTGTCTTTTTTACATGGTTTCTCATTCTTTTGTACAGTTGTTGACCAAACTATATATTCTGAAGTAAATCGCCATGAAGATAAGGTGTGCTTAAAGGGAAACACAAAGTGGAACGTGTCAAAGTGTGTCCCTATAAAGAATGATAAAGGATGCACAAATGTGTCGGAAGTGTTTCAATTTGACAAATGTAACTACACGGTTAACTTCTTCATGCCACCAGGTAGGAATAATGAAACTTGTCGGCAATAAACTTATCTTTGTTATATGAAGAATATTTCATGCCCGTGCTTTCAAAGAACCATGCAATGACCATATGTTTAACATGGAAGGTTAATGTTGCATTATCAGTCCATATAATATATCTATAAGAAGTCTTACAACGGCCTTCACAGTTGTTCTTACCGGAAAGAAAGAATGTCATTTAGGGTACACTCAAAGTGATCCTTCATGAACAATGTTATATTGTAAGTTTTTCATTGTTGATGGTGTTTCAGTATGAGGCATTATGATGGAATCTACAAGTTGTATGTTCATAAAGAAAATTGATTACAAAACCCCAAAAATGATGAGTAACAGGGATAAATATATGAATGCAATGGCATTTCCATTCTGTGACTGAATAGTGCTTTTCACATTTATCAATGTTTTTTTTCCATTTTAAAGAACTGAATTGGTTTTATTTCAGGTAAGCCTAGTTTAACCTTTGAAGAAAAAATCCCCTTTCAGTTTAAGTGGAGTAATAAACCAAGCAACTGTACAAGCCAGAAGTTTCAAGTCAAGTGCAACGATGGTTGTAAGTAACAGAAAGGTTTTATGTTGGCATTGTGTGAATATTTCACATACCGTACGGGTGTATCTTTAGAATCGTGCAGTTTATGGACTTTTCTTTCCTTCTCTTTGTTTTAGCTGAGAATTTTTCCTTAAATACGGACGTGATATTATTACCTAAGAAGCTGTATAACTGTTCTGGGGAATACACCGCTGAAAATATATCCATCAAGACAAACAATTTCCAAATTAATATAACATGTGGTAAGATACTCCGTTCACAAATGCAAGGCCCAACACACCCTTAATTTTTATCCAACACATCTGTAAATACTTTTTTCATGTCAGTCAATTGGTTGCAATGTGTTTTTGCTTACTTGTTGTGCGTTTAAATCCTTTAAGTGTCTTAAATCAACCTTAAAGCCCACTGGTTAAAAATAATTACAATAATGGAATAATAAAATGTCATTTGTTTGCTGGTGCCATTGGGTTTAATATTTCATTGTGTAACATAATGACTTCAGTGTGTCCAAAAACAATTGTACATGTTTTGTGTCATGAACTTTGAGTTTTTATGGGACTCAACTTCTCTCTTTTACAGGCTGGCCATTAAACGCTCAATTTAATAATGTTGAAAAGGATTCATTCAATATGCACTATCCAACCGAAGAGGATAACTGCTCAGGGCTTCAGTTGTATGATTATAAAGCCTATTGCAAAAACAATAACAAATACGGTAAGAATTTTATATCGTTTTTTTATATTCAACATCAGGTATTGCATCTATTAATGTAGAGCTGTTGTTCAAGCTGTTTGGAATGTGGGTTGATATAATGTCTTCCGTGTGTGTTTTATCATTTATGGAAAAGATTGTACAAGTGAGGGAAACAGGATTGAATGCCGTGTGGGCAGTTTGGATCCGTATACTTTTTATACATGTAAAATTGAAGCCAAAGTTTACACCAACAACACCAGTGACAACTCTCCTTACATCATCTCTATTGGAAAAGAGCAAACAGACTCTGCTGGTTAGTGTATTATCCTTAAGTTTTTCTGTAGCATCTGCCTAATGCATGAATAATCGTGTAATGTAAATGTTTTTATTATGTTGAAGAAGCAAAGAGTGATAAAGTACAATCTTCTTAATATAAGATGGACATGTACCTTATATGTCTCATCTGCTTATGTCTTATAATGAACATGCAGGGTTCATAAATGTTTCCCGGCTCCTTTTCTTTCAACAGAACCCAGTTTCAAATCTGAGTTATCGAAAATTGCCAACAGTTTACACAATTCCATTGAAGTGACATGTGTAACCATTGGACAGACAAATGGAAAATGGAATGGAGGAAAGGGAACGTACAAAGCCGTTCTCAAATACAACGGAAATCAGTACAAGGACTCTAAAGAGAATGAAAACTGTGCATTTTCATTTAAAGATCTTCATTACTTAACCACGTATGATATTGAGGTACAGCGTCTTTCAGTGTCGCTTTTTAAGACAAGCTGGTCTTGCTTGGTTGGGTTGCTGTGTTTTTATAAAGTGTATTTATTCAATTTAGGTCACGGCAATAAATAAAGAGAGGAAATCATCTGTCATTTTACAAAAGAAAGTATCTACTAAATGTAAGACGTTTTAAAAATGCTGTGATTCTTTTGGAAAATACAGTATGCTCATGTCAATGTTCAGTAAATATTATTTAAAAATATGGTTATATCTGAAATAGCAATATTAGGAATTTGAAGGTTTGTGTTTTTTCCCAGACAACGATAAAGCTGTCATTGGCTGTCTGGCGTTCCTCATCATCGCAACATCCATTGCGCTTCTTTTAGTGCTGTATAAAATCTTCCTCCTCAAGCGAAAGCGGTCAGTGTCATGGTTTTACAAAAATTGACAAACATACAAGGCCAAGTTCAGTTGTCATAAAGTCTAACAAACTTTTCTGCTGGGATTTGTCATCACAGGCATGAGGAAGATGACGTCATACCTCTTACACGTAAGTAATCACATTGTCACTTCGGTATTTTTGGGAGACAGTAGACTTACAATTTTCACTTCTTCTTTAGAATCGCTGCGCAATGTTGAGCCCATCCAAGCAGAGAATTTAGTGGAAGCCTATAAAACTAAGATTGCAGATGAAGGACGACTTTTTATGGATGAGTTTCAGGTGATGTGTGTTACCTTTAATGCAATATGTAGCATTTGTCCCGTTGGACTACAGAATGCAGTTTTAGCAGAATGTTTTTTCTTAATATATATATTTTACGGCTTTATCTTTTTAGAGCATTCCCCGAATTTTTTCCAATTACACCATTAAAGAAGCAAAGAAGCAGGGAAACCAGTCTAAGAATCGCTACGTGGACATTTTGCCATGTGTGTATCACTTTAACATCGATTTTTATTACTGTCCTGTTTGGTTGTATGACAAGTGTCAAAATCCCTTACAATTGTTTTGTATCGGTTTGGAATTCTACAGACGATTATAATCGTGTCACACTCACCACCGATCCAGACAATGACTACATCAATGCCAGCTTTATCGAGGTATGGATTATATTGATATTAACTTATGAATGGGCTATTAATTGTAATTGATTTGAAAATGTATTTCAATTTTGTTTTGTAACAATTATGAAAACAAAATCGTTTTGTTAGTAACAACCATTTTAATTTTATTTAATTGGTTCTACATACTCATATACCGATTTATTGACATTTTAACATTTAGTGGAGGAAATAATCAACAAAGTCTTTGTAAAATCTTTCTTTTCTTACAAGTATTAAGCACATGCAATTTCTTTCAAATGTCCTTTTTTGTCCATTCAGGGATACAAAGAGCCAAAGAAATACATAGCGGCCCAAGGTATACATACTCATACCTATACTTGTACAAAAACATTTAAAAACGCATTGTATTTATTGTTGGACTTATTTTCCAGGACCTAAGGATGAGACCATTGATGACTTCTGGAGAATGGTCTGGGAGCAGAAGTCCTCCATTATCGTCATGGTTACTCGTTGTGAGGAAGGAAATAAGGTGTTGCGTGGTTTATTTCTGTTTGACATCCACATCCTCATTGAGATTCATTTGTGCTGACCGTTGCTTTTTCACCTTCCAGAGCAAGTGTGCCCAGTACTGGCCGTATTTAGAGAGAGAAACTGAGATTTATGAAGATTTCGTGGTGAAAATAAGATCAGAGGAACACTGCCCCGATTATATCCTTCGCCACCTGGTTTTAACCAACGTAGGAGGATCTTTGTATGTCTTGAATATTAATACGAAGACAATCGAAACGTGTTCAGCAACTGTGTGATTGCTTTCAGAAAAGAGAGAAAGCGACTGAGAGAGAAGTGAATCACATTCAGTTCATCAGCTGGCCGGATCACGGTGTACCTGGAGACCCAAGTCTGCTTCTGAAGCTCAGGAGAAGAGTCAACTCCTTCAAGAACTTCTTTAGTGGTCCGGTCGTGGTGCACTGCAGGTAAACACACATCCCTCTGTATGCATGGTGTGCATACTGTTCATGCTTAATATTCATGGGGTGTTGTTTTGTGTAGTGCCGGAGTCGGACGCACAGGAACGTATATTGGCATCGATGCCATGATTGAAAGTCTTGAGGCCGAGGGCAGAGTGGACATTTATGGATATGTGGCCAAACTACGTCGCCAGCGCTGCCTCATGGTTCAAGTGGAGGTGAGACAACAGGGAAAACAGATGTTAAAATCAATCTTGATTTTTTGTTTTGGGGAAAAAAATGACTATGCGGTTACACAAAACATCAGAGTATTTTGTTAGAATTATTGACAAAGAATTTCAATTTCTTACAGATTTTTATAAGAGCATATAAACATATATTTAGCCAGATTTAATATTGAAAAATGTTACATTTTGCTCAATGTATTAATTTTTCCGCCCAATATTTAATAATTAAAAAAACTTAAGCTGTGTCAGATTTAATTACAAAAAATATTTTTATTTGACATTTATTGGATAAGATTTAATTAATTATAAAATGTGTTTATATTTTTTTTGCAAAATATTTATATATTATTTATATTAATTATAAGTTTTGTTTGTATTCATTTCTTATAAATTATACAAATGTAGATTTTATAAACCTTAAACAAAATGAACAATTATTTTGTTTCCAAATCTGAAATGAAATCATTCAGTGTAAAAATCCGCATACCTTCATGTAAATAGTTAAATTATATGAATTCACATTTACATTTTTCTGTTAAATTTAACACTTAGCAATTTTAATATTTTTTCTTTATTTCAGAATAGTTACAATATAACGAGTAAAAATCTTAGTGTTGTAAGAATCAGCTGTCTATAAAGAAGAAAGAGTATTTCACATTTTTTATGCATGTTAGGATGTGTATTTGTATTAAAATGTATTTGCATGCTTTAATTCTAGCCTCAGTATATACTGATCCACACCGCTCTGATAGAACATAACCAGTTTGGAGAAACGGAGATCCCGCTCTCTGAATTCCACTCGCAGCTCAACAATCTCCGACAGAAATATGGAAATGATGCCAGCTTGCTTGAATTGGAGTTTCAGGTTTGTCATCTCTAAGGAAGAAGAAACAATGACATCTGCAAGATCAAACTAAGTTTAAATAATGTTTTCTGAATTTGATCTTATTTCTTTTCTAAAGAAACTCCCCAAGTTTAAAAACTGGAGAACGTTTAAAACCGCAAGCAGTGAAGAGAACAGGAAGAAAAATCGCTACTCGTCTGTTTTGCCATGTGAGCAACCACCATCAGCTTCCTATAGAACTTACTTATGATGGCTAAATAAGCACCACAACCACACTTCACCAAAATACAAAACTGACCAAGTGAATGTTTCTGTTTCAGATGATTATAACCGTGTCCTGTTTAGACTCGAGATGGAGCCCATCCAGACCAGTGATCCTGAGGATGAAGAGGATTGTTCTTCATCGGAGGAAGAGGAGGAATCTAATGAATACATCAATGCTTCATTTATTGATGTAAAATAATTATTTTAGAGTAAAGCTAACAGAAAAAACAAGACCTTTTGGTCTTTTCATTTTCCTGCAGACGTCAATCACACTTTTATTTATTGCTTTCCAAAGGGTTACTGGTGTAAGAAGAGTCTGATCGCAGCACAGGGACCTCTGCCCGACACAAGAGCTGAGTTCTTGAGGATACTGTTTCAACAACAAACTAAAACATTAGTCATGTTAACTGACTTCAAAGAAGATGACAAGGTAAAACTTTCTGCCATATATAGCAAAAACTGAACAAAGATGCACTTATATATCAGCTCACGCCGTTTTTGGTCTATCGGTTATGAATCAATGTCATTTAGGATTCTACATTGCCCGAAGATTTCAATTGAAATAATCTATCAGTGTGGCCGATGTTTCAGCGTACAACCTATTCCATGACTCATCTCAGTTCAAACATTTCAGGATTCATCTGAAATGATACTGCTGAACATAGAGTTCAAACATTCCCAACAGTGGAACGTTTAAGTGATTCAAATCAAACATTCATTATTAGAAAGGTTCAAACCTTCCTCGATTCATCTTGACAGTCAAACTCTTAATGATTCAGATCAAACATTCTTTGATTCATCTTGACAGTTATATGCATAATGAATCAGTTAAAAGTTTCATTTTACAAAGATAATGCACTTAAAGTGATTCTTTTGAACCATTCTTCATTACGACAGTTCAAAAGCACGATGCAAAGTCTTCCGAGAAAAGATAAAGCCAGCGACATACTTGTTTGCGGCTTCCATCTGTCCAGGTCTTTGTCGGGAAAGAGAAATCCGAATTCTTTTAGAAGTCATTTCATTATTCATATTTCAGCTATTTCATGAATTATGATGAGTCAGGTCTCAATCATTGTGTTACAGATCCAGGAAAACAGACCATAATTTTCTCTGTGTTCAGAGGTCAAAGGGAAAGGCCTGATATTATTCACCTGTTCCCTTTAATTTACTCAATACACCACTCCAAAAAAATATCTCTGGTCATTTGTTGCCCCCTTGTGGGGTTTTACATCCTTTTAATAATTCACATCACATGTCTGAAATGAACCAAATGTTGAAGAAATTTGGAATCAGTGAATCTGTATTAGAAATGAACAAAGATGTGTTTCTTTCAAATAGACTCTAATGTTTCACGGCAACTTTATATTTCTCCAGGATTATTGCTCTCAGTACTGGGGAAATGAAAAGAAAGTGTTTGGAGAGATGGAAGTTGAAGTTAAAAAGACAGAAAGTTTCCCAGCATACATCAAACGGCGCTTGGACATCCAATCCACCAAGGTACTGTCTCCAGCGAAACATCTAACATTGAAGCTCTGATCCATAACTTTTGTCTTCCTATTGTCATCTTCAGCTGCTTGTTTTTTACAGTTTGTGGATAAATGGTAAAGGTGGGGTAACACGTTTCTGACAACGATTGTTTCCATTATAAATGTCAATAAAAAAGGACATGTCCTCGATGATGCTGCTCCTGCCACTTACTTCCAATCAGATGCTCGGCCTGACTCAATTTCAAATCATTTCCAGGAATTCCTTACCCCACCTTTAAATAATTTCCAGTTTATTTTTTTCTCTGATTATTGTCTCAATAAAGGCATTGATATTTTATCTTAACAGAAGAGAGAGGTGCTTGAAGTGGACCAGTATCAGTTCCTCAGGTGGAGGAACAGTGAGCTTCCAGAGAATGCTCTGGAGTTGATAGAGATGATGAGGAACATCAGAGAGAACGGCGGTTATGACAAAAGCCCAAGGAACCGGAGCATTCCCATCGTGGTGCACTGCCAGTGAGTCCAATGAGATACAAATTCAAACATGAATAGTGTCTAGTGATTTTTAACCATGTTTATTTGCTACGTTAAACCAGAAATGGATCTTCTCGAACTGGAATCTTCTGCACTCTGTGGAATATCATGGACAACGCATTAACAGAGAAGCAGGTGGATGTTTTCCAAGCGGCTAAGAACGTGCGCAAGGAGAGACAGGGAATGATCGAGACATTTGTAAGTTCTTATAAAGTGAAAAAAAATGTCCTGGGATTTTCGATGAAACAAAAAAACCCCACAGAGTTTAAAGCTTTGAAATTAATTAAATTTACTTGTAAATTTGATAAACTCGAATATTTTTATTAAAATCCACCAAAAAATACTTGGTTGTATGTACCCATATGTTTTAGTTTATTTTTTAAACGTTTTTTAATGTTATATTGAATTCTTCAATATTTTCAACAGAAAAATCTATTTGATGTTTACAAAGATTTTATCAAGTTAATATAACTAAATAATATAAGTTTGATTTTGTGAAATTTCAAAATACTGTTTTCTTACCCAAATGTGACCTTTATCTTTTATGTGCCAAAACAAATAATGAATTGTGTGTATTTGTAATACAAAAGGACATTCTGTCATCACTAACTTCCCTTTAAATTGTTTCATATCTGTATAAATGTCTTTATTCTGGTGACCAATGACCATTGAAAAAATGAGATATTTTGAAGAATGTAGGACGGCGTACAGCCCTGAGGCATTATTTTTCCTAACATGATAGTCGACGGGGCCAGGACTGGTTGGGTTACAATCATTCCAAACACATTTCTCTGTTTTCCTCCAAACAAAGACATTTATACAGATTTGGAACGACTAGAGGGTGAGTTGGCGTGGCAGGATCTTCATTTAACTCAATGATTCTAAACTCTCTCCACAGGAGCAGTACCAGTTCCTCTACACGGCTCTGGAGAGCGCCTTTCCTGTACAAAACGGTGACGTCAAGTCTCGAGCATCCGACAGCTTGCAAATCATCAACGAAACCACAGCGCTTCTCTCGGAGCCCACCAGCAGTTCGAGCCCAGACCAGAAGGAGGAGGAAGGAAATGTCAAGGAGAGCCGTGAGAAGGAAGACACTTCTGCTCCTGAAGACACCAGTTCTTCAGCATCACCTCAAGGAGGAGCTGGAGAGAAGGCAGAAGAAAGTGAGAAGGATGGAGACGCTGAGAAGACCTCCACTGAGGGCACATCCAATGGACCAGCTGTTACTGTAGACGTTTAACCAACATTTTAACAACATTTTGTGGACAACATTATCCATTTTGTCCTGGAGGATGAGACATGAGCTCGTCTATAAATCTAGAAAAAGCCACCAAGAGAGAATTTTTATTTCTTTTTATATCTTTGAATTTTATTGTATATTCACAGTACATATGGTTAGAGTCTTAGGGTGACACGTTGCATTGATATTCCTGTGTGATGCCATGTGTGATGCCATGTGTCCGTAATGTTTATTTTCAGGCAGATTTCAGATTTGAATGTATTGTAAAATAAGACCTTAAAATAGATGTTCTATATTTTTGGTACCGGTATGAAAGCACAATGCTGTTTTTGAATCTAAATTATAGCTTCTTTACAAATATTTAAGGAAAGTGCTTTTATGTTTGTGGAAAATTGGGGCAAAGGAATCTTTGCAATACGTGGCTGTCGTCAAACTTCTCACTTTTCTTACGGATTGTTAAATCTTGCAATTTTCTTATAACGGAGATTTTTAATGTAACTTAAAAAGAATAAAATATAGGCTTGAACATGTTTGTGTTGCACTTTATTCGACGCAAAGCACACATGAATTGACATAACTCACTTTTGCAAGTGTGTATCTGTGCATCAACTGGGTCGGTACATTGATGCAGGTGTGTTAAATGTGTAAGATCCTTGGTCATGGCATAGTCACCCATTTGTGTTCTCTCCAGGTGCACAAACCAGATGTGGCAACTTCAAATAAAAGCTAGAAAAAGTGTAATTGTGCATTCAAGTGTAATTCAAGATGAGAACACAAGATGGCACATGTTATTAAAGGAGTAATAAAGGAGTAAGTGTAATCATCTGTGTGTGCACATGATAAACATGTATAATAAGGAGTATTGTTACACATTATTATTGATCTAATACATTCTAGGTGAATTATTGGAAAATGATGTTTAAATGCTGCTTAACGAATAGTATTTAAAATGTAAAGACACTGTTTAAAAATAAATAAATTAAATATAAATAAATAAATATATCCCTAAGTAACATTTTATTTTTAAATCATTATTTCACCAAATAAATTCTGGATGAATTGGTTTTTGAACAAATTATGTTTAAATGCAGCTAAACAAAATATTTATTAAATATAATGAATGTGTTTAAAAATATATGAAATTACACATAAACATGTATCATAAGTAATAGTTTATTGTTAAATTATTTTGTATATGTATTATAAATTCTGGCTGAATAGATTATTGGAAAAAGCATGTTTAAACCCAGCTCTATAATTAGTGTGCCAATTAAAAGAATATGTTTTAAAAAAATGAATAAAAAGAAAATATAAAAAATGAATGTAGGTATAGCATGTATCATGCAAAATGCATATGATTGTAATATTGTTATTTTATCTTATAAATTGGATTTGATTTAAAAAAATCAATGTATCGGAATAAAAAGTATGTATTTAAATACATAAATACAATGCATATCTATATATGTACAAGTTAAATGATCTAAACATACATCATAACCAATACTATATTTTTAAATATTAGTATTTTATCTTGTAAATTCTATGTCAAGTCATTTTAAATACAGTATTGGAGTCATTTTTACACACTAGTCTGTAAAATATTTAAAAGTAAGCATTAAGTAAAATGCCAAAACACAACACATAAGTATAGTATCATTAAAATGGACTATATTATATTAAAAATTCAAATGAACTGTATTTAAAAAATGATTGCAGCTATCTAAAAATACTGTGCATACACAAAGTGTAACGACAAGCAAAATATAGAAAATATCACATAAGCAAGTATCATATATCCTTTCATCTTTTAAATTCCAAATTATTTATAAGAATATATAAAGGAAAACATATTAGACAACACAAGCCGGCCTCACCATGAGCCAAATGCAGACAATCCCCCCCCTTAAATAAATCATAAGAAAATCTGACACACGTGATTTGCATTCAGCTGTCATGAAGCTCCACCCATGCATACAATTATCATATCATCTTTCATGCTATATCTTGTGTTTATCTGAATGTATCTAATTGAAGCGTTTATGGATTCCATATGTTCAATAGGTGCATGATGTATATGTGGATCCATAATTAGTGTGTGTTGTTTAGGAAGGGGATTCATGTTTAATTGCACACTTCAGGCTCAATACTAAATATAGAGAGCTGATCAGATGTTTTCTGTGCTCACTCTTCATGCATGTTCATAGTTGGGCATGTGTGGCAGTAAATGCAAATGTGTGAAGTTTGGGAATGGAACATTTGCATTTTTATCTAAAGCATTTAGCGGGTTTATGTTTCTCGAAGTAACATTCATGGCGGCAACATAAAAACTTAATGCAGTTAATAAAACTTTTTTCGTTTTGTTTGTTTGTGGTAAGATTTTGTCTTATTATGTTATTGTTATTGTTTTGTTTTTCAACAAAAAACAAACAACAAAAAGTTTGCTTTTACTTTTAATACAAAGATCTGTTTGTTTTGTTGTTTTGTTTTGTTTTGTTTTGTTTTGCTTTGTTTTGTTTTGTTTTGTTTTGTTTTGTTTTGTTTTGTTTTGTTTTGTTTTGTTTTGTTTTGTTTTGTTTTGTTTTGTTTTGTTTATTTTGTTTGTTTTGTTTTGTTTAAACGAACACTGGCAGTGTTAACACAGGATTATATAAACACTGGAAGACGGTTCTCATTAAACACTGGATGTTTTACTGTCTCTGAGCCTCCTGGTTGTCTGGTACACACTGGCCTGGTCTGATTCTTAAGATTCCTCTTTAATTACCATTAATCATTTTTTTGCTTTGTACTCCAACAAATTCAAGTACCGCAAACCATATATATTGTTTTTTTTTGTACACTCAATGCTCATTTATTTCACAGATGTCCTTCTGACAGATCTATGACTATAAATGTCTTAACACATGTGGCAAACCTCCAGCTCCAACAGAGATGTCCTGCTCCAGTTACTAAACAGACACTGAGACAATAACACCGAGTCAGAGACGACCAGACATCAGATGACGCCTCCATCCACAGCTGGAGATCCATAACATCAATACCAAATCCTGACTGCAAAGATGATGAGCAGGCCTGGGTTCATATGACGCTGGATCTTCACGCCGGCTTTACCAGCGTGGCGTGAACTTGTAGATTCATTTGATTTTCTAATACTCTGCTGAATGAAACGACCCGAGAAGGCATTATTAACTTTGTTTTTATTGGAAGACAGCATGAATGAGCTCGCTGTGCGTACGTTCATAGGCTTCTGAGTAACGTGCACGCGCGATCGCTCGAGACGGCCCGACCCCAGACTGAGTATTTTAATGCAAACAAGGGTCTCTCGGCGCACAAAGAGGCTACATATCTCATACAAAAGACGTCTTGAGTCAGGACACAACCCACACAGTGTTCAATGGCCTGATACAGTCATGTTTTGTTTGAGCTGCTTTTCACAGCTGGTCGTTCTGCGTGTCTCCCTCTTTTTCTCGTTCCTTATCTCCTGCCTCAAGTGCCACAGGGCCGACAATGAAGAATTCACAAACGCCTTGTGTGGAAAAACACAACACTTAATCGATTACAGGTTTATTATGAACACAGCCAGGCCTATTGTATATGTTTAGAACATGTACAATACACTACGTTTTTTATAATAGCACAAGGTAGTAAAATTACAAGATACTGTAATGGTGCCTATAATGATAAATATTAAGGTTTATTACTAATGTTCATATCACTGCGGTCCTTCTGAAACCTTGTGTCTCTTCGTTGTGTTGTAATATAATGCAGCCTTTATGTTACTGGGAATTGCAAACATCTACCAATAAAAAGTTTCAAATGAACCCAATTTTACATTTCCTTTTTGTGTTTGCTAGTACCTGTAAACGATCCGTGAAGTAACAAATCCCAAAGTTCACGATAAAGCCAGTTATCATGTTTAACAGAAATTAGATGTCTTGGACTACAGCAAACGCCAGGATTGTTGTCGTCCAGTTACTTCCGTGACGTGTCATCAGAGATCCGTTACAGAAGTAAGTAGATTCGCATGATGGCTTCTTGTCACTGGTGGAGATGCAATAACTGACAACTGAGTTGACAAATAGCAGTGGACCCCCCTTATTAGACCAATCAGAGCACACTAGGAGGCGGGGCTTGAAGAGTCAGGAACTAAATGTGAGTGTTGTACAGACATGCGGAAAGATGTGAAGCAACAAGGAACATAATAATACTTATAATGCGTTCTTTTAGTTTTTAATTATATTTATGTATGAGTATGAGTTAAACGATAGAATTCTTTATAGTTTCATCAGTAAAAGAGACTGTTTAAAACTGTGAATTTAGACATCCAAGGTGTTAAAAACGTTACAATATATTAGCATGCAATCTTCAATATTACATTATACTACGGTGTACATATTATAATGTTATACAGTTTACTACAGTTAATGACATAGTTTACAAACTACATTACAGTAAAATATGTGGGATATTTTGTTATGGCTATATCATTTTTACCACAATTGTACTTTGGCATTCCCTGGAGATAGTTTAAAGAATGTTAAGGAACTGGCACCCGTTCATCTATACTTGTCTTGTTTCCACGCAATAAAAATGTATAGATGCTATTCTCTTAAAAACATTCCTCAAATATCTTTTTTTTTTGTGCTCTGTACAGATCAAATTTTGGTGAACTTACATCAACCCCAGGTTTTTAAATAGTATTTTTAATTAAATAAATTCCAAATAAATCAGAATTAGAAATAAACTGCCAATACAGATGATAACTCGAACCATAGTCTGCTATGAAATATGATTATTTTACCAAAGTATATTACTATATGATTATTTTTACTATAGATTGATAACTTTACTGTAGTGAAACATAAAAAATTTCACTACGAGACATAAATACGGCTCTATAGTACCATGGTACAGTAAGTATCAGAACTGCACGATGTTTCAATATAATGTTGGGACTATTCAAATACCTTATTTCAGATCTAAAAAACTGAAATAATATGTCACCCATACAAAGCTACCATAAATATGACATTGATTCAATACCACGCTTTCATACCATGTAATATCCTCGCTGTACCACGTCACTGGCACTTTATTTCTCTGCATAGGAGTTACAAAATAGTTTGATTACATTATAATGATCCTATGGTAAACAGTGTAACATGAGGTCACAGATGAACTTATTCTCTTATATAAGTTCAGTTCTGTTGGCCTCCTACAGCTAGCATTAACAAGCCCTTTTCAATTCAGCGCGGCTCATAGAACAGGACGGCAGTAAGCGATACATGTGCTAGACTAATTCATGATTGTATGTATTGTGAACGCGAGCGCCTGGCGGGGCCGCTGTCCCAAATAACTATGACGCTCTATCGCACGGCTCATTGTTGCGCGATAACACAGAACCAAGATGACAGACGCCCCCGCCCCCCCGGAACACCAATCAGATTCCACGTTTCCAGCGTATAATTCCCCATGTAGGGGCCATTTATGAGGCATTAAGGGAACACTTTAAAATCTCATTAGATGGGACAGCTGCACTTCGCTGCTGCATGCTGCTTTAGCCCATACTATTATTGCTGCTGGGGAGATCGCTACCCCCTGTTTCAGGATGAGATTCATTTTGGGAGCTTAAATGAAGCTAATTGTGAGCTAAGACAGAACCGCGGGCCTTTCGGCCTGTGTGAGACACGGTAAAGAAAACCGCAGTCCTGCGGGCATGGAGGAGGGCGATAAAAACAAGAGTTTGTGTTCTGTGTGTTTTAACATGTACTGAAAGGGAGAAACATTCTTGAATTTTTTTACATGGTGGGAATTTAATGAATCCAGTTCTCATCAATTCACTGGTGGGTTCACAATCTAATATTAACACTTACAGTTGTCTGCCGCATTATAAAAGACTTTAAAACCACAAATATATTAAACGTTCCATGCCGTTATGAGTAATGTTTCTGCCAACAACAAAATTGGACTGTAAGTAGGTCACCCAAAAATCAAAATTTTGAAAAATTCTCACATTCTTGTCATTTTTAACCCATATGAATTTCTTCTACCAAACACAAAGGAAGATATTTGGAAGAATGTTGGTAGAAGGAAAGCAATGAAATCGGTTACCAATACAGTCATACAGGTTTATAAATGATGGGGAGTAAATTATAACTTTTCTGGGGGGGTTGAACAATCAATTTAAAACAGCTTTTAACTATTGTACTCGAGCCAGGTTGATACATCTTGACTTGACGTCTTGTACACAACCGGTCAACATTTTGGGGACACTTAATGGAAATGTTTCTCAATATATCAAAAAGGAATGTGTACGTCTAAATGTCAGAGATGAATTCGGTGGACAAACATATCATTTAGCAAACAATCTTTTTTCTCATGACAAAACTTACACTTGATTTCATAAAAATGTTTTTGAATGAGTGACTTTGAATATTGAAGAATAAGAGCGCTAATTAGAGCGCAGAATAGAATGAAACACCCCAGGGTGAGATCTTAAGAAGCTGCTTGAAAAACTGAAAAGAAAACATTTCTGCAAATTCTAGTCAAATGGGACTACATTGAAAAGATATATAAAATGATTTATCATATTTTTCTAGTTTATTTGTCTTACCATAATTCCCACAGCATCCTTTATTTTATTTTATTTTTTTATAATTTTTGAAATATATCAAAACATAAGTGTTCCAAAACCTTTGACCGGTAGTGAAATAAGAGGAATCCTTTTTGTTTTTATAACTTATTGTATATAGAAATAATAGAATTGTGATAAATATGTAGTGTATTTGTCTGTGTAGTTTATATTCCAGTGTGTTAGGAAAGACATGTGTTACAGATGGAGGTGAGCACACTGGTGTTCTCTGTTCACACCTGATATTTTTGGATGTCTCTTGTTCCAAATCATGAAAGGAAAAGGAGGAAAAAACGCCACTGTTTATACGTGGATGCTCACTGTGCAAAATCGACCGCCAGTGAGAGAGAATTTGGCGAAGGGTATTTTAAAACCCCGGAGAAACCTCAAAGGCTTTACTTAGAGGGGGTCAGCGGAGGCGATGTGGAGGCAAGCCATCCTAAAAAAACCTCCCAGGCGGATGAAGCCGACCCTGAAAATGATGTCACAGGCCTACCTGTGAACTTCGTCTTCACAAATCCTTTTTGTAGAGCTGGAAAAGAAACAGCTCTTCTTGAAGAATCGTTTTAAAAGATTAAGCAAAAATACCATGGTGTCATATTTAAGGGACTGGGAAAATATTTAAGAATATGCAAATCTGACATATTTTGCAAAGATTTTTAGAGAAAGGCTTAATCTTTTAATAATCATGATACATTTCATATCTTTTATACTCTTGATACATATAATCTATGTATTTTTTTTAAATCTGACTGTAGCTTCAACATAAAACCTCCACATTTTACCATTCGCAGGAATTGAAGAGATATGTTCCTGAATTGTAGCAAGCCGGATTGATTTGTATCTGAAGGGTGACACGTGGAATAACATTTGATCTGAGCGAAGCAAAATTCTGTGATCGCTGCTGAAGTTTGAGGAACGTTCGGGATAATGGAGCCGACGTGCCTGCAACGTCACATCAAATCACCTCCTCTCACGCTCCGACATGAGGAACAGAGAGATGGAGCGATATGACATGCGGTTGTGAAGCTGACATGATGATGGATTAATGAAAACACAATCATACCTGACTGGCTGCTGAAATCTTTGTATATTTCTGCAAGTTTTTTGTAAAATACAAAATAAGAGATTTAAATGGCACCCTTTTATAGAAAATAGGATTGAAATAAAACAAAAAAGATTGTCAATACTTACAAAAGCATTGAATGCATATAGGATGCTGCAGAACTCATTTACTTGCTTTCTTGGATCCGTACAATAGAAGTAAATGAAATGCCGGCACCCATTTTCAAGTCAAAGTTGACAGTTATACACTTTCTCCAACTATAGGTTCTGTAGAAGAAGAAAGGCTTTAGGTTTAAAATGTAAAGAGAGTTGGTAAATTACCAAATTTTTGTGTGAACAATCCATATAATGGCATACATTGATATAGTATCCCTTACACCTAAAAATAATTAATACCTAAGACAACATAAAAATAAATAATGTAGCTTAGTAAACATCTCAAAAATAAACATATTATTTTGATTTTAATTAATTATTGAATTTTAATTTTACATTTTTAAATGGAAAATAAAAAAAATTATTGATTACAAATCCTACAGTTAATGTCTCTAATATGTACAAATATTATTTAAGTTTATGTAACGAAAAAATAAATATTTATACAACAAATAAATGTTTGTAATATACAACCAATATCATTATAGGTATATCAATTTTCAATTCAATTTCCAACATTTAAACAGTATATAAAAATTATTTAGAAGCTTTTTTTGTGTGAATTGTTTCACAACAAATCACATGAAAAAATGTATAGTATATAGAGTGTATATGTGAGTATATATACTGTGTAACATATTAGGCAATAAATATTAGTATAAATTATTATAGACAATACATTTTAAACTGAAGTTGTGAAACCCAAATAAACAATTATTTTGAGCAAACACAGCAAGACTTTATAAGAGTTTCTCTTGAGTATATTACTATGCAGATCCTCAAGCTATAGGAAGTGACCCAGTTTACACACGCAGACTCATCCATATGCGCTGCATGCCTCCACATTTGAAAGAACAGATTATCATACATGTTTAACATGCAGTGACCTGTAACAAGAGCACATGAATTATTCGGTTGACGTTCGGTTCCATATGCTCTTTTAGACATGCTAGATGAAATTATAGTTGGATAAACACCAATTCATAAGGTCATCTATACAGTCTCAATACATCAAGGACTTATGAGTCAGTGACTTGTTTGAGAGCTGATGTGATGGTTGTGTAAATATTACAGTACAGCTTTATCCCACATGAATAAAAAATGTTGGAATTACGTCGTCCACTAATGGCTCACAGTGTAAGTTTGGTTCCATTAAGCTGCTTGTGTTGAAGTATTTTGTGGAATAATGTGGGTTCTGGGTACAATCCAAGAAATGACACGAACGACTCTTGCGTTCTGAGCCTGCAATTAAGGTAAATGGAGTACGCTGCCGTAATGAAAAAGGCAGTTGCGTTAATTCGGTAGAACGGTTTAAAGGCTGGGAATCTGACTGTGATGCAATGACGCTACGCGACTCGCCTACGCAAACAGTGATGTGATTGCCATCATAATAACGGTTGTTAATTTTATTAAAATTCATGGATGAAAGATCTGACACAAGTTGTGTGCTATCCAAATAAAAAAACGGAGCGTGGACTTTTCATACAACCTGAATGAGGCCCGGAAACATTTCTTTGCTTAACACAATAAAACCGATGTAGCGGCTCATATTCGTATCGATTATTTCTACTTTATTCGCTATCGGCCGATAATTTCAAAGCAGCCGATAGTCAGTGCTGATATATTCTATTCATCAAAAGAGGACCGGAAATTATTTTTTTTATATTTATATTTTTGAATATAAAGTAAAAAAGGAATTACCAATAATAACACCATTATTATTATTTACTATATGAGTTATAAATATAAAATGTTAAAAGAATCGATTAAAATCCAACGGTTAATTTCTCTAAAATGTGGAAATATTTTTAAGTATATGTAATGACAAAGTATATTAAAAATATATATACATATATAAATGTAATACATACATAATATTGTTGTTGAATTCTAATAGAAATAGTAAATCAGGTTTACTTATTTTTTCTTACATATGCTCAACATTTAAACAATATATTTAATTATTTTCAAAGCTTTAAAAAAAAGGTTCTTAGGTTAGAAAACGTACTTAAAACCTTACTAAGGCCTATAAACAAGTCCGATATGGAAAAACTGTCCCAGCGTTCAACTGGACAGCAGCAAGAATTGTCCATTCAACAGCTACATATAAAAAACGTCCAAAGTCGAATGAATTACAGTCTTTAATGTTGAAGTTTTTGATTATTTGACACAAAAGACACATAAAGTGTTGGGTGCAAACACTGGTCAATAGTATAAGCGATTCAACACCGTGCCACCGAATATTCCCAGAAGCGGTTAATATAAACACAGCTGTTTAACACCCTCTTTTCTTCCCACCCATGATCAATCTTAGCCTTGTGTGAGGTCACACACTAACATTCCCCGGTAAACCCTCAAAAAAAGAAACAAAAATGTTTACTACAATGTAATGACAATTTAATTATATCTTTATTACAGCATTACTAATGAGGTAATTATATGTGAATACAAACGCAGCGATACGAAACATTACACAGCAGTCAGATTAACGTCAGAACCGCCGTCAACCTTGTCAAAGCCTTCAGCTCGGTTTACCACGACTGGCAGTCAAAGCCACGTTTAAGTTCGTCTTTTGGACATATAATTATTCACAGGCATTGATGAATCCCGAGCTACGCTTTAACGAGTCTCTGCCTTGATAGCCGTGAAGTGCCGCGTTCTCATCGTGTATATTAATATGAGCAAAATTCAAGTGCCCCTCAAAACCTTAACCAGCTATATCAGCTATTTCTGTGTTTTATGAGATGATTGAGCTTCTAAGGATGAAGAGCTATAAGCTGATTTTAATGTATTCTGCCTTCACTGGGTCAGTGAAAAAGAAAATCCAAACAGCAATAACTGGATACTTTTCACAATTTACATAAAATGGTTAACCTATTTAGTGGAAGTAAACAGGGATTGGAGCTGTTGAGGTTTTTAAAATCAAACAAAAATTGAATGTTATTATGTAAGACACTCCAAAAAAATGAAAAGTTTTGAAATTAAGTAAATATGCTGATTAATTTGTTGTGCATGTAAGTAAACAAGAAAGGAGATGACGACTTTAAGTAACTTAAAATAAGAATTTAGATAATGATGATGGTGGTGACGGTGATGGTGGTGATGGTGGTGATGGTAATAATAATAATAATAATCAAAAGAAAACAACACAAAGCTACACACACTTTACATAGACGAGGCCGGACAAAAGAACAAAGGGAAACGCAGAGTATATATAGAGTCTATATAGAGTCCAGATGATTATGGGATTGCTGACAGCCGGGGTGATGGCAGACGAGGGACGAGGTGTGGGAACACGAGGGATCTTGGGAAATGGAGTCCAAGGGGAAAACATAGTCAAAAGAGGGACACAGGGGAGACATGGAGCCGTGACATCATGTCTATTAGAATGGTCCCAAAATATTGATTTATATTATATATATATATATATTATGTGTGTGTGTGTGTGTGTGTGTGTGTGTGTGTGTGTGTGTGTGTGTGTGTGTGTGTGTGTGTGTGTGTGTGTGTGTGTTGAATGAAAAAATAACACCATTTACATTAATTTCGAGATTTTTATCGATGTCTTCAATGTTTTAAAATGATTTTCTAAGCTATTACTGTTTACTTTTGTGTTTTATTCACTATAGCCATATAACATATTTTTTTACAGTGTAAATGCATACTCAGAAAAGCATAAAGGTCTGGTGGGCTTGACCTCAGTGACATCAGTTATTATTTATTATTCTAAAAAAGACCCAATGGTTAATACAGAAAGTCACGACAGAATGTTCTTATTGACGTACTATCCCTTTTAGAGCCCGACAACCAAAATTGAGAATTCTGTTGGGATGTGTGTTAGCAAGTTTACACTAGTTTATAAAAGGAAATTTATTTATAATTCTCTCAGGAGTACACACAAGACACAGCAGGCCCTGTCACCAAAAAGCATATCCAACTAATTCAAATAAACAGCATGTCGTCCAGCTGACGTTGAATAAGTTTATGTCCGGTCTCTCTCTAATACTCAAGATTTGCGTATGTATTTAAATTCATGTATTGATATGAACAAAGATGCTTTTTGAAACAAATTTGCGGCCACAGTCAGACACCGAAAAAGCAAACACACTATTATAGCATCACCTGATGGATATAAGTACATCATATATGAAATGGATTTTAGGTTATTCAAGCATACACATCAGTTTTAATATTGTTAGTTATGTTGTGATTCAAGTTGGTGTTGATGTTTTATTATAAGGATATAAATTGAGACATAAAAACCATTTTAAGGAATTATCATCAATTCTAGTTCATATAATATGCTTATGTTATGTAAGTTATGTCAAGCCAGTCGATAAAAGGTTGTCTTAATAAAGAGAAACTATTTGGACTTAAATGTATTTATGCAGATTTACATATGTTGTATTATTTCATAAGGAGTTTTACAGCACATATTTGGTAACTTTGTAAATCACACTTTTATTGTTTTATTCTAATATTGTTGTCTTAAAGGGAAGGTTCAACCAAACAAATCTGTTACCATAAACTAAGCTGTGAGTTATAACAAATCTGCATAAATGTCTTTGTTCTCATTAAGACGGATAAAGATATTTGTAAAATGTAACTATATCAATTTGTTCTGTAAAACACAAAAATAGACATTTCAGAGAATATAAGAATGGAAGAAAAGAAGAACTGTTTGGTTGTAAGCATTTGACCAACTGTTCTTCTCAAAAAGGCTTTGAAAATTGAGGTGACTTAACTTACTTTTCTAAGTATAATCAACTAAAAGGTTTAATATACTAAGAATGAACTATTTTACTAGTTTTTTGTTACCAGATGTAATTTATCTCATATAAATTACATCTGGTAACAAAAGTCCATGTATTTCTTCTCAAGAAAAACGTTTCATTTTTCTTCACATTATTTCAAGTTGAATCAACTTGTTTGTTTTTAGTTTTTAGTACTTCATGACAAAACTGTCACTTTTATGGTAAATAGACCTTATTTAAGATAAACAATTTCTTAAATTTTGTAAGTTTAAGGTAAATAGCTGTATTTTCACAAAATTTTACTATTATATTTTATATAATTAGTTTTTAATAAGTCACTAATTGGTATGAATTTGTGGATTGTGAAATCGTACTATTAAAAGTAAAAAAGCAAGACTAAAGCACTACGCTTAACCTCGCGCCTAAACCTAACGTCACTGCGTCAAAATCATATCATAAATGTAGGTTTTAGGAATTCAAACGAATTATCCAAATTTAGAGACATGGTACAATATTTACGGTTTTTCTGTGTTGGCAAAGTTACAAGAAGGGTGTAAAAACATTTTATTTTACGTAGCAAAAACTTTTATACAATATAAGTTAGTAAATTATCAAAGCTTATTTGTACTTATGGAATTAACATGCTGTCCAAGTATACATTAAACATTTTTATTATATTGACCCCGTGCTGAAAGCCGTGCCACATTACTTAAATGAACGCGCTGGTCACACAATTCCCTGTTACATCATATATATTATGATAATATCGCCCTGACTGCTTGCCACTTTATTAAAACCAAGAAAGGATTGCAAACTGACAGAAAGACATAAATGCCTGACCCGCATGACCGACACGCTGCAACTACGCTGCCCTCCGGAAACTTGTTCCGAGTTATTTATGATTCCGGAATTAATCTCACTTAGCCAAAGCTCCTGGAGAAATGAGCGTCTTAAAAAGCAGCGAGGGGGAGGGCTGCGCAAGGGTAGAGGCTGAAACGCGATTGAAGACTTATTTAAATCCCCGTCGTAGATTAGAAACCAGTTTGACAACCCTTTCACCACTAGTGATATCTGAGGTTTTTTACGACACAGAAAAGGGAGGTAATCTAGTCGGAATTTACAAATGATTTCAAGCGGGGCAGGAGACAAACTCTGCCGGGTATTTCCGCAGACGTGTTTTCATACTACCGATAATTTGGCAATAGAAATGCAAACGGGGACTGTATTTCAGCCATTGTACAACGGAATGCCATATTTCTCCATTGTTGAGGATGAATCGCTCGAGGCTTTTCTTCCCATGGCTCATTAACATTTTCAAAAATGGATTATTATTTATGCCCGGGTAAATATCACTGGCGTATGATGGAAGTAAATAAGGAAATATGATGTTGTCTTTGAAATGATATAGGAAAACGTGTGGAACCTCTAAAAGAAATGTGATTGTTTTTATCTCGCTGCATGTGTACGCTTGGAGGCTCAGAGGGAAAAAATATCTAGATTCTAACTTAAATTAAGATAAAAAATCGGCAAATAAAAAAACTTTTCTAATCATGACCCAATTTTATGTTGTGGTAGCTCTTTATAAATGTTCAGCACGTCATGCTCTTATCAATTAAATTAGGTTGGTTGGTTGTCAGCTAGAACAGCAATGATACATTATGACATTCATTTATGATCAGAATGAAAAGAGTAGATGAAAAATAAACCATCATGTGGCCTTTAATAGATTACCATACAATTCATTTACAATTAGAATCGGATCTGAAAAATAGCAAGCAAATATCAGCAATATTCTTTAAAGTCTTCAAATATGGTGATGCAGATTGAAAAGATTATCTAAGAGGTGCTTTGGTGTTTTTTTTTTAAGTATGAAAAAAACAAGAATAAAAACGTCATATGTTTAAGTAGATGATAGGGTGTTATACCCAAGTTCGCATTTCCAGAGGAGTTTAGCGGCAAAACTGGCGGTGTTTTCTAATCCATAGTTCGCTGTTTATCAATTCGCCACCACAGCTTTATTCTAAAGATGCCAGTTCAGTGGCTTTGGTTTGGAATATCCCCAGTCGGCGTGCACTGGAGTGGGCCACGATGTTCTGGAGTCCGGAAAGTACTACCTTTCTGTCATTTTAGGATTTTCATCAGAAAATTCATCTAGTTTTGGATCCTTCACTGGGTCATCGAGCGGGAGTTAAACTGTTGAATCTTTGCCAGAATTGAAGGCAAGTGATCCGTATGTCAGCGGCACAAACGAAATGTGCGGAGGATACATTGAAATTCCGGGATCTATCTGTACATCTTTAGTGTGAACTCCGTTGTAAGGATGAAGGACTCAGCTTGGAGGGATTCAGGGATCTGACCATTCAAATCGAAGGGGGCTAGTGCAGACTCATCCTCCATTTAATATTTACCAGAGCACTACTAGACTCTGGAGCTTCAGGCAATATGATACCAAATTTACTGTAAATAACTTGAATCCCCTTGCCCCTTGTACATCTCCTCCATCTGTGGTAGCGGCGGATGGACAACCATTAGGTACAGGCCAAATCAAGAACCAGACACCGGAAATCAAGCTACAAGTTTGAGTTCTACAACACAAACTCATCTCAATCTTCGCTGTTGAATCACCCAGTCACCTATTAATCCCTGTATTGCCTGGCAGGAAGGACAGATCCAGAAATGGTAAGAGACCAGTAATCAGTAATCAGTAATCAGGAATCCATCTCGTCCAATACCCATGGAGTATCAAGACCTCAGTGCAGCATTAAGCAAAAGCCATGCCACAAAACTTCCACTTCATCGTCCCTATGATTATACATTACAATTGTTCCCTGGAACCACATCGACCTATGGACGCATATCTGAACCCGAATCATTATCCATGAAGAGATAATACAAAGATGTATTATCTAAGGGATTTTACTGATGTTTGAATGAGATCACTATAAAATATCATCACCCACTCCTGCTTGTACCTTCAGCTCTTAAACGATTCCACAGAGCAAGGTACTTTACAAAATGGATGTACGGAGTGCCTATAATTTCCTCTATTTTAAGAAGTGGACGAAAGGAAGACCGCTTTCACAACAAGCAATGGTCACTATGAATATTACGTCAAGTGTTAACTTCAAAAGACCAGCATAGCATTCCTAATCTCTATTATCAGTCCTTAAGGTGTCGCCATGGATGAGTACAAGGTGAGAGCCGTAGTGGAATGGCCTCAACCATAAATACACAAGGACAACACGATGAACCCTCTACATTTCAATCACCAGAACCCATCAATATCCCCATCTCTGATTGTAGCACCAGTATCGTGGGATCTGATCACAGAATTCATACAAACAGGAACGTCCCCAAGCTTGCCCAGAGAATTGAGATTTCGTCATTGCAGAGTTTGGATTCATAGCTCAGCTGCAACAAGTCACCCAGGAATAAGAAACAATTCTGGTGGGAGAGGATAAATCAGAACACTATTCAATTCATAAATCATGTAATATATGTGCTCAGAACAAATCATCTCACCGTTCTCCGGCCTGTTTACTTCACCCTATTCCCATTCCACAGCATCCATGGTCTCACATCGCCCTAGATTTTTTCACAGACTTATCTGAGTCACAAGGGAAGACTAGACTGCATCTCAAAATGCGTCCGTCTGGTTCCTATACCCTGTCTCGACCCTTGCCTCTTTACATTTGTTGTTTGTAAATAAACTATGGATTCAAACCTAGTTGCTCCATCTTCGTTACGGGTAAGGACAGGGACAAAATAAAACAATAAAATATGTTAACTTTGGGAAAAGATGTTTACTCTTGTTATTTAATCCTAAACTTGGGAAATCACAATATCCATAAAATATATAACATTCCATGCCAAAATATTTTTTAATTAAACTGAATCAACGTAACTTTATTAAGAACAAAAAATGATTTTTTTTTGTTAAAGGTCAGATATGAAACAGAATCAGCCATTCTGGAATAAGTCTACAGAGTGTGATTGTGTATTTATGTGTGTGCATTTACAATAACTGAGCTCTCTCTCTCTCTCTCTCTCTTTCTTTCTCTCTCACTGTCTGTCAGTCTATCCACTGTCTTTCTTTCTTCCCCCCCGGATGCGTGTTTTGTTCTCATGTTGGTCAAGGGCCAGCATCCTAAAACACACATTACATGCCATAGAGGTCCAGGGCCGTCTTTGCTGCGCTGGAGTGCCCTTAAAAGTGTGCGTTACGTAATTGCCAACTGTCTTGAATCATTAGGGGCAGCCTTTAAAAAATACATGTTACTGCCGACAGCTGCGTACACTCGGCTTTGCCTGCATTTCAGATCAGATTTGCTTCAGAGGTTCCGCTCGGTTATATTTAACCCTGAGCACAATGAGAGGTCTGCCAGCGAAGACCTATGCTATGTGGTCTTCTCCGGTTGATGGAAAAGAACGAAGGGAAGGAAGGAGGAGGAAGTGAAGAAAGGACGGAAAAAAGAATTTAAGAATGAAAGACAGAAAGAAGAAAGAAAAATGGAATGAAACAAGCAGAAAGAAAGATTGAATGAAAGAAACAAAGTAGGAACAAAAGAAAGAATTAACAAATGAATAAGAAAAAGGCAGGAAGGAAGGAAGGATGGCAGGAAGGAAGGATGGAAAGAAGGAAGGAAGGAAGGAAGGAAGGAAGAAAGAGAGAAAGAAAGAAAGAAAGAAAGAAAGAAAGGAAGGAGGGAGGGAGGGAGGGAGGGAGGGAGGGAGGGAGGGAGGAAGGAAGGAAGGAAGGAAGGAAGAAAGAAAGAAAGAAAGAAAGGAAGAAAGAAAGAAAGAAAGAAAGAAGGAAAGAATGAAGGAAGGAAGGAAGGAAGGAAGGAAGGAAGGAAGGAAGGAAGGAAGGAAGGAAGGAAGGAAGGAAAAGAAAGAATTAACAAAAAAAGGGAGTAAGCAAGGCAGGAAGGAAGGAAGAAAGAAAGAAAGAAAGAAAGAAAGAAAGAAAGAAAGAATGAATGAATAAATGAATGAAAGAAGGAAGAGAAAAAAGAAAGAATTAACAAAAGAAAAAGAAAAAAGGAAGGAAGAACAAAACAAAGAATTAACAAAAGAAAAAGAAAAAAGGGAGGAAGCAAGGCAGGAAGGAAGGAAGAAAAAAGAAAGAAAGAAAGAAAGAGAGAAATAAAGAAAGAAAGAAAGAAAGAATGATACAGACAGACAGACTGACAGAAAGAAAGAAAGAAAGAAAGAAAGAAAGAAAGAATGATACAGACAGACAGAAAGAAAGAAAGAAAGAAAGAAAGAAAGAAAGAAAGAAAGAAAGAAAGAAAGAAAGAAAGAAAGAAAGGTGGAAAAAAAGAAAGAACTGTTAGTCAAATTGGAAAAATCACCTCCAAAATGCATTAATGTCAGGTTAATGGAAAGAAGGAAGAAAAAGGAAATGAAAGAAAAACATAAACCTAATATTAGAATGCATGTCTTATGTTGCCAAGCAGAATGTTTTCTTCTCGTTATTTTTTCCCAATAGTAAAAAACGCTATTCAACACACTACTAACATTATTATGACTACAATCTTAGTCTTTATAACGCTCAGAGGATTCATAGTTAATATTATTCTTCAAGTTTGGTATGTATACTGTATATAGAGACTCTTCAACGTTTGATGCAAACACTAAATCAGTCTTGTGTGTTGTTTTTGTGCGTTCTGCGTAGCACATGAATGATGAGCATACATTCCGACAGCCATGTCACATCCTGTAAGAATGGGAGCAGTTTAGACGCAGCTGCCCTGCAGACACACTCCCACAAACACACATCTGTGTGCGAAACAAGAACTCAAACCTATCTGCTCTAGTTTTAAATGTGCATTGAATATACATTAAACGAAAAACAAGCACCGCCTTTATTTTGCAAGCATTCAAAATGCTTATATATGTATATAATACACAATGTTTACAAATGTGCACGTAGAACGCTATGCAAACACGCTCCAAAATAAAAATAAGTGAGGTATGACCCTTAGCCTCTTCAAGACCTCACACATATGTGTGTTTTGACGGTTATCCGCACTTGAAGGCACCTTTCACATGAAGATGTCCTCAGTCAAAACAAAAAGTCACACAAAAGGGGCCCCGCGTTCCCAGGGTCAGATGATGTCACCCGGCCGGGACAAAGGGAGGTGTTGGGCAGGTGGCGGCTTCCGAGGTTTCTGTGTCGTTTTCATTCACCACAGGGGCGTAGGGTGGCCGTGAGAAAGCTAAACAAGAATAACGTTCAGACCATCAGCCTGAGGGGGCCGCGGTCGGTCCCCCGAAAATGATTTACACGTGTTAGAGGATACTTACAAGAGGAACACTTGATACCGCAGTGTGGGTCTCAGTGTCTCACACCTCTGTGTCGAAAACCAACGTTATAATGTCCTGAAACGTGCGTGGCTTTTTTAAGAGACGTTTGGATAAATGTTACACTAAATACATTGACTTAAGCGTTTAACCCCTTGTGCGACCAGCAGGTTTTATTGTTTGAAAAAAAGTGTCATTGTCTTTTAAACATGAGAATGTTGTTGACAACATCTGACATCATTTATGAAACTTTTTCTGTTTCCGGTAAAGAGGGGTAAAAAGTCTACATTTGCATCATGTGTATTTTCGGCGGAAGAGATAAAAGAAAAACTGAGCAGTGGAACAAATGTTTTGGAACACCTGTTTCTAAATGAACTCTGCCTACACACATACAGTAGACAAACAAGGAAACAAACCTATAAGACGTAAAAATAAAATGGAAACGGACTGTTATTAAGAATTTCAAAGGAATAAAAAAATGCATAACTATCCAATTTAGAATTTCAAATCAAAATTGTTGACGTACCTTTATAAAAATAAAAAATGTCTTATGTTGTTTTATTTATTCAAGTACATGATAAATGCAGTATTAATGTATAGTACTTACAAAAGAACTGATTCAGCAAAATTATATCAATCTTACATATGGAAAATTAACCATCAATCTGTTAGCAATTCATCTCTCTAGCTCTGCACCTTCCACGTTTTGACAATGGCTAATTCAGCAACCTATTGTCATGCTAAAGAGGTCCCCATATATGAAAACAGCATCTAATTATGGGTGAGGGGCCTGAACGCATCATGATGTAAGAACATCTCCATGTAGCAAAGGGCATGTTGATGGGAGGGATGCTTGGACTTTTATATCATGCCGGGTCATGGCACTATTACCCATTATAAGCAACAATGAAGTAGTGAACAATGGAAACTTCATTATAGTATTTGTATGTTTGAAATCGCGTCGACCCCCCCCCCTTCTCTCTCTCTCTCTCTCTCTCTCTCTCTCTCTCTCTCTCTCTCTCTCTCTCTCTATCTCCCTCTCTGCACTGTAAGTAGAGGGAGGCAAGACGTACAAAGGCATAGGGCCTTGTGGGAATGAGGGGGTTGGCTGGTTAATCACTGGTCTTAAACTACAGGAAGTTGTCTATTGAAAGAGCCCCTCGGGCAGCATGGCTAACCTTTAATCAATGCTGGGATGAGCCCAGCCTGGTGCCGACGGTTGGGACGGGAAGTTGGCGTGGTGCTTGGTTACTCATGAAAAGAAAAAATTGAACCCCCCTTTTAAAGCTCTGTGTTAGTATGATGAACATGAAGTGTCGGGGTATTGCGGCACATGTATTCCAGCAGATGAAGTGCTAGGTGTGATATGTTACTTGGTTAAACGTTATATAGCATGGATTAATATGGATTAAGTATTTATTAAATATATTAAATGTGCATTTATTTTATGGGTAATTCAAACAAATCCCTTAAACCATGTGTAGTAAAACCATGGCAACAGTCAACACACTACTTTGCTACACAACATACAAGCTAACAACCATATCAACCATAACTAACAACAACTTGGCAACTATCTAGAGAACACTTACAACACCTTGGCAACCGCCTGAATAGACTTGTCAGTCAAGTTTTAAGAAAGATCAGCTGCATAGCAATGTTCTGAAATCAACCAACAAATTAATAACAACCTAGCTGGAACAGACCAGCAACAAAATAGCAACCACCAAGAAAAGAACAGCAACACCATAGCAACCACTAAGAAAACAACAGCAACACCATAGCAACCACTAAGAAAACAACAGCAACACCATAGCAACCGTCAAGAACACAACAGCAACCCCATAGCAACCACCCAGAAAACTTTTGCGGCTGCATAACAATGTACTGTAATGACAACTTACAAACTTACGACAATTACGCACCCACCCATAGTACACTAAGAACACCATGGCAACCACCAAGAACACAACAACTTCACCATAGCAACCATGAAAACTACATTTATAAATGCACTACAATTTATTGAAAAGTAGCAAAGCAGTTACAAAAAGTACCCAAAGCACACTTAACAACACCCTAGCAACCACCAAGAATACGTTAGCGACTGCACAGCAATGTCATAGCGACCACCTACCTTCACCAACCCATTTCACAACTCTCGTGCAAAATTGAAACAAACAGCTTGTTGAATTGTTAAGTGGTTATCAGTGATAAGAACAAGATGTTATTCACAAAATCCCTTCAACTTCTATTAAAGGGGGCACCCATGCCATGGTGACCAGAAAGGAGCAGAATATCCTGCCACCACACAGCAACATCCTGGCAACCAACCTCTTAAACCATCATTCTGATGTCCTTTACTTTTCAGGAGAAGGGTTGCTGCCTACTCATTTGTTGTTTCCACCACAGCTTGTTAAGTTCCATCAGATCCTCAGTGTGGATCTTTGGACCACAAAGGACTTCCATCATTGTGACTGCTTGTGACTTAACAATGTTTCCTCGCACCATTTAAAAATAGAAGCAAATGTAGATTACTCTTCAAAAGTAGAACTACCAAACACAACAGACTAGGGATCAGGACAGCAGACCTTTCCAAGGGAACCGTTTCTCCAAGCAGCCATTTGAAGACTTTTTTAGTGTTGGAAAGGAGCAAGCACTTTTTTGAAGTCCTGCTGCGTGAAACATCTTTATTCTCACATTAAAAAAATTACGAGCATGTGGGGTACTGGGCTCGAATCCAGACGCTTTTCCATAAAGGCTATAAATACATTCCATACATTTTCTGTGGTAAACACGTAAAGATGCAGATGTATAATTTGACCCGGTATGTATAGAAAAGCGTTTAGGATGCAAGGACCACCGTGTGAGGAAGCCGAATAAGTTGTGAGGTCCTTGTGTAAATACTGGGTGTCTACTCAAGAGAAAATTGTACAGATTTAACAACTATGCTATTGCAAATTACATCATCATGACAATATTTAAAAAATCTTGATATTCTCATAAGGTTCAAGATTTATTTTTTAGTTCAACATTTTCAGTCTCGCACATCTAAACGGCACTGTATTTCATGTTCCTTATTTTTCACATTTAGTTTTTGCATCAAATCAAACAGCTTGGCTTTACAATTTTCTTGCCAAATCTGTTCATCAAAAACAGAACAAACCTCTCCTCACTCATAATAGGTGCTATGAGACCCGTGTGCCCACAGAACAGGAAGTGTGTTTCAGGACGAATGGGTCTGTCGGCCCCGGAGGCCTGGAGTGAACACATGAGGGCAGGCAGGCGTAAAAGGCAGCGACCCAGGACGAGATCTGTGCAGAACATCTGAGGAGAGCTGGAAGTGCAAAAGGGGTTCAGAAGGTGTGCTGCTGTTCAGGATGCTCAACATGCCATAGTAAAAAAAAGCAAGAGCACCGTTTAAATACATATATATAGTAAATATACAACACAACCTTGAAAAATTATTACTTCTCAATTTTTTCAGGTCCAGCACGCTTATCGCTGTTTTAGGACAACAATGTTCTGTGCTGTTGGAGCCAAATATTGAGCTGCAGCACAGAGGAAATTCTGTTCTCTTTTTGGCAGCCGCGAGACTATATCCATAGTCACATCTTCCGATCGCTCCGATTATACGTCTGCCATTCACAGTCCATTTTACACTGCCTGGAATTGTTTGTGTAAAGTCGGAGATGGCACAGATACGTCCTCCTCTGGACTCATTATTTGCACGGAGAATGCAGAATGCATGAAGCTGGAGTGGTGCACACTACCAAGATGGTGGTTTATTCTATTGAAAGAAAGAAAATACTTTTTAACCAAATAAAACTTTTTTAGAAAGTATTTAAAGTGATAATTCAAACAGGAATTACTCACCCTTTTGTCATTTCAAACCGGAACACAAAAGAAGATGGCGAAAGTATTCGCTCACCCATCAAAATCCCTCTCACTTTTAATGCTTGAAGACATTTTGGACAATTCCATGCTCCCAACTTTGTGGGAACGGTTTGGAACTGACCCCTTCATCTTCAAACATGACTTTGCACCAGTGCACAAAGCAAAGATCCATAAATGACAGAGTCTGGTGTTGATAACTTGACTGGCCTGCACAGAGTCCTGATCTCAACCCAGTAGAAGACCTTTGAGATGAATTAGAGCGGAGACTGAGAGTCAGGCCTTCTCCTCCAGCATCAGTGTGTGACCTCACAAATGCGCTTCTGGAAGAATGGTCAAAAATTCCCATCAACACACTCCTAAACCTTGTGGACAGCCTTCCCAGAAGAGTTGAAGCTATTATAGCTCTGAAGTGTGGACTGACATCATATTGATCCCAATAGATTAGGAATAGGATGTCACTTAAGATCATTTGCAATGCAGGGGAGGGAATACTTTTGGCAATATAGTGTATTTTAAGGATTTTTGGTTGCCGCAATGGAACCTTAATCACTTTTGCTGTATGGATACAAAAAATGCAAGTGTGTGGTGCCAGTTACCAACATTCCTCAAAATATCCCCTTCTGTGTTCTGCGGGACAGAAATATCTCATGACAACAGGGTGAGTAAATGATAGCAGAATTGTATTTTTTGATTAAACCATCGCTTTGATTCTTCAACATGTCTCACAAAAAACAATAATTGATTTAACATTTTTAACTCAAGTAAAAAGGGCATAATGTTATTTTGGTATGACTCATTTTAATGAGTACAGATATTTTATTCATTCTGGCATGGATTCACAGCACTGCAGTTTTAATTAATAGCAGGATTTAATATTTAAAAATAAATCTCTTATTTCTCCTCATTAAAATAAGTGAAGTCCATCATAATAATGTTTGGTGCCCCTATTCAGGCCCATACATTAAAACTGTCCAGCCAGCTGAAATTTATTTCTGAATATCATTTAGACTCATCATGACCTTTTTGGATTTAATCAGTTTATCAGTTTATTTTTCTATGTAACTCATATAAGTTTCGATGTACAGAATTTTTAATTAAGAACTATCAAGAGATTCGGCAAAAATGCTGCAGCAATACAAACCAGTATACTACATATATTTTTAAATAAAGGAATAGTTCACACACAAATAAAAAATGTGTTATTATATAATGGCCATCTTGTCATTTTAATAGTGCATGGTGTTCATAAAGAAAACACCCAAAAAGTATATTTTTAAAAATGTTGGACAACGATTGACTTGCATCGGTTTACTGTCCATAAAATAGAAGTGAATGGGTGCCACTGCCGGTCAGTTACCGACATTCTTCAAAATATCTTCTTGAAAACAGGGTGAGAAAATGATGACAATGTTTATTTTTAGGTCAAATTAAATACTAAAACTGCATGCCTAATAATAGACTCAGCTTTAAACAGCAGTATGTCACATGACCTGTAACAAAATGAGAAAAGCCATAGAATTTCAAGCTTTTTACAAATAATCTGAAAGTGGATCCCTCTACATTGGTTAGACAGTGAAACAGAGAGTTCATCCAAAATTGGTCCCCATTGACTTTCCATGGACAGCTCTACGTGTCTCATGTTTAATATCCCTTTAAAGATAAGATTTCAGTGCCATGTATTTTTAATCCTCCATTGCTCGCATGTTAACAAACCTTGCTTCCAAAACAAGCTAGAGTAAAGTGAAACATAATAATATAGTTGCTGAACACAAAATGTACAAGCAAAGTTGAGCGCTGGGCCTGTTTCATGTACGGCTGACAACACCGTCGGCAAAAGCAGGTGAGGTGTGTGAGTCAGGTGCGAAATGAAGTTCAGCCGCAGGCAGTTTCTTACTAAGACCTGAGGTTAAAACATATCTCTTTCTCAGGGCAAGGACAGCTGTGAGAAGATTCAATGTGTCATGTCGCACCTCCCAGACAGTGCATTACGGCAATGTTATCTAAAGAGCAACTATGAATCACTTTCAAACTTTCCTACCAGCAAAATTGTACGAAAATGCGAGTGAGGTTGTGTTAACAAAACAAGATCTATATGATGCAAACTGATGGATTCATTTACATTCAACGATACTGTTTCCCTATAAATAAAATAAATCTTCAACAATAGAAAAAGCATAATATCTCTGTACTACGGTTACAGTATTTTCATGTCGAAATGTCATAAAACTCTCTTAAACTAAATGAAGATTGTGACCATTTCATAAACATCCCCAAGAAACACTCCGGTAACTCTGAGCCTTGTTAGAATAGAAATAAATACACGACTAAATCTAAAGAGATACAAGGTTGGATCCACACAGCAGTGTGCTTCAGTGAGCATGTAGGCCATGCACGACCGCTGATGCATTGTTCACCCTCAGGAGAGAGAGGGGGTTTAGTGTCAGGCCGAGTCAAGCCAGCCTCCCTCCGTTCATGTGTCATCTTCTACCCCAGAGAAAGATAACGCTGGTTCAACGGTAAATAAAGCCATATTCGACAAGACAGGATCAGCTTTGTATCATTAATGCTTCTTTATGTCCTAAATCATTTCCTACTTTAATTCTGTCGTGCTTAAAACGCAGCGAGTTATGTAAGGAGCCAATTAGCGCACATTTCTTTGGTGCATTTACTCTTCGTGAATGCACTTACAAAAATAATATGTTTTTGTTTTAGCCTTCTGACAAATAGCTGACCATATTTGACTATAGGTTGATCTCATGAAAATTCGTTCTATTTTCAGTTTTGAGTAATTTGTTTGAAATCGTGCAAGTATTAAGATTGCAATATTGAAGCATCCTGCAAATTGCAAACGTAAATGCATTTTCAAAAAGAACACATTTTGGAGTCACTACACTGATGTCGTGGAAATTCGTCACAATTTTGCGAAGTGGCACACTTGTATGAAAATATTAAAATGATTGAAAATGCTAAAAAGTTGGCACCACCCATACCATGTCCAGGACCATCGCAAAAAAATTTCATTAAAACATAAAAATAAGATTGTAGAAAATTTATTACCCACTTTGTAAAATTGTAATGAATTCTGGGTAGATTGTGTTTGCCGTGCACAACAACAGTGGCTAAACCAACGAAGTTCAACCACCCAATAGAGATTGTCCAAGCAATTATTAGTCCACATTTGTACTTGTTTTTTTGCTTTGTTAATTACAACATGTTAAACATTAATAGATCATAACTACAAACCAAATAATAATTGCTTCATTGATTGTTCTAAAACAGTACATCTCCATAAAATTGTGTTGGTCATACACAAACACAGTAGCCCAACCAATGTTGCGAGTTTAGGGGTCAGATTATGTGTTAATCCAGCCAATAGAGATTAGCCAACCAATAATATGTCCACATGGTGGTTGATGGATCGCTCACATTTAAAATCTAATTTAACTCCTCATTTTGTTTCTAAGAAATTTTCGGAATTAAACAGACAGATTCTCCTCCGTCAATCAAAGAGGAGTCAGGAGGATAGAGGCGGCTTTCTTAAATCTGGGATTAATATACATCAGAAGGCCAATTACCCTCAATATCTTAAACTTAAGAGAAGAGGCCTGAGGTGGTTTTGAATACGGATATACGTGCGTCTAATTATACGGAATGATTCCTCCAACCTGTCAGCGATAAACGACCGCCGTGAAATCAAAACGTTTGAGGGAGTTGTGGATCAATCCGAGTTTTGGATTAAGCGTTGTCTGATAGCTTCCCGTTGAGATCAGGTTTAGAGAAACGCGCTCTTAAGGTTCTAGTTTTAATCGTCTCTTCCTACTTTTGTCATGAGACTGTGATGATCTTTGAATGAGCTTATCCAACGCCTTAGACAACTTTGCGTCTTCGTTCTACATACGTAGGAATAACCCTGAGGTAGTAAGTATGGTGAAGGTGGCAAATTATCGCCCTTTGGCTTGAATTGCAGTACCCATCTAAAAAGTTAAAACTATTCCTTTCAATGTACTTGCATGAAAATCAGAAGTGCCGTCGCCAACACGACGTGTCACTCCAGATCACTTTCAAGCGGCACATTCTTGGTATCACATCTCTAAAACAAGCGCTCAGCCTTTCCTCACCATCCCCATTCGCTAAAACTGTCCTCGGCACCAGCTGCCTTGAACAAAGTATGCGCCTCGAAGTTTCATCTCTATTTTGTTAAGAGCCAAGCAGTTCCTTTAACACCCAGTTAACGACTGTTTCCCAGCAGTGGCCGCATGGCTCTATCTTCAACCACGGTTTCAACGGTTTCTAACCACTTCCACATCCTCTCTGCGTGCTGTACCTCCCCCTGCCTCCGCGTTTTGTATGGCGCCGGCTAGCATGGCACAGCTGCCAGAACAGATAGCATCGTGCCGGGTAGAGGCTTTGCTAGGAGGGCTTACGTGTGACATGCTAGGATGTAGCAACACAAACAGATGTAGACGTGGAAAGCTAATTGTGTGTGTTCGAGGGCTAGGAGGGTTTTGTGATGGTGGTTATGGAACAAACAGTGACGGGGAGGTGAATTCTGGGGGTTCAAATTGTTGTCTTTATAGACTTCTCCATAGAAACATCTAGGGCTAATGCTAATTGAGTGCTTGGTGAGTGAATTAGGTAGATTAGCAAAACAGTAACGATAATCAACTAGTTTGGCAACTTTGTAATAGCAATATAGCGAAACTGCACAATTAGAGCTGAGAACTGACGACAAAACTGATAACGCCACCACATGATACAAGAATCCGCAAATACATTTAAAGTAACAAAAATCCGTGTTCAAAACTTTCTCCGTATGGCTAATTCACACTGAGGGCCAACAGAAACCAACGATAATGAAGGCCATCGAATGTACAAACATTTTAAATTCTCACTCATGCTCATCCAACAAACTCTAATAACGTGTCGACTGAATTTTGTTGGCCCTAACCTTACTCGCATTCACAGGAAACTATTCAAACGTTGAATTCCAGGTGTGAGACATTTTAGTTTGACGTCACTCTACTTTCACACTTCAAAAATAAGTACTGGGCATAAAGTAACCATGTATGTTATCGACAGAGATGACGATAGAAAGGTGAAATTTATTTATCGCAAGAGTACATAACCTATTGTACGATGTTTTTTACGCAAATTCAAATGTCACACTTTACAATAAGGCACATTTTCTCGCTTTCGAATGACCAGTCATTGAAAAATTTCGCTATCAACGACTTACTCTATCGACATACAGCCCAGCTCTCCATGGAGGAAATTAGTTGACATGTTTCTAAATTAGCCCTAAATGGACAGCATTCGTAGTGCTTAACAAAATAGTTTATCATGTAAGGTCTTCATACATCCTTCCATTCGAAGCACTACGAATGCTGTCAGACGACAAGATTTCGTCATTTTTTTCAAACATATTTACAAAACTACTTCTGAAAGGCAGTTTGCCCACTTTGGCCTACTGTAGAAACACGACGGCTAATTTCATCTTAAGGAGGCTGCAGTGTATCTAGAAAGAAATAACTTATTCTAATATAATAAAAACGAAATGATTTATTAAGTAAGGTCGTCATACATCTCTGAAGACATACATTTTCTTTACATGAACAGTGTAGTAAATCAACACCTGGATCTACTCATAAACAACCTGCAGTCAACTTGGTCGCTTAATGATTAACAACACAAATTCTATCCATTCCATGAATCATCGTCATACATTTCTGAGCAAGCGTGCCTAAATTACTTCACTGTACACGATGATTCACTTCTTAATTAGTCTGAGATAGGAAGCAGAACCAGAAGGAAGCGCAGATGTTTTCTTAACCAGAATCGAAATTCTTCACTTTCGAAAAGTGCTATATATACCTGAGTAGGTTTCAAATGTATTGATTTGATCCAAGCCGTCAAGAACGCACACTTGTACTATATTGAGTTGGCAAACTTATGAAGTGCAATTCTTTTGTTGGAAGATGTATTACGGCTGACATTGAAACGAGGAGTTACATCATCTTTAAGGGCTTTACAAGGATACACACACAAGCAGGTGTTTCTTATGTATTTGAGCACAGCTGGAGGCCTGTATTCACCAATGAGCATCCAGGAACCCAACATATGAGTACATCTTACGTTTATTACTATTGGATGATGACTGTTTTTCTTGTAAAACAGCCCCGAATGAGCAAACAGTTCTAGAGGATCTGAATTCTAATTTCCTCTGAATTTCTTTACCTCCCTTTTAGTTCATCCCTTCGTCTTTCTTTACTGTATTTCTGCACCATGTCCCCAAGACCACAGAATCTATTTTTACTGTTTACTTTTGTATATTTTAAATGCAGGATTCCAGAAACCTCCCTGTTAAAGACCCAACCCTGGTTAGCAAACTGCAGGCCATAACACACTGCGTCCATTATTCAAAGATACTATGTGTGTGTGTTTGGTTATGTGCGCTGCCAGAGACCCCCCCGACCCCTCCTTAACCAAACCCCAAAACCAGCACAGAATGCATCCAGGGTGCGTTGTCATTTCCTGTCTCAGGATCCTGCAGTTTGATTGGTCGGAACTCTCTTCAATATTGATGTGGATCTGAAGCAAATGGCTTCCATCATTACGCGACTTGTACTGTATAATTAATCATACGAGGGAGATGAGTTTTTTCTGTTTTTATTTTTGATCCGCCACTTAATTTATTCACCTAATGATGGAGACGCTATAAAAATTCATGAAACCGGAGCCTTTGATGGTCGGGCCATTAAAAGTGTATGAACTTGTATTCGATCGAATCCGCGGCTTTATTCGTTTTTAGGAATTACTTAAATGCTGCTTATAGTCCGGAACGACGCTTTTGAGATTCATTATAGCTGCAGGTGTTGTGCCGAAGCGTCATGCCTATTCAATCTTAACATAACATGGAAAATAACATTTTTGATCATAAAAGTGCATGAATATTATCATTAACGTGGGTAAAGGGGAGGTTAAAACTCTGTTGAAAAAAATGATCCTTAAATTTTTTTATTTTGGTCAACAACTTTGTGGGTAATTTGCTTTTATATGAACATTTTCCAAGCCCATTCCACATGAATAGTCTAGTTGGTATATTTTAACAGGTCTTCTCACTCAGGTTTGATCAAGACCATAAATGTATGATACAAAATAAGACAAAATACAAGAAAATACAGTATATTACTGGTTTTATAAAAATGTGTGACCCTTTTTGTGACAACCAGGCTAAATTAGGAAAATCTAATTCTGAGATAATGTGCATAAAAGATTTCGGCCATTAATTTCACTATAGTAATAATCTTTGTCATGACCTTACTTAGTCAGTATCGAATATATCCGATTGTATTTTCACAAAATGTTCTTTAATGGATGACAATTTTATCTAATGATATCATTTTATAACCATTTGTCTATATGAACTTTTTTTGCTGTGCTGAGCTCCAGTTTTACCATCCAAGTACGACTCTCCAACATGCATAAAAACGTTTAAATTCGCCTTTAATAATATATATTAAAGTCATATATTTAAATAAAGAGACCGTAATTGGACATCAATTCGCGTTTCTTTGTATAAGTGTGTTCAAATTTGTTTTCTTAAAGATTTACAGTAAAAAAAAGTTTTCGAAACGGAGGCAGCGATTTTTTTCTCCTCGACCAATTAATTTCCTTGCATGTTGTTGTTCTTGTTATTGAAACGACATGTCTCGCTACTCGCTTGTCATAGGTCAGCTGTCAGCGTTTTTTTTTTTGTTTTGTTTTTTTACAAAGATTTTTTCAAGAAGTTAAATTTTTTTTTTAATTGGATCTGCGGCTCAGAAAAAAATTATGAAAAACCTTCACCCTAGGATTATAATTTCAAACAGCTGCCAAGAGCTCCAAAATGCGGAACATGTCAACGTAACCCTTCGCCGTATACATCTGCGGTATACAAAAAGTTTCGTCTATATGTTGAATGCTGCATTAATAACGTTGTTGGGGAAAGTGAGTATTTATGAATAAATTGGATGAATTTCAAGAGACTTGGATATGACATACCTCCAACCTAATCCTTCCTGTCGCTTGCCTTCACCGAGGCGCGCTTCATCACACCCCACGTTTTCACGAAAGCTAATCCTGACAGATATTATGACATCATGACATGAAGTCAGGACTGTCACATTTTCACGTTTCGTAGGCCGCCGTTGTTCCGATCGAGAACTTTCGCCACTCAGAGGGGTGTGACGGAAAGTCCAGCGCGAACCTGAATAACACAGAACCAAATATACAGAAAGTAATTGCAAAACAATTGTCGAGAGAAACAAGATCCGTATGAATGCTATGTCGAACAGCGCTCAGCTTGCGGTAAAATCAATTAAAACTCACGCTGTTTATTACCAATTGACTGAAATGAAGTGTTTTTGCAGTCAGAATGGTAGTCGATTCAATTTTTCTGGAATGAATATGTTAAATGAGCCATGGCTTTTACAACCGTTTGATGCAAAACAGTCCTCTGGTTGGAAAAAAGATTTAACCAGAGTGATTCAATGCCATTTATCAGCCTCGCCGTGTTAACCATCAACATCGTGTTAATTCATCGACTCGGTAGCTTGTTACACACTGCTTGTGAAAATCCGAATCCATAGGATCCGCAAAGTTTGCATCCTCCGACTTGGCCGCTCGCTCTCGGATTTATAGATCTGCTTTGAGGTTCTTATCTGTCTCTCCCAGCCCCCGGCGTAATGCGTAGACCCGCGCACTCGTTCTAAGGGGGAGAAAACAGAAAAGAAGCACTGACACTACAGTCTTCACAGTCGGCTCTGAGCTTTAAGCCATCCCTGTCACCGCCTGCGAGGCAGAGATATTAGAAGTCAGTGTTGGGGAGATGTAAAGATCTTGGTAATGCTAGCTAACCTGCACCTGCCGTGCTTGTTTTCACACATTCAAATACATCCTGTGTCACAACTGATTCTTAATCCAGAGGGAAACAAATTTTGGAAATATTGGTTATTGGGATCTTAATATGTTGCCGATAATACTCAGCATGTTGACCGTTAAGGCATGACATAATGACATAATGAAATAATGTTTTTGGTGACCTCTGACTCTTTTGTGAATTTAAAAAAAAATGATGATAGCGGTTGACTGTTTGTAATTATATTTATTAATAAATGTTTCTATTATTGTATTTTGAATTTAAATTTCTGTCCCGCTTAAATCGGACTTTTTAAGAAATTATTCATGAATAGTTTTTTGTTACTATTAAGTTGTCATTGTTATAACTAAGTTGGCCGAATAAGAAATGATGGCTTTTCTGATGGCTATCCTTGACATCACAAGGAAAAAATATTTCTAACTGTTAAATAAGATATTAAATCCATAAATATATATAATTTATTTTGTTGTGTATATACTAATTTAACCCCTTTTAATCATCATTGAACATTTATTATCATCACTTTACTTCCTAGTATTTTAATAGTCATTTTAATATTTAATTATATATAAAGGCCTTCCTATGACTACAATAATCTGCAATGTTTTCTACCAAACTTCTTGTTTCAAAAGGAAGCGCACCAACAAAAGCTATGAAACTGTAATTGTCTTTAAGAAAAAATGGAAGAAAAGCCTAGATAAGCACTAACAAACATTTTTATTGGAAAAAAAACTGCAATGCAGAAATAATTTAGTCCAAAGTCAAACCAAACCGTCTGTAAACATTTAAGGTGGTGCCATTATGGCTCTGGCAGACTGATCTTATATGCACTTTCATGTGGCTTTTCCATTTAATTATACATTAGTTTAGGGCCTTGTATGAGTCCCCGTCACTTCACAGGTACAAACAGTTGAATTATTGAGAAGCTTACAGGATGAAAATGCAGCAGTATGGCTTTTTCAGCATAAAAATAGGAATAACTGCAGTACTTTATAATATATATTCCTATTCTTGGAGTTTCTTTACATGTACCAAGCTCTTACATGTACCCCAGACTCATCTTTGAAGATTCAATTCGTCCAGATATTTTTACATGGTGCTTTGTCTTTTCGGCATAGTTCACCAAAAAAAAAAACTCTGTTCCCCCCGTCCCTTTTGACTTCTATTGTACAAAGACAGAAGCAATGCAGGGCAATGGGGACCGACATTTTCCAAACATTCCTCAAAATATCTCAGTTTGTGTTTTGCAAGTTATATAGGATTGAAACGTCAAGATGGTGGGTAATGACCGTGAACTATCGCTTTAAGTATAGAGGAAAAGACGTGACAACTTGCAGGAAATGAACATGTAAAGCATTTGGACAGCTCAATTGCTAGACTACAGCTTTAAGGGCTAAATATGTCACTAAACTATAGGAATACGGGTTAATTTTGTCGATAAAGATAAATACAGTTCCTACCCTGTGTTTACACCCAAGCAGAATGAAATCTGTATGTAAAGTTATGACTAAAATGTATGGGTCTGATTCCTTTAGAAAGTGTACAACGGTGGTCTTTTTGATGCAGATATTATTCTGTTTCTTTTAGCCATTTGGGAACTAAAATATTTGAATTTATCATTTAAAAGGTTTTGTTTGATCTGCATCCATTGCGGCAAACATATAGCCCATTGGGAAAGGACACTCAAGTTACGTGCGCTCAGTTGACTCAAAATTTTTGGGCAATGCAGTCACCCAAAACGTATCACTGTCTTTAATTTACACCTCCAGGGCTTCAGATGAAAGATATATACAGCTGATCAGATGATGTGACTCAAACTATTACAGAATGAGCGAGAGAGAGAATAGAAGGGTGTTAGAGAAGCTGACAGACCGTGTTTTTCGAAGCAGGATACGCATGAGTGGGCGGGTTAAGTTGATATCTGCTGGGGTTGGTGGGTGAGGGGCGTGCGTGTGCCAGGCGGGAGGGCCTCGTGGCGATGGCAGGTGAAGCCCATTACTACAGCTGAGACCCTCCAAGCTGACCTGAAGCTTCTGCAGAACACAGACTGCGTTCCCCGGATAACTATGGCCCCTTTGAGACCAAGATATACAGCTTAATGCCTAAAAATATAGCTTATAAGCCGAAAAGCTTTGCAATAAATGTAAGGTGATTAAAAAAAAGACGCGACACCTTCTAGAAGCAGAGCTTAGTTTGACGTTTAAGTTCTTGAACATCTACAGTATGCTATCATTGATGTATGAGCTTTTGAGGGTCTATCCTGATCGACCTGATCCCTCTTAAAAGCAGTTAACAAGATACCTTTGGTCTTCTCAGGCCAACTGTGTGAGAAAAACATTGACGTTTAAGTCTCAATGCCATTTGTGAGTTTTCAATACATTTTGAAACTGTGGAAAAATGACAAAATGCACATTTTGAAATGCATGAAGGTGATTTGTATTATTAGTTTATTTTAATGGTCTTCGCTGGTTGAGCAACCCAACTGGTCTTGCAAAGTTTTGGTATTTCTCAAATCTAATAGAAAACAATTATCGTATTGTTTGTTCATAATGTATTAGAATAAACATTTAAGCATAAATATATTGTAATTTACAAGGTCCTATTTTGGTGACGGGGTGTCCAACAATACACACACGATTTATTTTAATAAAAGGTAAGTTGTTATTACCTTACATCTTGACGTCTCTCAAATGATGTTCTAATCCCCGCCTCTCTGTAAGACTACTCTGATGATGATCTTGTTAGTCAGATGGTGTAGTCTGCTGTGATTGGTCTAGGGCATACAGCGGTTAGAAAATGAAACACCCATTACATTTTTCGTAGACAGTCGAACAAATTTGCAAGCGGGCACTGCCACAAGTGGCGCAAATCTGACGCAGAACTGATATTAGAACAATGACAACTTGTTTGCGCGAGTCGAACAACTATTTCCAAGGCAATAACTTTTTAATATGTTACCCTTTGACTTAACAATTTTGCAGACTATTTACATTCACACACAGCAACATAACAAACTGCATGAAATACAATTTCAAGAACAGTGTAATGCAATAAATAAAATTACACACATTTCCTGGCCTGCCGAGGTTTATTGCAACACAATCTCATGGCAATTCGTAACCATTTTTACAAGGTAGCTAATTTACACTATTTTGTACATGTTGTGTGTTTTAGTACAATCTGCCTTTGCCCCGGTGTTGCTAGGTTTGAGCTTCATTTTATCTTTTGCCAATAGTCCCAGATTTTTGTATGATTTACATCATAAGACATCACCGCGTAATTAAATACTTACGTTTTCTTCGCTGATTGTTGTAATTTATCACAATAGCTAGTTTTGCATCTGGTTTGCCTTAAATATTGAAAAGCCTACAAATAAATACAAAAAATTCATAAGATTGATAGAAACATTAAAGTGTTTCTCATTCTATATCTTGACTTCATCATTCAGATTGAAATTATCGACACCTTGCAGTCCAACCTCGGAAAAGCGTTTTTTCTTTTATCAAATGTAAAACATTTGGTTGGGTTCTTTTTTAAAAAACCCAACCGATCTCTCCTTTTCGTCATCCATCAGTCCCGTAGAAATAATTACAGTCCCCGCCAGAGAACCAAATCCAGGGGTCAAATCTAATAACCTCCATTAACTTCACAGACATCTCATACGGCAAGTGCAACGTAATGAGGTTAGGCTTTCCTTCTAACAGATAATGCTCAGTTCTCAAAGCATATTGAGCTCGTTCGGCGGGCGGATTTTAGGGCCCGGAATGCATTTTATTGAGAAACCGTATTCTATAAGGTGTCCACAGGCGGACCCGAGTGGATATTATCAGCATCTCTCAGCTGAACTGTTATGCCTGCCAGGGTCCTCAGTTGCATCTGACTGGCAGGCTGTTGCTCTGAGCGTTGGGGTTTGGCTTTTCCTGTTTTGGCATGGAGTACGGGGCAGATGCCACACAAATCCCTAGGGGGTTTGTGTGTGTATGTGTGTATGTTTTAGATGAAACCTGTGGCTGCAGTGTCGCGAGGCACAGGAGGCAGACGTTAAATAGCCCATCCGTGGTGCCACGGCCGCAACAGCGAGGTCTTCACAACAGATGGAGGGAAAGGCCGATGGTGTACTAAACCTCCGTTTGGAGTCGATTCGGGAAGTAAACAGGACTGGATTTGGCCAGATGCATTTGGGTGGAAATAGTATCATTTTTTCTTAACCTCAACCAATTCAGAGTCAAACATGGAAGAACCTTTTTTCTAAACGTTTCCATAAAAAACCTCAGAAAAAGGTATTTGTGGAACAAGGTTCTTTATTCTATGAAAGGGAAAAGAAAAGGTTCTTTAAAGAACCTTTGACTAACTACTTTTTGAGGAACCTTCAAATATTGACATCTGAGTTATCCCTATGGTGAAAACTTTTGGTAAAAGCTTGGAGTTTGTTATTAAGATCCTACACAAAAATCTTTCCATAATTCAGTCATCGTTTAGACTGTATGTGTCAATGCCCAAACGTACTACAATGAAGTCCACATGTACACTTTACATACAAATATAATCCAAGTATTTTGAATCCCAAACTCTCCATTGAATGAATTATAAATATATAATTTATACATAATCCTATACAACATCTTTACATGGTAGTTCACATCTGCATAGATACCACACACCCACACCTTCGATATTGATATTCTTAAACATGTGTAGAAATAATTTCTTTAAAAAGTGTTGCGTAAACGCGAAACAATTATATCACTTCAAAACGACGTCTGAAGGAAATATTTTTTAAAGCCTACGTGGGCAACGCCGATGTACATCCTCGCATCATGGCCGAGGCTAAAATTAGACGGAAATCATCATGCATTAACGGTTCTCTGAATCCTTTTTTGTCTCTTTAATTTATGCTAAGCATTGCAAAATGTCAGTCTAAATTTAGCACAGGAACAAAGATAAGATTTTGCTCGTTTGTGATGAGCCGAAAGCTTTTTTTTTTACCGATCGTCTGTGTTTTCTATTCTGTTTGCTGGTTTCTTATTCCCCTCTGTGACAAACACACACACCTGCAGCAGGATATTGTGACACATAACTGACATGTCTTCATTCAAAACAAAATGACGGTCATTTTGAATATGACTGCGTACCCGATCTGAGACGAATAGTGCAACGTCTTTTAAATAAACACTTAAGTTGTCTTAAAAGTGGCAGACATTTTGATTGGAGCTTGGATGAAATGCAAGTGACGAAACACTCTTTGAAGCGCCGTTCCTGTAAATGCATCTTATTGCGAAAATAAAGTTTTTCGAGGGTTTCAGTCTGACTTTGATCGTTCATGATCTATCTGCAATCTGTCGAACTGTTGGTCACATGCTGATGCATTGCAAACCAGGTTGAAATTCTGCTAAACGTCTCTACAAGAAAGCCTTCCACACCGCACGCTGAAGCAGCTACCCAGAGCAAACCAACCATTGTGACCAACACGTAATTCTGAGAGTGAAAAACAAAAACGGCGAACGCTCTTCCCAGTAGCAGGTGCGACTCATTTCCAACGCCTGTCAAAGCCAATGTCGGCTAATCAGCTGTTGGATCGGCTTTTTTTGCCTGTCACGCGTTATGAAAGTGAAGAGCATGTCATCGCACCATTTTTTCCCTCTCGCAGAATTATCAAAGCCCGAAGATGGCGGGTCATTCGAAGAGAAAACCCGTAGGAGATGGAGAAGGGGGGGGGCGGCGGTGTCACAAAAAATCAGAAAACAACTGCATAACCATGTGGTAGATCATGGCAGCAGTCAAGTGAATAACTCAGGGGTGGAAGCTTCGCAGAATATTGATTTAATGCTGCATTCATGCGGGGAGGAAGTTCACGCATTACACGCTCCACTATTTCCCCGCATGACTTGGATCTTCGGTTTTCCCAGCCACGAGTGGAATATTCTGCATCTTGAAATCAAGGCGTGAACCGATTCCGACTGTAACACAAAGGCAACAAAAGATTAGATTTTATGGTAGGACGCGGATGATTTGCGCTCCTGTTTTGGGTGTAATAAACCAAACAGGATGTTTTTTTAAGCATCCCCATGAATACTCGGTCCATGCTGTAGTGGTAGTGTGGCACTTATGTCGGCGTCTCATGTGGTACATTCATTCCATTAAATAACTCAGTGAGAGAAGGTTACGTTGGCATTTCGAATGAAAATGGCTTCCAGGTGTTCCAGATACACCAGTAGTCAGCTTAAGATATCAAGATGTTCGCTTTAAGAACACAAACAACACCGCCGTCTGTTAGCCTGGTTATTTTGGTGCACGGCGTCCTTAATAAAAGAGAATTTTGAAAGCCATCGTAAGCTTCCAGGATGAATTTGACACACAATAAGTCTTTATCTAGCGTTAAACAAATGTGGGGATGTAACAGTAAGTTCTATGCTGAAAAGAAAAATGGCTATGCTGGCTATGCTAGAATAATAGTTATTAAGTATATTAATGTTATTTATGCATTATATAATTGTGATATTATTAATAATTCATTAATTAAAAAAAGTAAAAGAAAGAAAGAAAGAATGAAAGAAGGATAGAAAGAAAGAAAAAAGGAAGGAAGGAAGAAAGAAAGAAAAAAAGAAAGAAAGAAAAAAGGAAGGAAGGAAGGAAGAAAGAAATGAAAAAAGGAAGGAAGGAAGAAAGAAAGAAGGAAAGAAAGAAAGAAGTATAGAAAGGAAGAAAGAAAGAAAATAGAAAGGAAGAAAGAAATAAAGAAAGAAAAAAGGATAGAAAGGAAGAAAGAGAGAAAGAAAGAAAGAAAAAAGGAAGGAAGGAAGGAAGGAAGAAAGAAATGAAAGAAAGAAAGAAAAAAGGAAGGAAGGAAGAAAGAAAGAAGGAAAGAAGTATAGAAAGGAAGAAAGAAAGAAAGAAAATAGAAAGGAAGAAAGAAAGAAAGAAAAAAGGAAGGAAGAAATATAGATAGATAGACAGAAAAAGAAAGAAAGAAAGAAAGAAAGAACGAAAGAAAGAAAGAAAGAAAGAAAGAAAGAAAGAAAGAAAGAAAAAAGGAAGGAAGAAAGAAAGAAAGAAAGAAAGAAAAAAGAAAGAAAGAACGAAAGAAAGAAAGAAGGATAGAAAGGAAGAAAGAGAGAAAGAAAGAAAGAAAAAAGAAAGAAAGAACGAAAGAAAGAAAGAAAGAAAGAAGGATAGAAAGGAAGAAAGAGAGAAATAAAGAAAGAAAGAAAAAAGGAAGAAAGAAAGAAAGAAAGATAGAAAGAAAGAAAAAAGAAAGATAGAAAGATAGATAGAAAAAGAAAGAAAGAAAGAAAGAAAAAAAAGAAAGAAGGATAGAAGGAAGGAATGAAGGAAAGAAGTAAAATAGAAAGAAAGAAAGTAAAAAAGAAAGTAAAAAAGAGAAATAAGAAAATGTATAATATAAAATAACAAAAAACTTTCATATAAGATCACCTCTAAACAATGCTTTGTTTAATATAAAATAAATAAATATGAAATAATAAAAACCTCCTATATCTTGTAATGTGTTTTTCAGGACCTGGTCCCACTCACCAAAACCCATTCCTTACTATTTCCTTACTATTTCCTTATTATTTCCTCATTATTTCCTTATTATTTCCTCATTATTTCCTTATTATTTCCTCATTATTTCCTTATTATTTCCTCATTATTTCCTTATTATTTCCTCATTATTTCCTTATTATTTCCTCATTATTTCCTTATTATTTCCTTATTATTTCCTTATTATTTCCTCAGTTTTTCCTCATGATTTCCTCACGCATTCTTGCGCACCGAACAGGGGCGTGTCCGCGCCTCCGTCCGCGCCCCGCCATCCAATGGAACAGAGCCGAGCCTCATCGACGCACGCGAGCACAGCCAATGGGAACGCCTCCCGTGCGTTGACGTCACGCCGCCCCTCCGGTGTCTTCCCATCGCTTTCAATCGCGGCGCGCAGGACGCGAGGAGCGCAAAGTTGAGCGCGCGCGCGGCGTCGGTGCGCTCGGGAGCTGCGGCTGATTTCCGCCCGGACTTTCCCTGACACTGAACGGTGAGTATCGATATTTGTCGATGTTTTCTATTCGGATTTATTCGCGACAGACCAGTTTTGAGACTTCCGTTATGACTTTAATAAAACATTCAACTTTAATGTCATGTTTTATAATCTAACACGAACTATTGCTTCCGCGTAATTCTATTTCTATTCGGAATAAAAATCGAGAAAAAATTTGCATACATGCACGTGCAACGTCATCTCGAATATAAGGACGTCACAAAAGTTGTGACAGTGAGGAACCTACGTCACACAGATATGCAGATTTATGCAGAATTCCTTAAATATTCATTTTATTCATATTAACTTTATTAATGATTGGTGTTTCGAGAATGCATTGCTGTTTGATTTTTCAGAGCCTTCGGATGTGACCTGTGTTCAGTGTGTCCGGTACTCCTGTGGAGATAGTTGGAAAAATGCCCCGGATCACTGAAAGTCACTTCGGCGGATGATCACCTATCAAAATTGCCTAGCTTTCCCCCCTCTCTCTCTCTTTCTCGCCCACCCTCCTTCCCTCGCTTTCTTGATGCCTGGAGAACGAGTGTGTCTTTGTCTTCTTTGGGAACCACACCTCCCCCAAAACACAGCCGGCTGTACTCAGACACCTGAAGGCTAGACATAATGATCAACGCATTCCCTATGAGTCTGGACGGATGCCAGTTGTTTTCGGCCGTCAATCCCCACTTTGCCTCTTTTGTTTCGTTTTTTTTCCCCTCTCGCATCCCTTGCCCTTCACAATCAAGGGGCCGGCACGCGATGACGGGGGGCCCAGTGCGCTCCCTGCGAAGGGCCGCTTCTTAAGAAATGCATGGCGCACGGATGAAGGGTTCCTGCACACATGCGAGGAGAAGCACGAACAACGTCTCCTTGTGTGTGTTTGTGTGTGCGTGACTTTATTCTGCAATGCTGTTTTCGCATGTCTTGCATGGGTTTTGCCAGAGTGTAAACGTACACCCCGCATGTGCTTTTGTTCAAGAGCAACGTTGGCTCAAGATTGTGGTCGTGCCTTTCTCCGTGGATTCGGCCGAGAAACACAAGTGCAGCTCTGGATGCCGAGCCTGTTAAAGTGCTTTGTCTCTGTCGGGGATTAGGGCTTTAAAGTATGAAAGATTGCATACCGTCGCGAGTACTTGCACATACAGCTCGAAGTGCACGAATAATACTGTGACAACCATTGTTGTGTCGGAGAGAGGTGATGGATGGGTACGGTGTGACTTTTTTTATGAACGTCTGTGATGTAACCTTTTTACAGGCCGTAATATTGTATGATTGTGACGGACACGATATTTGTTTGAAAGTTGACTGGATACATTTGTTACGATGAAACTTCCATTCTGCTTTTTGGTAAAAATGTGGTCAGAAAATAAGATTTTGGTGCATTATTTGGAATGAACAATTTTACGCCCAGAATTTTAAACAGTATTCATATAAGTACGTTTATGCCAGTTCTGTCCGTGTGGATGTTGGCAAAATATTTGCAAGCATATTTTCCAAAATCGCCATTTTGTAGCTAGGCACCCCCCACTGCCGATTTGCTTGACACGTATTATTTTGGCCTGTAAGCCGACATATAAGGAGCACAATGGGACTAAGTAGACACAGACCTTTTGTATCTGTCCACCATAAGCCTTTGAAGAAGACTAATTAGTGGTTCAATAGAGGCAACAAGCTGTTTTTCTCCTCTCGGGCGTTTTTTGTCGCTACCTGCGTGTGAATAGGAGGCCACAGAGGTTCTTCTAACTGAAGAAGAGTGCTTATTGAAAGCTGAAGGAACCGCTGTTTACGTAGACAGCTATGCGGCTTTACCGCGCTCGAGAGGTCACGGTTGTGTGTTCTCCCCTGCTTCACACCCATTGACTCCTTAAAAATGAATTTTGATTTACGAGTCATACATTTTACTGATGTGGATATTGACGTTTCAATAAATGTGTTTATCATAAATATACATAAGCCTTGAGTGGAACTAAATATTCAAGATTCAAGTTGTCTGCTTTGGAAAATCAATGACAATTTGGTGTCCCTCTAAATGTCGATGGTGGTTAAGGCCCTGCGCGAGACAGGGGTGTGTGTATGATTATGGTGAGCACAGTTTGCTGAAATGTAAAACTAAACCTCCCTTTCAGAGTCGAACGACCTCCGTCTCACACCTCGAGAGGGTGAAAGTTTCATTGCGTGGCTGTAAATCAAAAAGAGAGGCCACACCTACGTTTCTCATATCCCTCCTGTACCTCTTTTCTTGTCAAGAAACATCGCATGTGGGACACGATGAGACCGGTTACAAGCGTTAATATATCACGTATAAAAATAACAGTTCACAGCATCAGCTGAGCCTAAACCATCCATCCCATCGTTGAAGGAAAATATGTAATAATATTTATGCTCGCTGAATCACGGGGTGGATTTTGAACGGAGGGTTCTTGACTTATAACACGCGGGCTCCGTGTGAAAAAGCATCGCCGGGCGGAGGTTAATTGTTTTAAGATCTTTATGTGTCAAGAGAAAATGGAGAAACCGGGGCATAATTGAGCTCCCGCTTGTTTGAGCGATTATGGATTACCGCGCCTCTCCAAAGGAGAAAAGGAGGCGAGAGATATTGAGGGAAGGAGGGAAAAGCAGGGACAAAAAGATCCATGTTGTGAGGTGAAGCCACGGGGGTCGTCTGGACCTTTCAGAGCGGGAGGGAGCCGAGGCTTGTTTGGGCAGAGGCCCTAGGGGGCTTGACCTTTGACCTACGCAGTGCTCCTTTTTGCTCCAGGTGCGGCTATGTTCTCTCAATGCGAGACGTGAATGTGTGAAAGCGCATGTGAGATGAATAACATCACGTGGTGGCATGAATAATTTTTGTGCATTTTTACTTTGTTCCGACTCCACAAAGGTATAATGCGCAGCGGCGACGTAATTCTTAAGAATCAAAATTAGTTTTCGAAACCAGTTTCAAGTTCACGATTAAAAAAAAACGCATCTCAAGATAACGCGGCACTGTAATATTCATGAATGCATTAATCAGGAGATTGTCATGTATAATTATTACAGTGTTTGATAATGCCAGCGCAGATCACCTCAGGCAGTGGTGATTGCTGCCTGATGCTATTAATGTTCTTAATAAAACGCCCGTGTAGGCCGAACCATCAGCGCGGCCCAGTAGTTAAGTGTTGTTGGGTTAATGAGGCAATTTACATACGTTGTGATGCCATCTGGACGCAGTGAGAGACAGCTGCTTGCTCTTATTTCATACTGCGATTTGGGAGCGAACCCGGATAAATGTCATTCCGGTACATACGGAGAGCTTGTTGAACACTTTTGACTTTTGTCCCCGTACGCTAAGAATTCGAGTCACTATGCTAATGAGCGCTTTCCCTTCTCGGTTGCAGTTTTCATTTGTAATCCCCCACATGGTAGCTGACTTGTAATAAAGAGGAGCTGATTAGCTTTTAATGTGTTTTTTAGTTGTCGTCTTTTTAGTTTTTTTGTACGTTAACGTGCATATGGTGCATTTTTAATTAGCTGTGTTTCAAAAGTGCTAGCTTAGCCCATGACCTTTGCATAGGTAGTGCAATGTTTTTTTGCAATTACGCTACAAGACCAGGAACAATATTCATCTACAAATCGTAAGTTATACGACGTAGCCGTTCAGCCTTAAATAGCATTATTATTAATGTTAATCAGTAAGATTAAAAAACCAATACTGTAATAAGAAACCCAAAATGTACATAGTAAACACAGTATTTTATTGTCAAAATTAAAAATGTTAAGGACCTTTGATACCTAAATTCCCTGGAAATTGTTATCGGCCTGTAGTTTTGAAACACTACCATTACCACGTTGAGTATCCCACAGGATGGCCTTCAAAATAATTATCTCTGCAGTATTTTACTGGATATCCCAAGAAAGGGGTCACAACCACTATCCCCTCTGACAGGCGAAATCAAATCTCTGTTTCTAGACTATACAGGAAATTGCGGACATGCATCTTAAAACGAAGACCAAAACTAGAGTTGTGGATTCCGGCTAGCTCAGATTCATGCAAGGTGGATTGAAAGTGGTCTAGGTAGCGAGCGCTGAGGGTTTGCTTGCAAGACCTGACTGCGTTTTCCATCCGGGTTGGGCTGATGTGGGACTTGCCAAACCAAGCCATTAAAAAACCGATTCCACTTGACGACGACATTGTTCTGGAGTCAGTGGGTACGTTTGTTTCAGTGACGGGATGGTGGAAAAAGGAAGAAGGAATTAGCGGAATTTCAGAAACCTCAATCCAAGATGAAAGCCATTGGATGCACAGTTTTTACAAATTCAGCATTTGCCCGTCTGTGTGGCTCTATCAAAGCCAAGCGGTGCTTGGAAGCCCTTATTTGCTATTTCCGTAATCCGTGAAAGATAAAGTACGTGTAGTGCAGGGACGTTTTGTGAACCATTCAGGGAAATGCCAAGGACCAGTCCAACTTAAAATTTGCAGTTGATTCATTTAATCTGTCTTTGAACCGTATTCATGTATGTGCGGAGAGAGTCAAAGACCTGGGAGCTGTAAACTTCAAAGACCTTCCACGTTGCACTTATTACAAGAAGTGCATCCAGGCATTAGTGGCTCTCGTATCCAAAGCATTTATCCCAAGCTTGCAGAAAGAAAGCTTAAACTAGCAAGCCATTAACGTCAAGGTTTTGTGCTACATTTTGCAACTCTTCCAAAATGAATAGAAACAGCAAGGGTTCTCGCTTTTAGTTGTGGAGATCAGTGTCGTTTTAGGGTTCAAGTTTCGGCTTTCAATCTTTCTTTATGAATCTAACATCTAAGCTGAAGTTTTTTACTTGAGTTGTACATGATTTGACATGTGCTTTGATGAACTAAACATCTTATTTTTGAACATCTTATGATTCTTCAATGTTCTTGCTGCCTTAAGTCCAAATAAACAAGATGTTCTTCAAGATGTGCCAGAACCATGTGCACATACAAAAGCATGGATTTGTTAGTCGTGTTAATTGGCTTGTAGATGTCAGTTTGATTGATGTTTAATTGAGATATGGTGGACAATGAACCTAGAGCTCCCAAAGGACCACTCAATTAGTTGAACAACATTGTTGAAGCCGCCCTATGTTGTCAATGAGAGTACAGGGATTTGTAATCTCAAGAGGGTTTCATGGTCTGTTTGCAAAAACATTTAAAGTCCCCGTGGTCCTGCCCTGGTCACCTCCTAATTTGACTTAAACAGTCCTCTTAAAGAACATTTGTGCTGGAGTCAATTTGGCATGTGCACATTGTCTAGTCAACTCCCCCAGAACACCCCCCGCCCCTGACTTACGGCATTGCCTTTGTTGGCATTGGAATTACCATAGCTTGGGTTTGATTATGAAGCTAGGCCCTTGGGGTTTAATTGATCAAATTAGACTTCATCAGAAAAATATTTGAACATGATAACTTTAATTGACCTTCAACTCATTGTGGACCTTTATGATACGTTCCTCTGAATGGTGAGATCTTTGCTGCTTTGGTTTCATTCATTTAGTGTGGGTCTAGCAGGAAGTGGCACACATTATTTTTTGTGAACCAAAAGATGAACTTCATATCGAGCTTCCTGCCTTAAGGCTTTAAAAAGAACTGAGATCAGTAGTCAATAGAGCAGAGCCATTTGTCTTCTACGTTTTTTTTAAGCTACATTTTATTTATGCACTGAAAAAAAAAGACATCACTTGCTCTAAGCCTCTGAATAAAGCACAAACCCAGAAGTGTTATAACTAGACTATTGTAGAAAGCTTTTAATTATTTGTGTAAATATTTTTTTAAATTGTAATATTATTATTAGAAGTAGTATAGTTATTATAAGTATTATTTTACAGTTATTATTTAATAATTAATACACGCATTATTATATCATGTATGTTTTATTATAATGCATCTATTTACATTAAAATGTCACTAGAGGAAACGCACATTGTAATTGTAAGTGTAAATTCACAGTTTACATAAATGCACACATATCATATTGCTCTTTACATTTACATTTATTCATTTGACAGACGCTTTCATCCAAAGACGACGACTGAGCCTTTTTAAGATCAGTCGATGTAAAAAAAGCTGAAGATTTATTAAGATGGTCAAGTTAAACGGTATTATGGTCAGATTTAAGTCATATTTTATTTTATTCATAATAAGTTTTATACTGTGAGCTAGGTTAAAGTGGTATTGTAAAAAAACACATTTTCAAAATCTATACTTATACTTTTTATAATTTTCCTCAAATGTTAAATAGAAACAAATTATTCGGCTCAGGATTTATTCCGGGATTTCCTGTGGATTACAGTGTCAGCACAACTACTTCAAGAGTGCTCATTTTCAGTCCTTGCAATTTCTCTCTCCGCTCTTTTGTGTACTGTAGATAGAAGTAAACTTGCGCACTCCTTTAAAATAAACATGTTTTCCCGTCGAAGTATTTGAGTTTGTAATGTGATGTGTGGCCAAGTATGATGTCCCATGCTTGAAATTTGCATGCCGGGCACCCGGGTAAGCAGTTGGGGAAAGGTGCCTTGCTCAAGGATCTCACTTCAGTTGTTGTATCGAAGGTGGAAGAGAGCACTTGTTATTCACTTCCCCTCAACAATCCCCACTGGTACAGAGTATAGAACCAGCAACCTTGGGTCACGAGTCAAACACTCGAACCACAAGGCCATGACAGTCCCACCAGTATTCAAGTTAACTTTGAATCTTGTTGTGTTACAGAATGTGTAAGACCGAGGATATTTTTAATGCTGAATGTCAAAAGAGTATAATGGTATTTTTTATAAATATAAATACATATTGAGTTTATAGAAAAATAATAAGAAATCTATTTTATTGACCAATATTTACCGTTGCAAAAAATGTGCAAAATATGATAAGATCTCTCACATTTACATATAAGTTAGTGAAAAATGTAAATAATGTCTGATGTTTCCTAAATTATGCCAAATTTGCATTAATGTTAACTTGAATAACATGAGAACAGGAATCCTATTTTCAATGATCAAATACTTGATTTAAAAAAAATCTGCTTGGATCTTTCCTAGGGCTTCTAGAAACGTGATCATTACAATGAAGCAGATCATAAAATGTCAATTCGAACCTGACAAATTAGAAGTTTATGTGGTAACCGTTATGTGGAAATTTCTTTGTTTGGCTGAGCATAGAGAAAGATATTTGGAAAAATGTTTGTAACCAAAAAGGTATTGTACCCCATTATCTACCATAGTAGGAAAATTCACTTTATCAGTATTTGTTCTGTTGAACACAAAATAAGACATTTTGAAGGATGTAAGGCATCATAAAGTATTGGGGTAATGCAATGGGGTCTAAGAACTGTTTGGAACTGTTTGGTTACAAACATTCATCCGAATATCTTTCGCTGCATTCAACCAAACAAAGAAATTAACAAGAGTGATTCATTCATGACAAAATTTTCTTTTTCGGCCAGGCTGTATCTATACTAGCACGAGCCTTGTTTGCCTGCCCCCCTTTCAATGCCCCCTTTGGTATTGCTGACTTGACAAAACCGTGCAGGAATTGCAGGACGAGGAACGCCAGACCCTCCCTCCTCTCTCTCTCTTTTCACACTATCGTCTAACTCCCTCTCTGAGTTTTCGTATCTCTTCAGCTGAGCTTGTCGAGGCTTGCCTGTCACTCCGACCGAGGGTGCATGGGGTGGGCACTGGGGGAGAGGAGTGGTCTGGGTTGAACAAAGGAGTACTGTCACCGCTTTTCAGGGGTTTTGGGATACGCAGGGCGAACGGAGAATCGGGGATCGAGCCGGCAATAATGGCAATTAAATATGGAAGGGAGACCATTGAAAGCGTCAAAGAGGAGGACAAGCGTCGAGTGTTCACACGTACAGTCCACCTCCCGAAAGAGAACCGGTGGAGGCTCTGTGTTTGTCGTTCATTGTGTAATATTTGTCTAACCTTTTATCTGCGCAGCTGTGCACTTTATAAAAGAGAAAAGGAGCGCTGAATAGCGGCACAGCTGCTAGCGATTTCATGAGCGTCTATTATGCCACAGAGTCATCCACTTGTGCTGAAATCCCTTCTCCACACAAAGTAATATACAGTCGGTCCGAACCGTGCCAGGTTCAGGGCAGATGTTTCATTCGTCAGGCCTTGCTCATCCGAAAACACAGCTGGTCGCACCCTGATGCCCGGAAGGTGTCGCACTGTACGTCTTTTAATTCAGGCACCGATAAGATAAAGAAACGTGTTTTAATATAACGATGGGTATCCACGACTCATATCGCCTTGTCAAACTGAGTTGTACTTTTTTAATGAAATGTGCCACTGATGTTAGACATTTCCATCTTCTGCAATCAATTTCTTATCTTCTCATTTCCGCCCACTTTTCTCCCTCTGTATTTCGTAGGTTATTAAGGCTCCGGAGAGAGCGAGAAAGCTAAAGGTGAAAAAAGTTTGCCGACTTCACAAGCCACGGGCTGAAGACAGATAAAGGTAACGAATTTACCTCTGAGGGTTGGTGGTTAAGTGGAAATGTGTGTTTTTTGTCCTCGGATAGCTCTGGGCATTCTGCCATGTGATCCAGGTGCAAATAACGTGTCGTCTCCACCTCATCCTGCATGTCAGTTCCTCAACCGATTATCTATGCCTCCATCTAACCTCACGTTAAACCGACATCCGAGACTTTGTGTATTTTATTTGTAGTAATTTCACCGCAAGGTGATATCAGTGCTACTAAAACGATATTATTGAAGGTCTTTAAGATCAATACATGATGTGCATGAAATGTGGAAAAACAAAAAAATGTAGATTGTCAAGTGCATGCAATAACAGTGTGGTACATTTACATTTACATTTAGTCATTTAGCAGACGCTTTTATCCAAAGCGACTTACAATAGTCGAGGGGACAATGAAGCGGTTCTCATATTAGAAGAAATCACATTCGGTCTTTGAGGGAATATGACTCAAAACTACGATTGCTCTAAAGGGCTCTTATTTAACGAAATTTTAACAAAACATTACTCACACTCATTCATGTTTCACATAAGCTGTTGTTTCTCTTGTGTTGATACAATTAAAGACAATGGAGACCAGTGTTGCACCAGCATTCTTTAAAATATCCTCTTTTGTGTTCTGCAAAGAAAAGAAAGTCACATGTGTTCTGAATAACACGAGGGTGAGTAAATGATGAAAGATGTTTCATTTTCGGGTAAATTGTCTGTTGTTTTATTCGTACATGTCAGTGTGGATCGCGCTGGGATTCCTGTATGATGTAACAGGCATGCAAAGAGGCTGTTATTGAATGATGGGGCTATTAAAATCTATATTGTACCCAACAGAAAACTCACAGCTGGTTTGTGAGCCAAGACGAACAAAGCACAAAGCCTGTTGCTCGTTTTACATGCAAATGGACCGTTTCTTAAAAGTGAAGCAGGGAATGTGGAAAATGAGAAACGCTTTGACCCCGCTTTACTTTACTGTTTTAATTTAATAGTTAGAGAATAATAGTAGCGATGCCAAGGTCGTGGGTTTGAATCCCAATGGTCAAACCAGCCTTATTAAATGAAAGGTCAAATGTAAGTGTATTGTTTAAAGTCAAATACACGCTACACTTTCATCATGATCCCGTGAGTTAGTATTCCCAAGAAGAACCCTCATCCATGTAGACCAAGAGCATTCTTAAAGCTTGAGTAAATTATCTCTGGTTAGACAGACTGTCCCTTTAGGATTATAGGTAACACGTATATAAAGCTTAAAGGCCTTAGGGCTATAATTTCTCCTTTCTTTTCTATTCTCCATACCACCCACCCTCTCGTGCACTTTCATCCATTGTCAAACTCTCAGCAGACAGCCTGTAGACTAGTTTAAGATGCCGACTGTCTCTTTTAACCAATGGGGACATCTCGACTGAGCAAACCCTACACCCTCATTTATTTGGCTCCGCCAGCTTTACAGCGCCACCCACCTCAAAAAGCCACCTTGATTCCCTTCCATACTCTTTCCAGTTGTCGATTCCCTATTTCTAAATTTTAATCCAACCTATCCTGCTGAGTTAACAACACCAACTCCGGAAAAAGCGGGATTGTTATCGAAAGCATTAGTTGAGAATGTAAAAACGTCATGATTAAAGTTTGTCCTTCTATAAATTAAACTTCATTTATTGTTGTCCATTGAAGAAGTTGTCTCCAGTCCCATGCTGGGAAACCCTAAGGTTCATTCACCCTATTCTAAGCACCCAATAGGAGACTAGCCACTAGCACGCTAGTCGGATTTCACGAAGCTAACCGCGCATTACTCGCTGTATTAGCGAACACAGCCCTCAGAGACTTTACAAAGAGACACTGAAGTGAAAGCTAATGTTGTCCTCTGGTGATTGGCGCAAGCTTGATGGATTTCGAACTGTCGAGGAGGATTTTGAGGCTGCTAAAACAGTTCGGAAGTGTTGACAAACATTTATGAAATTAGCCATGCTTCATTATGTGCGGTGACTGGTTCGATGGGAAATAAATCTGTGATATATAAGTAATGTATAAAAAATTTTGGATTACGTGCTAGGCCTTTTTTCTAAACATGTAAGAATAATACAACTTTAAAACAAAAGTTAATGTAATTATAGATACCAATTTAGTTAGACTATGTTATATTTTTTGTTACATTTCGTTTTTTTACCATTTGTAGTCACCCATGACAAAGCACTGTGGGAATTGTACCATTACGTTTTTTTATATTTTTTTTATTCAAAGTTCTGCATTTCTTTTTTAATTTCTTTTTTAGCATTGCGTTGAATTAAATAAAAATTTGGGCACAATTATGTTAATTTACAAAACTACTAAGCATATGTAGTAATGTGAAGCAAATATTTGACCACACAAATTTATCATTATTATATCAATGTTTTCGCCATTTTTAAAGTCCATTATTGATTGATTATTGTATCCCTTAACACTAATCTTTGACCATCCATTTCAACACGCGTACTTCTAAATGAAAATAATTTCAAAATAGCTTGAATGCAAACATATAGTTCTTAGTTAGTATACACTGATACATAAAAAATCTAATTACCCCGCCCTGACTTAAAAAGTACGTTAACACCGTGATAGTTTTGTACTGCCATACAAATTATTCTGAGAAAAAAACACTTAACTATAAAAAATGTATTGAATGTATTAGCCAAACGTAACACTTAACGTAACAATGAACAATACTAATGCAGCAATTATAAATGTTAGTTTACGTTAGTTTAAGCATTTACTTATACATTATTAAAATCGTTGGTTTTAGTTAGTTAATGCACCATGACATAACATGAATAACTGTATAAACTAACTAGCTAACATAAACAGGATTAATGCATTCTAAAAAACAAATTTTTCACTGTCAGCTAATTTTAGTTTATGCGTGTTAACAAATAGCACCTTATTGTAAAATGTTACGAAAAATGATTAAAAAAGGACTAAAGATTTGATCTTACTGTAACACATTTATCTTTTTAATAAAAGCTATTATTTCAGCATGCTTCATAAACTTGTTTTTCTGGCCGCCGTTAACGAGGAAGCATGGCTACAGAAATGAGCAGTAGCTTCCGGCAAGACGTCTGGATTGCCTTGCCACGCCAGGGCCACGGGCACTTGACCAAGGATAGATTATCTTTCTTTCTTCTAAGTGTGCCAATGTAAGCATAGCCAGCCACTTCACTTATCAGCAGAGGTTAAAAATATTTGTTTTACATGGCTTTTAAAACGATCTCAGAAACAAGGTGGAATTTGACAATTTTACTCGAAAGTTCATGAACCGCTTTGAATTGTTGGCTCTGCAGGGTCTTGTTTTGGCCACAATGGCGTTTATTTAACACGTTTCATAATGTTCCGGATCTTTTGGAGGATTTCTAACTGTTAGTTGTATGGCGTTTTAAACATCATCCCTAACACCATAGATGTAGTCCAGGATTGATGAAACGAGCAGCGCTACCGCACGCCCTCCTCGCCCATAATTTATTTCGAGAGATAAATGGTCTCCAAGAGATTAAGTTAGTACAAGCACGAGCCAGAGCGGCGTAAGATGTGCTCATCACACTCAATTTGCCTAGCAAATTTGTAGCCGTTAATGCTGCTCTGGGAAAATATATTGAGTTACTTGCCACCTTGTGTCTCTGCTGCCCAGGAGCTGCTCACGCGAGTTCAGGGTCATTACCCTCGCTGTCAATGACAAATGGAGCTTGATAGCATCTGCGTTTAGCTACAATGGAAACAGATTAATACCTCGGGGTGAAACTTTGCATATTACAGGGGGGAGGGCGGAATTGGGGGGCGGGGGGCTCGCACCCTCTCGTGTTCCTCTTACGGCGCCCCGCATTTCGACGCGCGAATAGTTGTTACCCTCAAACGAGCTCGCTTTAATGGATCATTTCGAGAGAAAGAGGTTTGTTTGGATATGCTAAGATGATGAACGCTCTCGATTGTCAAAGATGAATCATTAAAGCTGGAAAAAGCAAGGCTGTGTTCTCCCTCCTCCGTGCACTCGTTCTTCATGACCATCTCCGATATTGTCATTGTAAATTACAGACTATCAGGGGCCACGGAGCGTCTTGTTTTAAAGACGCTCTTTTATCGCACGTCTCTAGATTGATGATGCTCATCTTGAAACATACATACGGATGGTGTTGGGCACAGGCCGCAACCTATTTTCAAACTGTATAATGTTTACATTAATGCATTAAGTACAGACTCAATTAATTTTTATGTATATTTCTAATTAACGTTACATTGACAATCCTAGCAGTGATTTAACAGTTGAGCTACTAAAATAGGAAAACAGATACAAAAATGTTTGCTCGGTGAGCACATTATTTATAAAAATGTACATTTTAAATCAGCAACACTGTACCAAGGCCACTTAGATTCTTGTTTTAACAGACCTTTTCCTGCAACATCTCTAAATATATAATGTCCATTTATCTTGCATTGTAAAATGTTGTTTTAAATTTATATTTGTTCGGTTTTATTAACGGTGTATGGACGTTTCGATGAAGTTAAACTGAAGTTGCTTGCAGATTTAACAGTTGAGCTATTACACAATGAAAACAAATGTGAGATTTTAGCTTTGTAAGTAGTTATAAATAGGTATGTTAATATAGAACTTCGTAATTATATTATAACATATATTATAATATTTCGTCCCGATACTATCATTGTAAATAACATAAATACAAGGCCCAAGAACCGTCTTGCTTTAAAGGGATTTTATAGAAACCCCTGTAAATTTATGATGTCCTTTGAACTTTAAATGTATATCCGGATGTTACTGTACATAAACTGTAACCGTATTTTCAACCTTAAAGGTATCTACATGTAAACTTTTATTTACATGATATGTTTTATTATTGTCGTATTGGAGTTGTATTGTCATTGCTAGCAGCGATTAAACAGTTCATTATAAATAGATATGTAAATACGTGTGTTTAGTCCTATACAATAACTTTCTTTTCAGTGTTGAATCCGGCTCGTGTGCCTGTTTTTAACCAAAAAAAAAAGACGTGGTAGTAATTTAATCTTTTAAATTGTCATTACAAGTGTTGGATTCGTCTATTTTTAAGGTTTCGGTTTAATGTCTGTTTTTTACCGTGGCTTAAAGCACAATGTGATGCGAGTTAGATAACTTCTACTGTATGTTTTGCGGAGTCAGTGGCACACCCCGAAGATGGAGACAATTAAAACATCTAAAGCCCTTGTTTAGACGTTAAATCTGGGTGGTCTAGAGCTTGGGCGACAAGTTACGACTGGTTCGCGCCACAATAAAGTCTAGAGAAAGGGAATCGGCGCAAGCAGGGATGGGTCTGAAGTAGTATACCACAGATCTTTGAAGTGGAGTATAAAAATAGAAACAGGCACAAGCAGGCATCGATATTCCTCTATTACGTTTGTTTCTTGTCAGCTGTGTATTGTACGACTAGAGGAGTTGTGGGTGGTCTCCGGTTAGGTCTCTGGGTTGTGTATATTAGATATATTAGCTCGTGCGAGACACAAAAAGGAAACGTGATGACTAAACATCGTGCAGTGTGTAGAGTTGATTCTTACAAATAAAGGTTTAAAAGTTTGGGTTCAGTTTTGGTGAAAAAGACTTTTTATGGTCTCGTAAGGAAACATTTAGAATATACACGACCCCCCCTTCATCTAATTTATCATCTTGTCTGGAGCAGAATTGCCGCCGTTGCCTTCAGCGTTTCGAAATGAATGGATTTCACATCATCTCTTGTTTTCCCTCACTTGTTCTTTGTGTCACACAAACCACTGAGATTCCTGCTTTCCGCACACTGTCGCAGTTTCCACCGCCCTTCTGTTTTCATCTTCTGTGAAAGCGCGGCTTCGCTGCTCCGTGCGAGATCGGACGTTTCCTCTTGTATCTGGCCTTTGAGATATCAAAGGTTGACTGCCATCTGTCCTCGCCGGCAAACGGAGACGTGCGAGTTGGTGAGTTTTTCGTTCAGGTGTAACCGCTTTGCTCCAACCGGCTTTATCTGTCAGACACAGGGGTAGAATGTGATTGTAAGAACAGATTAGCAGAATGAATCATCTTTATCTTTGAATCTCGTATGCGGGTGTCCTAAGCAGGTTTCTGAACAAGCATAACCAGCAAGAATCTATCATCATTTATCCACACTAATGTAGCTCAAAACCTGTGTATGAAGATATGTTGAGAAATGTCTCTGTGGTTTAGAAAAAAATCGTCTTAAGTGTTTTGCAGAAGAAAGAAAGTCATACAGGTTGGAAATAACATAATGATTCACTTTGGGGTTAAATATCTATGTTTTAAGAAGAACCAAGTGATGATTTTCTCTCTCTCTCTCTTTACATGTCACAAATAACACAAACTTATAATCAAAATCTGTAAAGTAAGGACGGTTTGATTTTCTGAAATCATCATTTGAAAGGTGTGCAAGAAGTGATTTCCAATTTGCACTTGGTTTTGTGTTCATACAATAGAAGTGAACGGGTGCCACTACTATGACCAACATTCTTCAAAATATTTTTTGTGTTCTGCAGAACAGTCATACAGATTGGAAGTTCAAATTTTCTCCCCCTCCTTGCATAAAATATACAAAGATGATATAGAATTTATATCTTGATGACACATTAAAAAGTGCAATTAAAGGTGCTTTACGCAATTTGTGTCATGAGAACCGCGCATAAATTGTCTGTACTACCTGACAGCCACTTTTGTACCTGTCAATCATTTTACACTTGGTTGACAGTTGGTTGACACGTCTTTGAGGGAGCAAGGTGACCCGCCCCTCTAAACGGCTGTCCCTTTTATGAAAATTACAATAAATGTTCGTCATTTTGAATTAAGGAATCTGATTTGTAAGTGTTAACGGTTGAATTATTAAGACAGCACTATGGAAGATATAATTTACAATTGGCTTTTTTATATTTTCTATTAAATATTTATATTTTATATTTTAATCTAAAGGAAAAAAATCTGCAAATTGTTTTATGGCAGACCAAGTGTTATTTTTTATACTCATAATTTAATGCAAATATCAAGATAAAATGATTGTTATTTTGGTCAGTCAGTTTGTGGTTACAGTGGTTCGCTTCGAACGAATAAAACTCTATAATTACTTTTGTAAAATCATGGTTTATTTTCACTGAGCTGACTTAAGAACGCGTGGACTTCAAATGCATTTCAAGGCATTCAAGTTCCCCCGTTTATCTTTCAACAACATATCACAAACCCAACAGTTTCACATCTCAAACCAAAGCAGAACTCCCGTAAAGAGTCCGAAATCACAGGCTACCCTCAGCCTGACCTCTGGACGTGTGGAATTTGCACACACAGTCGGTGTTTGCTCAAGGAAGTCGAAAAATCTCTCAGCTTCCTTCTAAAGTGCTCGGAGAAATCCGCTTTTATATGATTTATTTAAAAAAAGAAACCCCCACAAACGTATCCCTGCAAACAATATTCAAGTCTTGTGTAGGGTAAGAAATTAAAATGTCAGTCTTGTGTCACAGTTTCATTTGACAAGAGTAAAATAATGCGCTCTCTCTCTCTCTCTCTCTCCCTCTCTCTCTCTCTCTCTCTCTCTCTCTCTCTCTCTCTCTCTCTCTCTCTCTCTCTATCTCAGGTCGGGACATCAAGAAGACAGTGTTTTGTCTGTGGCACATCAAGATGAGATCTTTCAGCGGGCCGTGAGGTAATTGCTCTCCTTCAGGGCGGGTGAAGCTGTTTATTGTAATTATGTCAGAGAAATGAAGATGCATACTCGTGTGATGAACCAGAAAATTTTTTTTTGTGCGTGTGGGATGGTTGCGAGTCTCGCATTCCTAGTCAGCCATCAGATTCAGTTGCGTTTAGACGGTCACAGACGCTCGACCACGGACACAATAGAAAAATCTCCTGCCTCTCTACAAAACAACAGCCCCGCTGAAGTGGCCGGATTAATACATGCCTGTCCCGTCCATGGGTTGCCATGGGAAGGCGAATCCCTCCTTTCTGTTCTCCATTTGCCCTGTCGGGTTTTATGTGCCTACGTTATCAATGTTTGGGCCATTAATTCACATCTGCAATTATAATGTCCAATTAAAGGCCGGTCGGCTTGCCTTTGTGTTATGAAGTCGGAGCAGGGCCGGAAAACAGAGTTATTGTAGTCAGAAAGGCTTCGGCTGGTCGTATCCAGCGCCCAAGGGCCGTGGCGGGTCGCCAGATTAATGGAGGGAAGGTTATCTTAGGTTTCTAGAGATCGAAGCGAAGAAAGTGTCAGCTGTGACATCACACGTGGGTTGGTAAGTTGGTTCTGAAATACCCCACGAGTGTGGAAGGGATTTCTTTGATGGTTGGCCAAGTACGTGTCACATTAAAAGAAAAATGTGTGGAGTCGAAAGTTAAAGAGTGAGAAGACATTTAGAAAGTCTTTTTAATAACGGCATTTTGAAAATGTAACTTTTTGAAATTTAATGAAGGTGTGTAATAATACATCACAATACAAAAGTTGAAAATTCAAATATATTTTTGATATATTATTTAATGCATCAAAAATATCTAATTCTTTTATTTTTAAATAAAATCTGTATTTTTGTAATTTTTAGTGACAGATCTATTCAATTTGAATTATTTGCATAAGATGGTTAGATTAAAGTAAATTTTTTGGGGGAAAAACATTGTTATCCAGTCATTGTTGTAATGTGTGTATTCTTACACTGCTTGTAATAGCATAACATTACATTTTAAAAACATTTGTTTGTTTAAAAAATTAAATTAAAAAAATAATAAAAATAAAAACATATCTTCAGTTTTAAACTCTTAACTTTTGACCCCATCTTACATTGCATGGATCTCACACAATGCAGGTTTGAGTCCCGCATTTGAAACTCTGCCCAACTCCCACAGAAGAGAAATATTACATCATTTGACAAGTTAAAGGTGGAAGCGACCTAAAGGGACAGCTTCCTCCAAATAAAACCTGTATATGACCCTAACTTCAGGACATCTTGACAAACAAAGATGATATTTTGAGGAATGTCTCTGGAGTTTTGTGCCCATACAATAGAAGTTAATAAGTTGAATAAGTGTTGTTTCTTTATTGACATACTTCAAAATATCTTTTTCAGTGTTCTTCAGAAGAAAGTTTGCGTTGTTTTGCTTTAAAATAACCAGTTAAATTCTTTTATACCGACTTCTTTATATTAAATAACTACACATCGAATGTGTCGGCAGGAAATTTTCTCAGTTCATCCGTATACGTTGGATAAATCTGGATCCAGGGTGCATAATTACGTATCCATTCACTCATCTACACAGAGGGACATCTATGCGGCGACCGGTGGACGTCAACACAGATATTTCCGCTCGCCTGAAATGTGAGGACACTGTGTTTTTCTGTATCGCCAAAGTGTGTAATTAGAATCCAAGGCTTATGTGTGTGTGACGTCCGCCTCCTTCGTCCTGATAAAGGCCTCTTGTGTGAAGATCTTACAGACCCAATTACTGTAATCACAACGATCAAAGGGAGGGTGTCGTAGAGAAGAGAACAGCAGTCAAGTCAAAGCCTGGCTAATGCTGGGAGTCTGTGTATCATTTGCGTGGGGGGGGGGGGGGGGGGGGGGGGTGGTTAGCTGTTCAATTCACATCCATCCTCCGTGTAATATACAGATAAGCTTTCATCACTCTGTCTCTCCGTGTCTCTCGCTCTCTCTTTTCGTTTGTATGGATCGAATACATTTTATTGGTTTTAGATATGGGACAACTTTTCCTTTGATGTCTGCAGTTTTCACAATCTGTTATGCTAAGTTGATATTGATACACACACATATATATATATATATATATATATATTATTTTAATAAATTTAATAAATGTAAATCTAATTTATATAATATTTACATAATAAATAAAATATGCAATGTATGCTAAGTTGAAAAAATAGGGCTGTTAAACGATTAATTGCGATTACATTAAATAATGTTATATTAAATATTATATGTATATATATACATATATCAATAAAATGTATGCTAATTTATATTTGTTATTTATATAATTTAATATATTCATTTATTACATGAATTTATAACTTTTATAGTTGTCTTAGTACATTACCATGCAAAGTACACAAACATATATTATATAAACAAACTTTTATTCTGTATGCGATTAATAACCACTATTAGGAAGATATAATATAAACACAAGTATTATTGTGTCCTTATAAAAAATATTTTCATTAAATGGAAAGTAAGAATAAAACATGAATCGCATCTGTCTGCCTGCTTTTATCAAACCCGTCAGATATTTGTGAAAACGTTTAAAAATATCAGGCATAACCAAAGACAGCTTTCCACGAAGGTCGTCATTTTAATTTTCCTGATTAAAATGTGCGATACAGCATGCGAAATACTGTCAACACCATTAGCTGTCAACACTAAAATTGTGTCTGGTGGTTGTAATTCAATAGATGAAGATGGTTCAATACCACCGTGTCAATTCTCTCATTCATTAAAGTTAATACTAAATTTCTCATTATTTATTCTAAATATTGACGCATTATTTTTCTTTCGACCTGTGTTGAATGATATGTGGGGAAAAGAAGCCAGAGACTACAACCGAACATAGATGAATACCAACGATTATTCCAAAGTAATTATTTTGACGTAAACATTCATTTTTTTAGGGAATGTGTTGCAGTACTTACGCATTAGTGGCTGTGTGTGTTTGCAGAGAACGGGTCAGCGGGTACAGCGTCCGCCCTCCTCCTGCACCGCGGTAAAGGTGAGGTCCGCTACACAGATGAGAACAGACAGATGATTTGTCTTGTACTTATTTTACCTCTGCTTCGTGTACTTGCTTATTTCTCTCCTTGTTAACCCACATTTGAGTTTACTCTAAACATTTATTTAAGGGGATATTTATATATATAAGGAACACACATCATTAAATATGTGATTCATATTTCATATAAAAAATGTTCTCTTGCTTTGAATCATGTAAAATGACCATGTTGAGTTCATGTTTTGTTAAAGGCCTTAGTTCACTTAAAAAGGAAAATCCTATCATTAATTACTCACCAGTGTTTATTTTAAACCTGTATATCTTTCTTTCATCTGCAAAGCACAAAAGAAGATATTATTAAGAATGTTGGTCACCGAACAACAATGTTGCCTATTGACTTCTATTGTGTGGGCAGAACCATTGCCACTCAATGGGTACATTCTTCAAAATATCTTATTGAGTGTTCTATAAAAGAAAATGACAAGGTTTGAAATGACAATATGGTGAGTAGGGTTAAAATTAAATGTCTTTGTTGCTGGGACTCACCTGTGCAAAATACTAGGGCTGTTGAGGGACAAATAGCATGTTTGCATAATATATGCATGTGTACACTGCATATATAATGTATCAATTAGGAAATGTTTCTTTTTTTAAATTGTAATTAAACTAATAAATTCATCTATTTAGTCCTTACATTTATGTTCAAATATTATGTTCAAACTTGCTTTAAATAGCAAGTAAAGGGTTCACCGGTCTTCTTCATAGCTGTACAAATGCTAGACCGTTGGGCGCATTTTAGAAGTAGTTGACCTGTGTTATGTCTCAACAGCGCAGGGAGGTGGGATGCACCCTCCCGCCCCTCGCCCCGTCTCCACGGCGACCTCCGCGCAGGCTGTCAAGTCGACTCACCATCAGGTCAGTGTTTGCCTCAGTGAACATTCAACGCTGTCGGTGAGTTTGAGCTAAATTGAAAAAAACCATCGACCGTTGACTGTACCCTGCGGCCAAGCCCTACCAAGCCTGGCACCCCCCCGAGCCTGGCACCCCCCCATCCAAACACGCACCCCCCGGCAAAGACGAGTCAAAACGCGGCCTCCCACAGACCGCGGATCGGCCTTCCAACGCAACCGGCGGCCTCGGACGACTGGCGAAAAGTTTGACTTTGAGACGCATAGAAAAGGTCACAATCAACATTCATTGCTGTCGGTGGGTTGAACTGTGAAAGAAAGCTCACTGAACAATGAATGCAACTGTGTCCCAGATATTCAGCTCGCTAAGAGATGCAGAGATAAATATTAAGTGACAGAGCTGGATCTACTCATTCGTTCTTCGAGCCGTGTCTGCAAAACTCAAAGGCACTTTTTGAGGCCAGTGAATGTTTCCTTGGAGAAATAAATAAGACAAGACACATCCAAATACATTGTCAGGTCTAAGTCTCTAATGTATAAACCTAATGGGGCCGGGATGTAGTCGATGCATGCAGAATTATTGAGCTTTGAGTCTTATGTTGAAAACCCAGGATTGATTCTAATCTGACGTGAGTCTTGATCTCGCTGCCTCGGTAGTAAAAAAATGCAACTAAAACGCTTTCCAGATTTAATTGAGTTATTTGATCCATTTCTCTTTCATAAAAAACCCAAACTATGTGGAAGCAATGTAACATGATTTAAATATTCAATTCTAAAGGAGACTTTTTAGTAAGTATAAATTATATTTGTTTATGATTTATATATTCTTCCTAGTACATGTACAATCGCAAAGTCAGAAGAATTCTTTATAACAAAGTGTTGTACTTTTTACGTCAACGTGCAAGCTATACAATTTAATAAATCATAATTTTCTTTCATAAACCCTGTCTTTTTTACAGATGTATTAAAGAGAAGTGATATCGCAGCTTTGCTAAACCGAGGATAGCGCTCTTCGTATCGTAATTAGAGGCTAGCGGTTTCCTGTCCGTTTCTAGGCCAATCCAAGATTATGTCACATCGGTATTTTCTTGAAAATTAATCCAAATTAAATTTGTCAAGAAGCTGAAGTGGCTTATCGTATCATGGTGGGTGAGTGCCCCCGTGACACCGCTGACAGAGATTGAGTCCTCTTCCGGCCGACAGTCAATCCATGGGATTAATTAACATCAGATTACAGCCGCATCACAGACCTGCGAGATTTTTGGAACGTTTGCCGCGAGGACGCTGCCGTGCGATTACGCTCCTAAGAGTTATTTCATGAAACTGTCACGCTCAAGAGGAAGATTTTAAAGCTAAGTCTAAGCATCTTTTTATATATAGTGTGTGACATATCAATCAAGTTATGTTGATCGCTTTCATGGCTTTACGTTTAAAGGCACGATTTGGTTTAAGCAGCTATTTTAAATCTGATGTAATAAGCGAAGAATGCTTGCTTTTTTCTGCTTTACCGTATTTATATATCAGTTTAAAGGATAGTTTCTCCCACCCATTTGACCTTCGTCTGCAGAAAAGAAAAGATATTTTGAAGAATGTTGGAATTAAGTTTGTTATGTACATCAGATCCACACGATTACATTACGTCATCAAAGCCCATTTTTTTCAGTGCGAACAACATAGACTTACATTATGTTGCCTGTTTCAAAATATCTTCTCGTTGATTAATATTCGTCAGTCAAGAAATTCCTTATGATTTTAAATGTAAAAATATGGTCAAATGCTAAAGTATTGGTCATGTTAGTTAATGGTAACTTATGTAGTGTACTAAAGAAAAAATATAGACCATACAAGGCTGCAACAGAATAATGTTGAACATAATGTGACAGTTTCTGAAAAGAATACAGTTTGGTATGCACAAGGAGCAAAGGGTTTGTTGGAATTACTTAATTTGATCATGTACATCTGTTCCACATGATTAAGTAATTCCAACAACCTATTTATAGTGCAGAAGTCTGTCTAATATTGGTTCGTGTGAGAAAATTACGAGTATGAAAGAAGTTATTTCTCTTTTCAACCGAGCCGTCCCGCGTCATTCAAATACTTCCTGACAACACTAAGACAATCCATGCAAACTTGAGATAGATTTCAAGAAACTTTTTTTCTAAACCATAATGACAATTTATCATAAGTACGCTGGCTTTTGAATAATAAACACAAAAACTTCAATCCCGTATTACTTTCAGCTTTTTGAAGACCCTTGTTTGCTCATTTGGTGGGTATATTTAATTACAGCCTGGAGGTCTTCGAGTTCATGTTTTTTAAAGAGACATTGTTGAGTTACAGGCCCCAGCAATATTTGGGGACACATTGTTTTTTCCGTATCTGAATGTCACTGTGGTTTCTGAACTGGCAACAGGAAATGTGAAGACTGCTGGTTTCTAACAGAGCTGACACTCCTGAGGGCACTTGCCTGTAAAACAGACCATGGCATGAGCAGACAAATTAGCATAAGGGAATATTTACAATTTGAAACCATGAATATAGACGGCTCTTCAAATATTACATTATTTTGAGAAATACCAAAGCGTATTTATATGTTTTCTTCACCTCAATGGCTTAAGAACTTTAAAGAACTGACACACCTTCACACATAAATCGCATTAAATATGACGTTTTAATAATAAAGTAAAATATTATAAAATATAAATTCTTGAAAATGTTATGTTTGCGATTACGGTCAAGGCCCTGGAAGCTCAGCGGACGCCAGAAGAGTCTAATTCATTTTCAGCCAACATTAACATTTGTCAGATGTTATTAGCATGTGTCAACATGTGAGCTGGAAGATGCTGAGGTTTAAAAGGGTCCTACATGAACGATATATAAAATAATAAAAACACACACAAAATTAGTTGTGTGTGGTGTAAAACGGTTGTAGCACTGTCAAATGAATTTATAAGACTATGTTATTAAATAAATACAGTACTGTTAAAAAAAACTATAAAGGCTTAGGCCTCAAGATGTTGCATAATATAATGGCAAAAGAATAAATTTTACAACTTTTAAGATGCTAAAATGAAAGATAATGTAAGAATTTGCCACTGTTAGAGTTGTTATCTCATGATTTTAATGAGTTTACGATTGAAATAAACTGTCGAAATATCTAAATAAACTTTATAATCCTTTGCCCCTAGCCCTGAAAATGGATTCACAAAACTGTTTGAGCAGTTTAAGAACCACGTCTCCATTAAGTCAGAGTATGTTTATAATGTAATGAAATAATATAAGAATATGTAATGTTTTATAGTTGAATGATAACACAAATCTGCTTATTGTCCAGTTATGTTAAGTTGGTTTAACTTCTTTCCTTTTTGTAATCACTACAAAAATGGAGTTGAGATAAACTTGATCAAAAGTTGATTTAACAAGAAAAAAAGTACCTAGTTTTATATTATTGTGTTAGATAATTTTTTTTCAATTGTTTTTAAAAACCTTTTTATATTTTTTGTGTCTGAAAAACTATCAACTCTATTACCCACTAGGTAATTCCATCTCGAAAAAGCAACGAATTGTCCCAATCTCATTATTTGCATACTGTCCTCTCTTAGTATTGTGTACATGAAGGACTTAAAGGTATGTCCTCTCTGTCATAAGTCAAGAGGGGAGTATTTAACTGTCAACAATGTTACTTTGATTACCTATTATTGTTAAAATTGTTACATTTTTAAGAAATATTACTTAAAACTTGTATAAATGTATTTCATGATGCTGAGTGTAAGTGTAAAACAGTCCAAAAAAAGCCTTTAAGGATTTGAATATATAGTTAAAGCTCATACTTGTTTTTTCACATTTTTCTAAATATCTTATCCCAGATTCTCCCCGCAATTATACAGTGACTCATATACACTGTCAATAATTTAACTGAACTAATTTTATGGATCAGAATCTTTTCATATTTTATCACAAATTCTACACCAAATTTTATTTTGGACTGTCTTTTATAATCCATGATTCTAGGAGATAATGGAGGATTTTTCTCTATTCTACCTTCATTTGTGATATTCAAAGTTTTGATCTTTTTAATATTATTCTAAAATGTGGACACAATAAAAGAAAAGAAGTCATCTTAAGACTTTTAAACAAAAGTGTATACACACAAACGTATAATGTTGAAATACTAATCTAATGCTGAACCCATATTACAAATTATTGACGGTTATCTGACTTTTGCTCTTAGAAATTGGTGTTTCTGACATTGACTTAAGATCTAAAATTACACAGTTGTTCACAACATGTATACTAGTAATATTTAGAGAAAAAGTCATTGCACTGAAATTAAACAGATGCTGCTATCTAGTGGTCACAGTTTGATCTGAATCTTTGACATCAGTGACTTCAGATCCTGTAAAATTACTACTGTCCATTTATATAACCAAGCTAAATTGCATCATTATTAATATTACAAATTAATATAATAATAATAACAAATCTATGCAGACTTTTCATAACATTCATCTTTATATCATATACACTGTAAGATGTATAAGGTAGCTTAGTAAATATTGCAAACATAAAGAGTTATAATAACTTATAAAATCTTTAAAACATTAAAAATATTTTTTTATTGCAAAATCTTTCAGTTAAATCTAAGCAATAATGTCCTTCAAATGTATAAGTCTATCTAATAAAAAAGTATTGATTTCACAAACACATGTTCGTAATATACGCAAATATTTATTGCGAATTCTAAAAAAAGTAAAGTAAAGAAATATATTTACTTGATTTCGAAGCTTTAAATTGACAAATTTTTCAACTGTATGTCGTGTCACATAAAATAATAACACATTTTTTGAGAGTAGAAGTAAAATAGAAATTATTACATCTAAAATGTATAACAAGAACAATATATTTTGATAAATTATATATAACGATATTTTCAAAAGGATTCTATCAGCACAGAAGTTGAGATGAGTTTGTGTGTATGAGGTGGGGTGACCCGATGATGACCCCAATCTGGAGTTCAAGTCATGTCAGGTTCCTCTATTGTAGGCTGTGTCAGCCCTGAGGGGGTGTGTGTGTGTGTGTGTGTGTGTGTGTGTGTGTGTGTGTGTGTGTGTGTGTGTGTGTGTGTGTGTGTGTGTGTGTGTGTGTGTGTGTTACAGTGAATGAAACGCACATTACAGCATCATTCAGCACTGAGTTCTCCACTCATATTCTGCCCTCTGACCCTCTTCTTCATCTTTCTGTCATGTTTGAATGGCAAGAGACTCAAACCATGGAGTGTAGAGTTTTAAACTTTAAGAAATAAAACTTAGACCATTCCAAAATTATTTTTAGTTCTCTACTATTTATACATGTAAATAAATGATTGCATTAGTTTTATTTATGGCTGTTAAATCAATAATCGCATCCAGAATAAAACTTTGTGTTCACATAATATGTCTATATTCTGTACATATTAACTTATAATTCATACACACATGCACATCTGCAATTCTAGCTTATGGACGTGACATTTTGCATTACCATAATATGGTATATTAATAATAATGTGACACAGAATGGCTTTTAGAATATGATTGTTACCAGGAAACTGAAATAACTGTCTAGAAAAGCCTTGTTATTGTGTTAAACATAACCAAATCAGTCTATGCACTCGTTTTCTGTTTAACAAAAGATAAATAAAGCTGTGTTATGGACGTGACAAAAAAACGGATATAAACTTATTGAGATATATGTGATTAACATTTACAAACTAGAATAAAAAATGTCCAACAAATGGCCAAGGGTTATGTATTTTTTAAATAAATAAATAAGTACTATTTTCTTGTATCCATGTATGAGCAAAATGGATGTAACAATAAAAAAATAGACTATTAAAAAAATCATGCACTTAAAATAAATGAATGCTCTGAAACGTGGACATATGTGATATAGGTATACAATAACCATAAAATATATTATAATAGTAAGGTTGATGTTTCCACGGAATTGCATATATATATATTTATAATATTAATATGTATTTTTTATTTGAATAATAAATATAATTTATACAAATTTAAATATGTTTTTTTAAATATGCATGCATGTATTTATCAATATGCAAATAATATGAATCAATATGCACAATCTTTAGACATTCATTGTGTATTTTTTGGGATGCGATTAATTGTGGTTGAATCATGTGGACTAGTGACAAAATTCTCCCAAAATTGTAATTGTTCTGTATTTGAAGAAACTTGGAATGATCTTCTTTTATCTGTTTTCAGATAAAATGTGTGTATATATATATGTGTGTGTGTGTGTGTGTGTGTGTGTGTGTGTGTGTGTGTGTGTGTGTGTGTGTGTGTGTGTGTGTGTGTGTGTGTGTGTGTGTGTGTGTGTGTGTGTGTGTGTGTGTGTGTGTGTGTGTGTGTGTGTGTGTGTGTATATGTTTAAAAAACATAAATAAATATGTATTTCAAATATACTTTTAATTATGCTATTACAAAGAGCTTTGAATAAGGTTTAGTGTCACAAGCAGGAGGAAAATATTTTTGGGAATGTATCATCTGTACCACAAGGTGACAGTATAAGTCTAACAAAGGCATTGCTTTTATTGCCTTTGTAATGTTGTACAGTCAGTGGGTCACAGCATAGCAGACAAACTCCACTGTCAAAATACCTCTGAATACTACAAATTCATTCATTTAATACAACAAAAACCCTAGACGCCAAAAGACCCAAAACTTTGTGACATGCACCTTGACAAAACAGTTTGACATTTCTTTCTTGATCTACTATTGCCATGTTGAAAAGAACAACATACTTTCATGAATTTGCAGTTATTAACAAACCAGCCTGTGTGACCCTGTCGAATCTGTTTAAGTAAGAAGTGAAGCATCTGAAATATATTTAAACACACAATAAATGTACAGTGAACAACCTATGTCATGAAGGTCATACAGTACTCTGTAAACGTCTTAAATAAATGTTATAAAGTCAGTTATTTATATAATTAGAGCAGTGCTTCATTAGAACATTTGACTTTACTTTTCTTAACATTCATTTTAGTATTATTTGTAAAAATCCAGAGATTTTTGTATGCAGATGTGTGACAATAGCCAGTACTCCCCACAGAGATCTGATATCCTCATAATAAATCTTCATTTATCATAACCTGATAAAAAAAGAGAGAGAAAATGAAACCCGTGTTCAGGACGCTTCCAGATATCGACCCGCAAAGTGAAAAGTCTCTTCACAGTACTGCATAGTAAAATTGACACTGGATTTTTACACATAATGACAAACTATATGTTTAGAGATGTCAACTCATATTTTCTAAGGCCAATTTTTTTGAGATTTTTACTTTGACTACATAGATAGGATCCCGGCCCTTTTTACAAACCCCCGTTCTTGGCAAACCATGGACCTCAAACGCCACAGGAATGCCTTCCCGAGCATCTGAGGCCGACCTTTGACCTGCAGCCGTTTTAGTAGGTATTAATGACAGAGGGATGAACAAAAGGCAGATACCATCCACCTGGCACTACGGGAGTCTCTTAGATCCATCAAGGCCATGGTCGGATCACTAAATCCAGCCGATTAACTCTAATGCGTCCGTTACATCCACATTGTACCTAAATCCATGATTTAATTAAGATGTATTCTTAATGATACGTTTGAAAGAAGAAGCAGAGAGAGATGAATAAATAAAATACAACCCGAACGTTAACGGTTGGGTTGAATCTCGAATGGTTTATGTACAAACAGTGGTTCCTGTTTGAAAACGCACTCGTCTTATAGATTCTCTTTCGGTTCGGGTGCGTTTTCAATGAAATAATCATTTTGGCTTGTTTACTGACACACGATTGATGGGCCGAGACTTGGAAGAATGTAAACATAATGAATAAAAAAGCAACGGCTGCAAATGAAGTCCCATGGCTTGGAAAATTCAGATGAGAAGTAGCAGATAGTACTAGAAACTAGCCGGGCTGGGGTGAAAGTTGGTTAATATTTGACTTTCGTCCTGGGAAACAAATTCGGCAAACATTTGTTGTGTTTTGCAAGCAGCAGGCATTATCGTTTTCAAAAGAACAGGCCGTATGTCGATTGTGAGATGGGTTTGAAATCATATCTTTCGAATGAGAAATATTATAAATGAACTCTGTGAAAATGTCAACCGTATATTGAAATTAAAACGGTTTTACTATCCTCTTAAAGTTTTTAAAGCATTTGTTTTATATTTGTGAATGATTTTTCATAGTCGAGTAAGGGCTATTGCAAATTGTGACATCCACAGCACTTCACATTCTTAATAAATAGACAGATAAAAAGATTTTTTTTCTGATGTTTAGACTCAATCATAAGAGCTATAGTCAAACATAAACAGATATTATGAACAAATTATTATGTGAACATTATTTTGAAGAAACAAGGTTTTTACACATCCATAATGCTGTGTTTGTTCTGACAATAAAACAGGTTTTAATGTCTTTAAACTTCATTAAAGACATGCGGTTCATCTTAATCTGCATGATCGTTTTACTTCATCTTGTTTATTTCGAGATTCCATGTTTGTTGTGAATCTACCTTGCACACATTTTTGCCACAATATCACAAACAACAATCTTGTTTTGAGGACACGACCTAAAATAGGAAGGAAATCACTTATCAAGATTTCCTCAAAAGTCAAAACAATCAACAACGAGAAAACGACCATTTCTCTTATTTGGGGTAATAACCACAAGGTTTCCTTTAACATTTGGATTATATAAAAAAGTTACTGCTACGAATTACCAAATACACAACCATATAAATGTAATGTGGATATTAATATGGTTTATTTCCTTTTATGGTGCAATTTATCTTCACTTTTAAAAGAAGAGAATTGCATGAACCCCTGATAGCACACATCTGATATATTTGATGTCTTACTTTTCCTCTACAATACATCTCTGAGACGTCTTCTATCAGATTTCATAAAGACCTCTTGAAGATGTCTGGAAGATGTTATTTTTTCAGAATGGAGCAGCTCTTTCTAAGATGTTTAGCAGATGTTTTACACCTCCAGACATCTTACAGATGTATCCGCCACCTTATGATTATCTACTGTATTGGACATCATTGTAAACTTGAGCATCGTTACTTATGCCTTCACTGATTTCTGTGAAGGGTAAACGTACGCTTTTGTTCGAGTCTTTATTCTCGTTTTATGATCGATGGTCTGGATTTGTTATTAGATGTAGGATATGCACGAGGCATGTCGGATTTGACAGGATCAGTCACCGGTGTCGGGTGTGCTGATACATCAAGGATACCACCTTTACCCTGACAATACTGCGAACTCAGGAGGCCAATTAACACCTACACAGCGCGAGTGCCGGTGCGCGCGTGGCCGAGAATGGGAAAGCGCGGGAAACGCTCGGATGAAGTTCTCCTCAGGGTAATTGTGGCGAGACCTCGGGCGAAATACGGCTGAGGCGATGGATTTTTTTCCTCTTTTCTCCTTCGGCTTGCGCTTCTTTTTCCCAGTTTGATCAGAATGAAGTCACATGATTTAAATATTAAACGAACATCGGGGGGAAATATTCATGTAAAGGTAAGGATTTCTGTCAAGGGAAGCATCTGGGCCCAATTGACATTCGCCGGGCTGATGGTTTATACATATTCATTTATAAAAACAATCATTAAATGAAATGAGGCGTGGGGAATGAAGTTTCCGTCTGTTATACACTTTGATTTGTCTTGCGAGCTAAATGAATACAAAGGAGATAGACCTTTAAAAGGTGTTTATGAGTGTGGCGCTGGGTTCCTGACACCGCGGATTTGGGATAGCTCCCACTTCAAACCCAGAATTATTGTCTGGAGCATTCAGCGATTTTAAAACACCTCTGTTGATGATAATTTATTAAGCATTTTAAAACATTTAAAGTATTTATTTAAATTAAAAGGCTATATTGCATTACTAGTTTCAATCCATAAAATGCTGGGTCATTTCAACTCAACATTGGGTCAATAGTGGACAAACCCAAAACTGGGTTGAATTAACCCAGCGTATGGTTTGTATTAACTACCCAGCTTTTTTAATTGAAACAACACAGCGTGGGAAATTTTATAATCCATTTACATTTAGCAGATCCTTATACTAAAGTGACTTTCAAGGATTGAGGAAAAAATGAAGTGGAAAATCGTAGTGATAACAAAACGTGGTTGAGTTGGTCCAGTTTTAAACCAGGATTGGATTGAAATGACCCAGTATTATTTTTTTGTTCCAGGGTGAGGTTGAAAACATCGCAAATCCAAGGAGTCTGGTAGAACCATCACTGTCTTACCATAGCAACATAATTAAAACATGACATTTGTAATAAAACTGTTCCTCTATATAATAAAACTATGCCTTATATATATATAATACTATACCTCATTTGTATAGGGTTGACACAAAAAGAAGAAGAAAATATTATTTTGTTAAACTTATATTTTCAGTTTGATGGTTTTGGGGCCATTAGGACACTTTTTGCGGCCCCTACCAACAAACATATGTCTCTAACTACAATAATTGTCACCAAAGGGAATTATGGGATGAAATGATAATGTATGCTATTTTGTCTTCAGAATGTTACAATTTAAAAATTTCGAATCCCCTCCAAATTGTATTTCTAGGCCAATAATAACTTTTTCTTTTGGTTTTGCAATGAACCAAGGTTGCAACGTTGTGTAAGATTAAACCAAACGTAATTACATATCAATACATTGTTTTAATGTTATCTTTATTTAAAGTGTGTTAAATAATGTCAGTTTGATATCACATACTCTCGCACTATCTAGCAGGTTTACATCAATGTCACGGCGCAGCAAGCGACAACAGAAATCTGCGCAAACGAACTGATGGACCAGGACAGGTGAGGCATTGTTCAGTTCGGTTGTCTTCTCTATTCTGAAATCTGACGGGGTGCGAGTTGACGCCGAGGAAACCCATAAAAAGACATCTCAAGACCCTCTGCTCTTTGGATAGAATGTAAATAAGATCCTGGGGAATGTACGGGGAGAAGGGTACCGCGGGGTGAACGCCGGCAGCCGGGGTCGCCATCCATCACTGCGACTTAGGCCCAGTGTGTTGGACGAGCCTGGCACGGGGAACGGAAACCTGAGCCACTACAAGACAAACACATGCTCCCTCCAAAATAACAATGGGCTCCTGTGACACGCTGCCTGCTGTCAGAGCCTTATAGCGGGCTCACGACACCTGACATTGTTATATTGAGCGTGTAGTGTTACCAGACCCGCGGTTAGAATAGAACGGCCTACTTTTAAGAAGGAACAAATGCCAAAGATAATCGCAAGTGACAACTTTAGGAGATGATCCTGTGGTCTTTTAAGGCATGAGTATGTGATACGGAACAACTTGGATGAATGACATAATGGTAATGGACAATGAGAGCGCTCTATATATGTCAGATTAGGTGACAAGCCAATGAATATTTTATACATTATTAGAATTCGCCTTTGTCTCAGCGTGTGTGACAAAAATGTAACACATATACTGATATGTTAACTAATTGAACCCGTGGCACAATGGAAAGTGTACTGTGTATAAAGTTGCAAGTTTAAATCTAGGACACAAATCTTATGTTTCGGGACTTTTATGTTGTTTCTTATGCATGAAAACAGTAACTTATTCATAGGGGAAATGTGTTTTATGATACAAGGATTTAACTTTTTCTTCAAATTTGTCCACCATGTTTATGTTATTGCGATTTCAACTTCTACATTTTCTATTTATGGACGAGTTATTTTTTTATATTTACAATGTGCGTGATGTCATCGAAAACTGCAAATGTTGTTTTCCTGCATTTCATTTATTTATTTGTCATTTTTCATATCGTTTCTCTTCATTTGCCAGGTTTGAAAGCTGTGTTCCTATTGGCTGTTATAGATGGGCGCAACCAGGACAAATCAAACATGCTAGTATTTCTGTCTGGACATTGTGCAACATCGCAAATTTAATTTTAGTTATTGTATACACTATCGGTCAAAAGTTTGGGACAATTTTGAAATATAAAAAGGTGAAGTAAGAAAAACATGTAATAATTAAAAATAAAATAATTAAATAATATTTAATCGTCTTCAGTGTGGTCATCTTTTTACTAGAATTTGCAGAAATCTCTTATTATTATTTTCTCAAGAAGCTTCTTAACGTCTCAGACTGAGATGCTTTGTAAAGAATTTCAAAGAAGTCTATTCACTCTCAATAAAAGTTTTTTTCCCAAAATGTTGTCATTATTAAACAAATTGTAAGTCTGGGTGTAAAAAGTTTATATGTATTACATCATTTAATCAAATTTCATCAAAATGTCCCAAAACTTTTGTTTAGTATGTTAACTACACGTGACAAAACAATGAAATCTTCTGTCCCGATGCCCAATGCCAATTACGAATTACTTGGAAATCGGGCAAAATCGCTGTTCTCTGAACCCATTTAAACTTTGCAACACGTCATTTACTGTATATTAACAATAAAGACATAAAATATAAATGATTTTGTTTCATATGTTTTAAGAAGGAACAGTTTTGTAGGACTGATTACAAATGAGGCGTCAATATTTCAATAAACCTATATTAAATATGGGCCATGAGTGAATTGTATAGAAACTTTAGGGACACTTTTTACATCCACCACTTATAGATCATGACCATCCTCATAAAATACAAAATCTACCTTTCTGTTCATACACATCCACTTCCCAACTTCGCAAAGAAGTCTTATTTCTCTTATATCTCTTATATCTCCTATATAAAAACTCTTATATCTTTTCAAAACATAAAATAGATTTTTTTCAGTGGAAAATTTTAAAACAATTCAGTAAAAATCCATCGGTTATTTTTTCTCAACAAATATTGTATTAGGTTTATGTAATGACAAGTATTTGTAAAACAAATACATATTTGTAATATATTTGTGTATTTATACATTTGTGAATTCTAATAGACATTTTTGATTTAATGAGATCTACTTAATTTTTTACTTACATAAATATGAAAATAAACAAAATGTTTCCTTAATGTCAAAGCTTTTAAATATATTCAATTTTAGCGTAAATTGTTTCACGTAGACAAAGCTGTAGTTTGAGCTCTCCAACATTGGTTAAATTCTGCGTGAACATGGTTGAGATGTGGCAGTTCAGTTCCTTTGGCACAGGGTCACAGACAACAACAAATCCCGACATACACGAGTATCCCAAGACCTTTTCCTGTTCATCCAACCCCATCGCTTTTCTTTGTATGTGTGTGTTTTAGGGTTGTGGGGGGAAGGTGCTTTAAGGCCCTCAGTGCAAAGCTGCTGAAGTCCTCACAGCTGCACCGTGAGACCAGAGATTTACAGGTGCCAGTGACCCTTTCATCAGAGGAAGTCTACTCCACCGGCTGTTCCCCTCTGTGCTCCTCTCTCTCTCTTTCTCTCTCTTTCTCTCTCTCTCTCGGTTGTGTTGTTCCGTGGGGAATCTTTGATGAATCCTCAGTTAGGGATGCCACTAACCGCTCGCCCGCCTACATATTTCTCCAAGTTCTCTGAACTTTGTGGAGCAAGTGAAAGTGCTTCCCGTTTCAATCATCGGCTGTCTTAATGTGAGAACTCCTGAAGTTCCAATTAACCTTCAAAGCTTTGAAACACTTCCAGTAGTCAAATAAGCTACAACATTCTTTTGAAAACGTGAGAAGATCGTTCTCGCTTTTTGCTATGTTGGCATCACTTATATTTGTTCATTACAGCTGGAACGGATAAGGGACTAAATGTTATTTTTTACATCTCTCTGTAAATCTTTATGTTTATCCCCAACTGTTATCACTTGTACTGAACGTTCTGTTCTTACTTAGAAAAGTCATTCATTATACTGAAGAAATGGGTTGTGGTATAATTACTTAATTTTATCGTGTACATTGGTTCCACATGATTAAATGAAGTTTATTTAACATAACTTTTTTTCCATTTTTAAAAGACATGATGGTAAGAAAGCCCATTTGTTTCAGGGTTTACTCAACAAAATGTGACTGTGTTTCAATGTCAAACGATTTACAGAAAACAGAGGACATTTCTAAGCTTTTGAAATTATTTAAATGTACTTTTCACTTTGTAAATGCAATTCAAAAAAGTAAATCTGATTAACTCAAATGCTTCTGTTAAATATATATAAAAATATTACAAATATATATTTGTTACCTAAAACATTCCATAAACTTCATACGATGTGTAAATTTTAGAGAATTGGACTGTTGGATTTTTAATCAATCATTTGCCTCTAAAAAAATGTATTTGATGTTTTTAAAATATTTTTTAAATCAATTTTGGTGACATCTAATAAGCTTCATAAAATATTTGTAACAGTGTGGCTTCTGGAAGGTCAAAATTAAGTTAATAACATTTAACCGCCAAACCTTTTTACTTTGCAGATTCTATTAAGAACAAATCCATCTACGTATATTAAGCTTTAGTTTATCTGACTGTTCTTAAGAGTAATGTATGAAGAAGATGAACTCGACTCGGTGGAACGGATGTCCGCACATTTATATATTCTCATCTCAATGGCAAAGTAATTAATCTGGGATTGTACCTCGATCTCAAAGACGTGTAGAGCAACGATTAGCTTGTATCGATTGACCCCTTGAGGACGATGCAGAGTTGATTGGCATCCTCTGCCATTGAAAAGATTGTTCTGAACATCAAGCATCCATATGGCGAATTAGGTTGTTCCTCTTCTTCCTTTCAATGGGATCAAGGTCCACTGACCCAGAGCCTATTAAGGAAAATTAATCTGTTGAATATCAAAATGCTATTAATGCAATGGGCTTTTGTTTAAATGGGCCCACATATATTGATTAGAGGTCAAATCCTTGCCCCACATTAGATGTCAAGTGCTCGGATCCTTGAATAATTCCGCTTTATTCGTGTGCAATAGAAGATGGGGTTTTCATCCAAATAGATTTATAACCACATGTGATGTGATACAATAGAATGAGATCAATTATAATTCATCAAATCTTTGGCAATCAATAAAAATGAATATAGCCTTTTTATAAAATATTTTACGTTAGGTAGTACTTGTGATTGTGTTTGGAAAATATCCTTCAGCAGATTCTTGCATTGTAAAAAATCGACTTAAAAAAGTATATACCTGAAAAAATTGGTTGTTGGAATTACTGATTCACTTAAACACAATTATATAATATTACAAAATTTTGTAAAAAAAAAGAGAAGTAAAAAAGCTTAAACAACTTTGAAACTGATGTGCATGATCAAATTGAGTTATTCCAACAACACAATTTTTGTGTAGTAAAGTTTGACCTTACAAGTGTAATTATGATTAAAATTAATTTGAATCCTCTTTACGTTACTGAATGCAAGATCAGTTTAATATAGTTTAAGGGACTTGAATTAAAGGTATAGTTTACAACAATTTTTATGTTGTCACGATTTATATTTTGCAGATATTTTTACGAAAGCTGGTAACCAAAAAGCAGTGGCACCCATTCTCAACTACTGAGTGTATACAAAACCAATGCAAGTGAATGCCAACATTTTCAGAAGTGTTCAACATATCTTGCCCTATGTACTGAAGTAATTAGAGTCGTACAGGTTTGAACTATGTCGCTATTGTCATTTTGGGGATGAAATCTTAAACTTTTAAAACTTTTTTAAAATCGCAATATTTCATGAATAATAGTTTTACCAGTGTACCTGCCAAAATGTATTATTCACAAGTTAACACTCTACTTACACACCATGAGAGATATTTTTATAGAAATATTGTATATTTGTATATGTATTATTATATAACTCATAAGATTACCTTAAAATGTATTGAATTCACCACCGCATTCAAAGCTGTGATGCATTTAATTCTGTTTTTTATAACATATAGATGCTTATTGTTATAGTCATCATACAAAATAATAAAAGGTCCCCTATACCGAGTCGCTTTGGAAGAAAGCTATGAGGAAATATAAATGTACGCTAGAGTGTTTATACACCACATTTATGTCATCGATACTGTGAAGTAAGTGAAATGTTATCCCACATCGTCATTAGAATCAATTACGGTGAGAAACAAATTCAATAAAGTAAAAGCAGACACTACAAGAAACATTCGATTATTCAGTACGTTAACTCCTGCGATGGTAGCAAGGGACAAAAATGCAAGCTTTGACTTCCCTATTAAGAAAGAGACATGTATTAAATGAGTGGGAAAGCATCTCCGGCAACAGAAATTCAATGCTGGCCATTAATGCAGTGATGAGCCGAGCCTAATGGAGCAAAGCTCAAGATACGCTCATCTGAATAAAGAGGTGGAACTAACACGTGCTTTTTTCTTAATCTAAAGGGTTCATAATGGTTACGTTAAATACCTGTTCTCCGCATTAGCTACTTAAAGGGACCTTTAGGTGTTAATGCTCACTATTGTAATGTACAATGTATGGGATTTGCAAGATACCAACCTTCTTCAAAATATCAGGGCCATAAAGGTTAGAAAAGGGTAGAATTCCACTTTATGTTAAAAATGTAGGAAGCTCAAAATATGACTGCGCAGAACGGCTAAAAGTTAAAATAGGGAATATTTTTTTGCAGTTTAATGTAAGCGATTTGCAAGACCGGTCAACTGAGACAAACCGGTAGCCCACAGGGTACACTCTTAAAAAAGTTTCATGTGGTTTAGTAAATATCACAAAAAAAACCGGTTCAATTAACTTAAAATGTAAAAACATGAAATCATGGAAATACAGAAAGAATTAAGTAACAATCCAACAGTTGATGTCTCAAAAAATTCCAAATATTTTTTACGTTTATGTACTGAACAAAGTAATTATTACAACATGTATATATTTGTAATAAACACCAATATTTTGTTGAATTCTGATTAGAAATGTTTGAGAAATAATTGTGAACAAACCGGTACAAATCAAACAACACAACGGTTCCAAAACATCCTATGTTCTATGTTGACGCTTATATATATTACGTGCAAGCTTTTCCTTTCGCCTTTTGCCCATCCTTTAATTATATAACAGCGTCCCTTGAATCCCTTTGAATGTTTTAACAACACCAAAGAACGCTCACACACATTTGTTATCTAGTAGACAAGATGGCACGGCCTTTCTCTCTGAATTCACAACATCCCTCTGAAGCCTTTTCCTGGCAAACAGCACGCTACGCAACACCTTTCCTTTCCATCGTAACACTGCACAATGCAGGGATGGGGCAGCCCGGCACCCTCAGGATGGGACGTTACCATTCTCGTCGCTTCCTCCGGCTTCGGAGCGCAGAAGTCATTTTGCGTGGTTTAAAGAACGGGATGACGGGGAGGGGTGAGACTGAAAACAAGCGGACTGGCTGGGACGCTTTGATCTTCGTTTCCTGCCAATTATTTACGTCTGTTTCTCACGAATCTTTTTTTCGTCCTCCTGCTCTTGATTGGTGCTCTTTTCGCCCTCCAACACAATATGTTCTCTCTTTAAAAGTTTCGGACAGGAAGCTATAAAAACACCTTGGCGGCTTTTGTTATTTTCTTCAAATGTGACGCCGTTCCCTGCGGTACAGTACATTCGCGTTTAAGAACCTTTTAAACAATGTGTGTGCGATTCATTTTGGGATAAAAATGTGTATTCTTCGTACAGCTCTACAACATATGCGTGGCACGTTAAGCAATAATCTACGATGTTAATTCATATCGCAAAAAACAGCCGTCAGACTAAACTATAATATCAATATGAAATGCCATTTTTAGGCCAACAGACCCCCGCATTAGCATCCAGGATACAAGCTTATTCAAAATCCTGCAATCCCGTGTTGGGCGTTTTTGCTGAACTTTGCTGAAAGCTCATCGGGTATAAAAAGAATGATAAAGGGGCAGGGCAATAGGTAGCAGGACCTCCAGAGAGGGGCCATTAATCTGAGGCCTCTGCTCGCACCCGTAGCCCGACCGCAGACCTGTTCCCTTGACCCGTGCGGTGCAGCGTTCTGCTGAAAAAGCATGTGGTTAAAATGGCCATTTACACCAGGAGCAGGAATGATTTTGGCCTGTGTTGCCGGAGCAAAGCAAGAGGATGTCATTTAAGACCCCCGCTGCTAAGGGTCACTCCTTAACTTTCTTTAAATCTCTGGCCAAAGCTAAACTCAGAGGTGTTGTCGGCTATACAGTAGCTTTAAGAATGGGTTGTTGGAATTACTTAATTATATACATTGGTTCCACATGATTATGTTAAGTGGTTTTAACGTGTCTTTTACACAAATCTCCGAAGAAATTATGTTAACATTGTTAGACTTCTTTTTATTTCTGTGAAGGTCAAGGCACACACTGTAGTGAAGTGACGTGACGTATTACCAAGTATGGTGTTCCATACTTGGAATTTGTGCTCTGCATTTAACCCATCCATTAAGTGAACACACACACACTGTGAACACACACCCGGAGCAGTGGGCAGCCATGCCGCGGCGCCCGGGGAGCTGTGGGGGGGACGGTGCCTTGCTCAAGGGACTCACCTCAGTCGTGGTATTCCCGCTGGTTCGGAGTCTCGAACCAGCAACCTTCGGATCACAAGTCCAAGACTCGAACTGCCCTGTTGATTTCTGTTGTTTTGCATTGTGTAGCTCGGCTGGATGAACGCTGAGGTCATGGGGTCATGCTTATATCAGATCAAATATGACCTTCCGAAACCAGGAGGAGATTTCAATCTTTGATCTAATTCGATATAAAGATAATAAATCTATATTTTGATGGAATACTCTTCACATTGTTAGTTTTCAGCGAATCTTTATCTGGGTTTTTTAAGACGGGTCAAAAATGTCGACTTTGCTCGCACTGTATGCCACTTTTAAGAACACATTTCCATGCTGTGAAGTGTGATTATTAAAACAAAACAAAATACTCCAAAACTGACATTTTATGTAAATTGCATTTCTTTTAAGATGATTTAAGTGAGTATAAATAATATATCAGACACTGCCTTGTCATAACACTACAGCCAGAAATAAAAAAGCACTTTTCCTGTATAAAGAGTAATTTAAATATTTTATTTATGTGTATTTATGATGATCAAGTATAGATATATTAGTATTAGTAATATTAATATAAAAGTATTAATAACGGTTATTATTAAAACTCTATGTAATTAATTTATTTTAACTACATTTATTTTAAATAAAATGTGTTTTTATTTTTTATTTCTTTCTAGTAATTATAAATGAACTCTTATTTTACTATCATTTAAATTAAATGAATATTATAACGTGTAATAAAAACGCAAAGCTTATTTTAACATTCCCTTCACAGAATGCAAAAACAATTAACGTTTCGATACAAACCCCCAGATCCAACCACCAGTCATCAATCGACAAATTAAACCCTCATTCAATCATTTCTTTCCGCTCTTATTAGTGTGTTATGCCTATTCCTGCAGAGGATCTTAGAAGTTTTGGGGGACGGGGGGGCTGGATGCTAGTCCTTGGTGTACAGATGAAAGGCCTGTGGGGGCACCAGGCCACGGCAGCGGAGACGGAGGCCGGCCATCGCGTGTTTAGAGGGAGCAGTTGGGAGTTTGATGACAGAACGGTCTTTGGGAATTTAAGAGTAGCTTGGAGTGCGCTTTTCCCTTTGGATGACAGCTTCAGGAAGGAAGGGTTTTCTTTTCAAAGGCCCTGGCTTTATTTATATTACACATTTTCACCAACGGGGTCTTTCAAAGGGAAAGGGCTTTTTTTACGTTCGTGTGTTATCACCGCGTGTTTGTTTCCGGCCGTTCTTGCGATAAAACGATATACCACGAACCCCAATGCACTATGGGACATGCATATTATTATATTGGTAAAAAGAATCAATTTTGCCACATTACTCATTCATACACATCGACTCTTTCACATGCAAACCCGGGCCACGGTGAGCGCTGATTAGCTTTAGAAACTCCCCATCACTGATCTCCAAACAGCCCATTCGTTATTAGTCATTATTAGGCCACGACGGCACAAGACAAATGAGCTGTCTATCAGGTGGAGCCACATCATTTAAGACTGTATCATTGTTGACGAACAGTGGTGTCAAGTGTCTACCGGCCCCTGCGAGGACTCGCGCTCCCCCTGGACCAAACCACTCAAGATGGAGAGAAAAATCAAAGAGAGAGGGCGTTCACCTGTTACCCTACCTGTCAGTGAAATAAAGTGCAGAAAGATGCCACGTCTGGGCCCTGATAAGTTACTGTTCACCTAATAACAGATGGCATTTCTTTGTTGTCCTGCTAAGATTGATGAGCAGGAGTGTGTAATTAAACCATCCAGCTTGAAAGGAAGTGATGTCGGGAGACCAGAAAGATGCGGACCACTTGAGATGCATAACGCATGCATTTTAAGATGCTAATCACTTAAAAGTTTAAAAAGTTAGTAAAAAAACAACAACTTAAGTCTTAGATGCAGTTTGTAACACCTTAAGCGTCATGTCACCACAAATATCAGCAAAAATGCTACCATAAAGGCTTAAAACGATGCGATTAATAAGGCATGGCAACCTGTTTTACATTTACAATCTTTAGATTAATCTAAGCAATTTGTTACAGCGATTCATAAATGGGCAAGATTTGAAATACTAAGTTGTATTTGTTGAACACTATTATAACTATTAACTTTTATACTTTTCATTACTACTTAGGGCAGGAACACATTTATTTCACCATTAAGTCTCTCGCAAGGATAATACCACAATATGATAAGAATAAAACACAGAACTACAGCCCAACCCCTACTTATGATATGTCTGTATACCAAACCTGACAAACAAATCGTCCTAAAATGTACTAGACAGAAAATACACATTTTTACGAATTTTTGTTAGAAATGCAGTATTGTCGGCACACACATATATCGCCGGTGTTTTCGCAGTGATCTGAGTTCAATTCACGTTTGAGTTCTTACCCGATCCCATTCTAATGTGTCCACCCAAAACTTAAAAATTCCTATCATAATAAATGCATAAAAATTATATATGTAAAAAAAGGTCAGTTTTGTGACACTCAATTGAAAAGTTTCACAATATTTCAAGAAATATTTGATCTTAAGGTTTATGCCTAAATATCTGAAATTGGTTTAATAGACAAAAATATAATTTAGCAAACATACATTTTTTAATGACAGAACTTAAATTGTATCTTATATATTTTTTTTAAATGGATGACTTTGATTTAATATTGAAGAAAGAACAGCCAATAAAAGAGCAGGATAGACATAATTAAAATGAATTAATAAGCATCTTTGACACTATGAGAAACTGCTTGATAAACTGAAAAATGTCTTCAATTCAAGTCAAAGATTTGTTTTATTACAGAATTATGATGAGTTTATGTGCTTATTTGCACAACTGAGTAGAAGATGTCTTTATTCTCGTTCAGCCATCTCATAACAGTTTCATTTAAACGTACAATCTTCTTCCCAAAAAAAAAGAGTTTGGTGCTTGTATCCCATGCCAAAAAACAAACCGTAAACTTGCCAAAGGGAGAGAAGCACACCCATCAAACGGAATGCATTCCCCCTGCCATCATTTAATTAATTAGGAAAAGGTGTCATTTGTACAAGACTCTTGAGAAATCAAGGGCAAGATGACTCTTTTCCCCCCCTTGTCGCCATGTTGTCGTTCTTGTCATTGCTTCATTAATTTTCTCGGGGTAAATCACGTCAAGAGCGTGCATGTGTAAGCTGTCAGGGTGTAGATGTATCTATTCGTCACCTCGGGGAGCGCGTGTGTCTGAAGTGGGGCCCGTGGGTAATCTTGACAGGGGCACGGACGCGGGGGAGGTCCGGCACACCCTGTGAACAAGATGGTGATGTCTGATAAGAAAAGCGGACGCCTAATGACGAATGGCTAATAATGCCAGGAGACCGCAGGGACTGAGAAAGTGTATTGATTATCCTTATTACCCAAAGCATTCGTCTCGGGAGATGAACGGGATGGGGAGAAGGAGGAAGAAAATTAGCCGGCCCCTTCCCTGTTAACGGACAGATTGCTCTAGAGGCCCTGAAAAGGACAAATGTGATTGGACAACACTACATAAACCTCATCCTTCCACTTTCAGGAATAAGGAAAGAAATACAGTACTTAGTCAAAAGTCCAATCTTTAAGGATATTCAAAAATCCAAATCCAGAGGTCGGTCTGTCTTGCCACATGTGCAAGAGCCTGGCATTCTCCGGGTTGGAAAATACTAGGGAATTAATAGTGACCACCCTGGAAACTGTTGGATTTATACTATCAATAAATTTGGTACTTTCGATTTTAAAGGGAATGGTTTTTGCCATTGCTTGGTCGCACCATGTCGAGCAAACGCCAGGACTTGTTTCAGATATCTGCCCAGGATGGAAAAACCGTCTCTTTTGATGGTTAATCCACAATTACTTTTTTTCGTCAGAAGTGCTGACTTGTTCGGAGAAGACTGGAGAGGGCTGTCTAGGTCAGAGCAGGACTGCCCATCTAAGCAGCACAAAAAAATGAGGTCACCCGTTTCTGCTGTTTCGCCAAAACCCCAACCGAGGACCCAAAGATCTAAACCTGCTTCTGTTTTCAGGGACATATTTTGTGACGTGAACAAAAAGTTCGTTTTAAAGAGAAGGATTCGTTTTTTACGTCCGGTCTTTACGACATTTCGCCTGAGAAATGAAGAACTGGACATTCATGTAAATGTGAATCCATAAGATATTATTCCATTAGTATTAAAAAGCATTAAACTGAAACTAGAGCTGATATCTTACTTTTTCAAAACAATGAGATAAAATTTACAACCTTGAATGCATTCCTCTTGGTCTAGCATTGGTATCTGTGTTGTGTTGTATTTTTCACATTTTTTATGGTATTGTTTTGTGTTATTTGTATTGCTTTAATATATATATAGTGCTGCATTTAGAATAGTAAAATATTATACATGCATCTGGGACAAAGAATATTTTACAAAAATGTGAAAATGTTATTTTCCTTAAACCATATACTTCAATATTTATTCTGTTCAATAATCTTGGGAGTACCTGGGATTGGAGTTTTCAACATTAACTTGATATTTTTACCTTATTGAGTTACAGAGAGGACGGTAACATAGTTGACTTTTTTAGAACATTTCAAAATAAATGTTCGCAAATGTAAGTTTGAGACAAAATTCCAAATTTGCAGTAACATTGTTGACAATTAATCTGTTCTGAACAGAGTTTAGCTAATTTTACCGATATTAGGGGATAGAAATCGGAAAAACCGATTAGTCTTCTATAAACACACTGTTATGACATCACAATATGCCAATTATAAAAGATTGGCAAAATCCAATTCATTTGGGAAAGCTTTACCAACTTGTTAACAGAGTTGACAGACGTATCCCGCACATGCAATTATAAAATAACCGATGTATTACAATACACTTTGAATTGACATTTTATTTAAAATAATCTACTATATGATTTATCACATTCAGTATTTCTGCATGAAAATCCTTTTTCAGCATCACATGTGATTCACCGAAATACTACATTATAATTAACAGGATTATTTTTAGCATTTGCATATTTTATTAGCGTTCCCATCAATATGTCCAGGGCCCACCAGCATGTGAGACGTTATCTTCCGCTCAGTAATTTCGGTTCGTTGCGGCCTCCTCTGGGATTTCGACTGTAATAATGGCACCTAATCAATAACCATATTTCTCTTACAGTAAACCCGCTAAAGTATTTATGAATTATTTGATACCCCGCTCCAAATAAAACAAAGCGTCCGAACCGCGTCCTAGAGGCCAAAGTAATGAATAGCTTCATTGAAATCAATTGATATAATGCTCACCAAAGAGAAGACGTACAAATGGGCCGAGTGAATCAATTGAACCGCATTATCACACACTTAACGGCTCTGTTGCTGTGTAGGCGAAGAGAATCTGCCGAGCCGAGGATGCTCAGGTGGAGAGACACTCACACAGATGTATTGCCATGCTGTGAGACAGATGTATTGTGATGTGCTGAAGGTCAGCCCTCATTGTGCGATGCTCTCGTAATAACACGAGTGACAGACGGAGCGGGAGCTTGTGTGTTTTTAATCTGTGTGCCTCTCGAATAAACCCCCCCATATTTATCACAACAAATGACTATAATTGTGCCCTTTATATGTGATGTTGAAAGACACGGGATGGAACTGCTTAACATTCAAATGAAACATTTTATAGTTTTTACCTGTACTGTGAAGAAGACCGGGGGTAGTTGTAACAATTTTGCGCCAATGTTGTCGGTTCCTTGTGTTTGTATCAGCAAAGTCTCGCCTGGAGAGACAAAAAATGGAATGTTATGGAGGAAAATAACAACATGATTCTGATGCAGACGGTGTTTCGTCACGCTATGGAGAGAATTGACAATGTTTTATAGTCTTTACGATGACATTCAAAGTATTAAATAGAAAACAAATAACATTGTTTTTTGTTTACCTTCTTTGTTATGAGAAAGAACATACCAATTAATGTATATTTCAGCCATATTTTGGAAGAAACTATTCTTTTGTTTGTTATTATTATAATAATCATTATTTACATCATTTTTTTCTTACGGCCCCTTTGTTAAAGGGGGGACTATCAACCTATTTTTAATTTCAATAAGTATTATAAATTAAAATAAAATACATTATATATAAAGATTTTTACAATCATTGTATTAGTATATAATAATATTATTTAAAAATATAATTAATTTTTTTTTTATGAATATGATTTAGATCTCTAGGGTGCATTATTATTATTTACATAATTTTTTGCTGTAGGTCTATTTATTAAATAGAGGGGACTGTCAACCTCTTTTTATTTTTATAAGTACTATAAATTAACATAAATACATTATATATACATATTTTACAATCGTTTTATTAGTATATAATATGATTTAATAATATAATTGTTAAAATATGTTTTATTTATATTATCTAGATTTCTAGAGTGCATTATTATTAGTATTGTTTTATGTATTTTATACTTACAGTAATATTCATGATCATAATTTGTTGGAAACAATATGTGGGTCATTTATTTGCACTTATTTCCATGAATACACATTTAAATGTTTTATTTAACAAACTTTTTACCGTCTATTTTTACATCAGGCTTCTCCCGGTTAGAACCTCCCCATAAAACACACAACTCTTATTCATGCTTTTTAAATAGCCCACCTTCAGCCCAAGAAGAGACGTTTCAGCGTCTGTTTGCAATCAGCATCGCAAGGCGCTTAAATCATGTGATGTCATTTTGCGTTGAAAGCGTTCGACACGTGGGAGGTATCGAGGCGGGAAACATGTTGAACAAGCGCCTTCCTCGCCGTGGTCTAGGAAATGTGGGAACAGGATGGGCAGCCGACCGCCCCATCAAAACACTGTGGTCAGCCACCACTTACGCTGCAGGCAGAAAATAAAAGAGGCCACGGGGAACGCTGGAGGTGGGAGCCCGGGTTTAAATAAAGCCGTGCGATACGCCGGCGAAAGGAGTCGGTGCGCCGGAGGGTGAGGTGTTGTTGTTGAAATGATACCAAGTCTGACCCTAAAATTTGGCCAGTCGAAACTGTATTCTTTTATTGACGTGGGTTAAGGGGTTTTCTCCCCTCCGCCGCCACCGTCCAGCTGTGATGTTAACTGAAAACGATTAAGGCCGGACCACACGGGTTGGCCTCAGACTCTGCGATGGAGGGTTAAAAAAGTGGTATTTTTAGGAGATCCCTGCGGAGGATGTCGGATGAAAGATTTACTTCATCGGTGTAAAGCGTAGTTAAGTGCCACCTATGTAGAAAATGATTTTGATATATATCATTTGTATCCAATTATGGAAAGAGAGATTTTTTCAGTGACGCCATATTAATCATGACTTTGAAAGTTGGGTTGAAGTTCTTTGATTTCATTCCTCCCAACATGATTGTCGATTGCTGTCCGTTTCTCTTTCCAAACTTTGTTGTGCAAGTGCAGAGCAACAGATGTCTACAAACATCAAGCTTCTTTCCTGCTTATGGTTGCTAGGCGACACTTTCTGTCCTATCTGCTTCCTCTTGGACTATGGCTCATTTCCGTACGACGGTGCAAAAATAGCCAAGCCCTCTGCACCCTTCCATGTTGTTTCTTCCTCTCTGCGCTCCACGGCATCGATCAAACATGTTCCTAGGCTTCCTATCTCTTCCTCTTCCTATCTCGACCGAATGTTAAAGAACGAGGGGAATGAAGTTTTGTGACCTCGCTTGATTTGTACCTGCTGTTTTCTATTGAACTGATAAAGTGGAAATATTTGTTTACTCCGCATTTACCTGTTGAGGTATTTCGTGTTTCATTTTCTTTCATTCGCTTGGGAACACTGTAAAATATTCCATGCTGCTGGAAATGTTCAAATAAACAGTTACTTGAACTTAATAAAATATTTAAAAAACAGTGAATAGATTTTTCAGTGGAAATTATTGAAATAGTTGATAAAAAATTATTAGTTTTAATTTTGTAAGCTTAAGTAATGAAAGGTTATATTTTGGGTGAATTCCAATTCAATATTTGACTTAATCAGAGAAAGAGTAGATTTACTTAATAAAATTTTTTCTTAAATGTACTCATTTTTCAGTATGAATTGTTAACCGAAAAACACTGCAAAATTTTTAACATTGTATGTTAAAAACTTTCCCGGATTTAATGCGTTGATCACATGACACTCACATACACACATATTTTGCCCCAGCAGATCTTACATGAAGCACATTTATTTTTCAATCTTTAATTTTTAGTCATTCCCGTTGTCAGGTCGTCCCACTAAACGTGTTATTTCTCCGCTCTGATTAATGTTGCTCTCCGCCGCAAGATGATGTTTGAAACATAGTAATCGAGCCGTAATCCTCAAATCCCTGTGTGGTCAACACGACTGAATCTGGAGTTTCTCATCGGCCCCCACTTTTCTCCCGAATGGACGGAAAAGAAAGAGGCATGGAGCCGTGCCATGCCAGGTTCTGCAAACTGTGGCATGTGCACTTTTTCCCAAGCCACAGCTAGGCCGGTACAGATTAATTTCCACTCCTGTATTTTTGTAGAAGTTAATAAGCTACAGTGTTTCGTGCCCCCGACGATTTTCGAACACATGTACAAAGCCACGTAAAATATAAACTTTCTGTTTTACTGTAAGTGGCTGATGAACTGTTACTGTAAGTTTTGGATTTGCTTGCTTATACAGACATCATACAAAATGTCAGAACCTTGTTTTATAACTGTTTACCATTGTGGTCTTTAAAAAATGAGACACGTGTCGGTTTTATGAAACCACCTGCAAAAAAAGTTACATAATGGATACTATAGTCCATAACCCACAGCAGTTATTCCACCTTAAAGATAGAACAATCTCTTAAATGTAAAGAAAACTTGAGCTGCTTCTCTAATTCTTACGTTGTCTTTTTAGATATCTCCAGCAAACATTGTTGTTTGCCCTGCTGGTTAACACCACAGATATTTCCTGAGGAAAGCACACCGGTTTCATTTTTTTTCTGTCCGAGTGGCTGCCCTCAGTTCCAGACTCCTTTCCTCTTAAAACTCAACTTGAGCTGACAAAGAATCGCTCGGCTATAGAAAAATAGAATGTGGAATGAAAATATTTTGGAAGCTTAACTCCTTTTAAAGAGGATGTATTCATTTACATCATGAACACTTCCAGATTAAATACGGATAAAACATCTTTATATGGACATGAATGTAATTTAAAGGGATAGTTTATCCATAAATAATGTATTATTTATTATTTTAAACATGTGTTCATACAATATAAGTCAATAAAGGAAAAAAAAGAGTGGTTGGAATTATAATCATGTACATCGACTCCACACGTTTTTTGAACATAAAGTTAAATTGTGCAGAATTTATATACAGGATTAAATTGAGTAATTCCACCAACTCTTTTTCAAACAGGTTTGAAATGGTGTGAAGGTGAATAAACGATGAAAGAATTTCCATTTTGGGCGAACTGAACGTTTAACATAAAAGTACAAGAAACTTTAATTTATTAAATATGGCTTTCGGAGCTAACTTGATGTCAGGATTAAGTATTTCCATGTCAGCAACCTTTTTTCTATTTTTTGTGTTATTTCCGATATCTAATTGGAATCTTCATTGCCATTTGGAAGAGTTATCCATCTAAATTTACATCATCAGGACATGATGAAGAATTTATATCACAAAATTCATGAATCATTCCCAGAGTAAAAGAATTAAGTTCTGCGTAGTATGCACACCATCATAAATAGCATTAAGTTTATTTACATTGTCATCCTCACAAATTTCCAAACCTATTTTCTTCCACTGTCAGATGAAACATAGCATGCAACAGCTTGCACAATAAGGTGAAACATTCTTAGAGAAGAGAGCATTGTTATATGTACCAGGATGTCAGAGGAAAGCCTGAGGAGAACTGGGGAAACCAGACTTTGATGGCATCTTGGCCTCAGAGGATTCATCAATGTCTCCCCAAGCTTCAGAGAATGAACATGCTGAGTTGTTTTATGTGGAAGGGCTCGGTTAGGCCGGAGGGGGCCTGCGGTCTGATTGTAAAACATGGAAGAGGAACATGTTAAAAGTATTGATACTCTCATGTCAGGAAATCCCACGACCCACCAGTCTTTCCGCTTTAGTTTCCATCAACTGAAGCCATTGGGTCTGGTCCAGCTCAGAAAAAACCCTTTTCAGGTGATTCTGGAATCAAGGAACCAGGAGCAGTTGTTTTTGTAAGAAAGAAGCATATATTCAGAGTCAAAAACGATTTTCGCCATTCAATGTCAGTCTGAACAGGATGCTGCCTTTGCCATCAATCAAAGAGGTCTGACTGGAGACAATAGGGCTTTGATGAGAACCTGAAAGGAAGTACTTTAAGAGTTGTGCCCATGAAGTTCAAGAGTCTGAGAGAGTCAAGGTAAAGGGCCCTATTACTTCACAGCCTATTTCATGGATGTCAGTGAGCATCATACCTTTTGAGGGATGATTCAATTTGTTCTCCAGTCTTCTCTCCGCCAAATCTTTGTTTCCATTGCGGCAGTGATTTGAGATTTGCCTGCATGCTACAAAGGTACCTAGATTGATATTTATAAAAACTAACGAATTCATTTGTATGTGTAAATTTAACCCATGGCTTTACAATGGGAATTACAATGTACCCAGGTATATGATTCAATGGAGTAATTCCAACTACCCACACTTTCAGAGACACGGATCTTCCGGAGATATCTAAGGGTACTTTAAGGAAGATGTCTGCGTTTCCCTTGGGGGCCAAGTACAACCTGAACAGGCTGTACCTCTTCCTGTCTCGTCTAGCGGTGTCAGGGCATCGGTTGTGTCTGTGTACATTTTGCTTGCCTCCAAGCGAAGCGGTAAACTTATAACTATGTTCCACCACATGTCCAGATGCACAGGCACCAAAATGGCTCAAGTGTCATTTGCTTTGATGGATAGGTTCCCATTGGTGTCCCGTGGGTTACCAAGAGGAAAGCAATGGGGGAAGAGCCTGTCCCCGGTCTCCTCAGATCTCTAAGCGTAGGGTCGAACAGAGCCGAACAATGGAGGAGAACCCTCGTGGAGTCTTGGGTGCATGTGGCATTCGCAGGAAGCCAAGACTACAGGGTGTGGGGCCTTGCTTTCTGCAAAGATCCGATTTCCACATTCTTCCCTTCTGCCCCACCTAAGTCCCTAATTGTCTGGCCACAGACAAAGTATTTCGAGACCACACCATTGCAGCCAGTTTTTTCGGAACCTGGATGTTTCATTTGGGTCTGAACCAGAGTTTGGGCTGAGATCGGTTGGGTTGCGTGCAGTCGGCCTCCAGGGGAGGGAAAGAAAACGGGATTATTTGGATATCGAAGCAGGGAACTAGACAGACAGAATTCTGTCAGCATTCTGTGTTTGAATGTTATTTGGAATAACTGAAACTTTGTAAGTTCATATTAACTTCAAGGAATTTTTCAATTGAAATACAACCAACCAAACTACATTCCATGACTCATGAGTCTTGACAGTAGAGACGTAGTTTGGAAACCAATCTCATTGATTGTATTGTATAGGATGTTATAATAAATGCACAACAAAGCGTTTGCGAAACGAGTTGAATAATATTATAGCGTCAGTCGCTCAAAGCAGCTAGTATTCCTCCGATTCCTTTCCTCTTACGTCTTCTTCTCCCGCTCCACTTGTTTCTGATCAATAAAGGTCTATTTTCTCCCACACAAGGTTTCCCATTCAATACATCTGCCAGGGGTTTTAAAAACATAGAAGCATGATCCATTTATTATAGGCTGTTAGCATGATCTATCTTTCCAGATACCTGCCGTTGAGAATGAGTTTTGTTTATTTCCTTTATACTCCCTTTATTGACTGCCATTGGTGGATGGTCAAATCAATCATACTCCGTGAGATTGCAATTCACCAGGGCTATGAAAGACGCCTCACCGTCGTCAAAAAACAAAAGCAGATTTTGAGATTCTCTTTAAGTTTTAGTTCCTTGGCCCTCAAATTTATATGCTATTTAAACGAATTTCCAACCCCCTGATGGTTAAAATGTAGCGATAGAGATTTAACGTCTATTAAGGGTGTCATTACCGATCGGCATTGACACAGCTGTATAAAATGTGATTTGAATATTTCATCAGGTATGATATGCTGACCTAAAATAACTGGTCAATACATGTGGGTGAATTGCTGATCTGAGTAAGAGTCAATAGTTAACAAATGTCCTGTATTTCTTCTGGGACCTCCTCCTACACGTGAAGCAGTTTGTCATTATGAAGGAAAGAGATGTTTCTGTCATTGGCAACATGTTTCTATTGCTTTAAAATAAATGCCAGATCTACCAATTGCATCCAAGCGCTGTGTTCGACAACTTTAAGACCTCTTATAATGTCTTTTAAACTTTTGATATGCTCAATATTTACAATATTTTATAGGTTATCTTCCATGTATTCTTTTATGTGCGCTAGCAAGAGTCATGGGTTCGATCCCTGGGACTGCGTATAGTCAGAAACAAATGTTAAGTAAAATCCAATGCATGTCGCTTTGGATAAAACCATCTGACAAATGCCAAAATGTAAATGCTGCTATACTTTAAAAGAAATCTGTGAAAATATGGCACAATGTACTGGATCAATATAAAGGAATTTTCATATTAATTTTTTACAGTTGTTTAACCTGTATTTTACACTGTTCAACGCATTAAATAACATTTAAGCATAAACTGATAAGGTAATCCTTTTTTACAGATGTTTTTAAGTGCACATGATACTACATATTGATCAAAACGATATGTTATAACAGTTAAGGCTGAGGGAAAAAAGTAAAATATTTTTTGTAAAGTATAGTTTTCTTATTATTTCTATTATTTTACACCCTTTGAAAATGTTACGTTGATCGGGTGTCATTTCCCATTTTGTGCAAATTAAAAAAATATGGAAAAATTCTGTAAAATAGCAGTAGATATTTGTGCATATAATTTTTTTACATAGTGCTTTTTACAATGCAAATAGTATCAAATCTCTATATTATACAGACAAGTTTTGTTTAGAAATAAACATCTGATCCTAATAAGAAACGAATCTATACATATTCTCCTTACAATTGTTTAAAGAAGACCATTTTAACTGAAATCTTAATTGCTTTTGCCTGACTTTCTGTCCAGAGCTTTGAAACGGCTTGCAAATAGTCGTATTGATTAGATAAAAATATTCAGAAGCCTCCATCTACTGAATGTGTTTAGTAGAAAGGTTCCTGGCGGTCAGCAGAAAGAATCGTGAGCGTTTTGTCCCAGTGATAAATGTAGCGCTCTGACAGGTCACTTCTCCCCCCCACACCCTGCACGAACGCCACAATTTGTTCCCTCCAGAGGGCAGGAGACGAATCTCTATGGGTGACAGATTTATTGGCATCCATGTAAGGCGAAACACCTCAAAATCCCTGTTAAAGGCTTCAGAGATTGAACTCCCATTTATATCCAGTTGGATTCCAGTAAAATATTTCATTTGTTCCATCAGTGGGATGGACCGAAGACCTGGAGGCCTGGATTTTGTGGAGAACAACATTTATTTTCGATGTCTGTTCAGAATGACAGTGATTTTATGGCCAAAGGTCACCAGGTCGTTTCTGGTGGTGAAGGGTTAAAGCGTAGGAAATCTGATCTTAAATGCAAAATTATATGTTAAATTATACGTAACTTCTAAAGTCGAACATGCAAATGTTTTTCATGCAAGTATATTTGTTATAATTCATCATCGACTGAAAAATAGGTTGTTGACATTACAAAATGTTATCTTGTACATCCGTTCCGTATGATTAAATTAAATTAATTCAACTTAAGAATTGAAACAAAAGTTATGTTAAAACAACAGAATTGATTCATGTGGAACCACTGAACATGATAAAATTAAGTAATCCAAACAACCCTTTTATAGGTGTTTCCAATGGTTGTCACACAAATTCGCAGCTTAATATCTAAAATTGTTAACCATTCGCCGCTAGGTCGTGACATCACTAATAAAGAGCATAATAATCATAATTCAGAAACATTTAACATCATTTGGCAAAGCAGAGGTTTGACTTGTCCTGAAACATAAAAAAACATATGCGCACTGTTTCTGGGTTTCCACTGGAGTTGGAAGTGATCTTTATTGGGCACTGGTGCCCTGACTGAATCAGTGCCGTATTCTGTGTACGACGGCTCTCTTGCAAGTTCACAGGTGTCCCGGCCACAGAATCCACCTCATAATAACAGTGATGGAGCTCTCCTGGAAAGAAAGGGCATGGGTGGTCCTCCTCACGCTACCCAAATCTGTTCCCAACAGCCACACGCCTCTGAAAATATACAAAACCCTCCCCAACCTTTCGGAACAAGTTACGCGGCTCTGCCAAGCATCTCACTTTAAGCCCAATTTACATCCCCTAAACGCTTAGTCCAAACTTCCGTCGAGCATAGACGTTCGTCGGGCAACCGCATCTCAATCTACTGTCAAGAACTTGCCATGATGGGGATTTGTGGGAGGGGGAAACACGATTGTTCGGAAGGCCAAATTGAAGACGCATGTTTGATTCGGGAACGCGTCCAGATCTAGGAGAACAGTCCGCTGCCAAACAGGAAGACAAGGCTGTGGGGAGAAGGAAGAAATAAGGCCGATCGTCAAAGCAATGCTTGCCCTCCTGGGCCAAAACAAATACAACCCAACAGACATTTAATGACGATGTCAACTGCGTGGCTCTTTAGTACGAGACTCTTTGAAATTGAGGGAATAGGATACGGTTTACTTTATATAAGCAGTTGAGGTTTCTGTCAGAGCAAATTAAGAAAAAAGGTCTTTATTTATATATGGGACTGTACATTTTCCACTGCATGCAATGTGTGAAATGATATAAATCCTTTAATTTCTCTGTAATCCGTGTTATTAAACGTTATACATAGTTAAGAGCTCTAATGAATGGCTTTTTAAACAGTCTGCGAAACTATACGGAATGTAAAAATGAAACGAATTTCCAGAGTGCAAATACATTTGGAAAGTTGATATCGCATTTATTTTGAATGGCATTTTACTACCTTTTTATCATTAACAGACTCGAAATTTTAAAGGAAAATATTGTTTTTTAGAAGTTCTTTTCTTTCTTCTGCAAAACATAAAAGATATTTTGAAGAACATCCCATTGACTTGAGGAAAAACTATGCAAAAAGAACCAATATAGGTTAGTAAAAATACACCAAAAACATTTTTTTAAAACATAAAACAGATTTTTAGTGGAAAATATTCAAAGAATTGTTTAAAATTACTACAATTAACATCTCTAATATAAAAACATTTTTATGTAACGAATAAAAATAATTTATTTAACAACCATATTTTTAAAACTACACCTAATGTTTTTGGTGAAAAAATATTTGAGTTAAACTTCAAATCAGCATTCTTCAAAATATCTTTTGTGTTCTGATGCAGAAAGAATAAGAATATCATACAGGTTTGAAAAGACAAGAGGGTGAGAAATGATGCGATTTACATTTTGGGGTCTTAAACTAACACGTTAAGGCCATTAGCACTGTTAACACCTCTCTTAATGAGCAAGGCCCTGCTCCGATTCAACCGCGAGACCTTACGATGTCTCTCAACATTTCCCCTGTGCCTCTGAGGTTTACAGTAAGAACTATGATGCAAGGGGGAGACTCAAATCTCCTAGGGCATGCTGTCTCAAAGAACCACAGACGCGTTTTTCTAATGGGTTAATGATCGGCTCTCAAGTTAGAGTGCCATTAAACGCAGGGCAAACTGTCTGTCTCTCTCTCTCTCTCTCTCTCTCTCTCTCTCTCTCTCTCTCTCTCTCTCTCTGTCTCTCTCTCTCTGTCGCACACACTATTGCTCACTCTACCGCAGTATATAGAAGGCTAATTGATGAAGATTCTTTCCTATCAAAACAGCCCACCACCATAAATGCCATTCCAGTTTGTCGCACTGTTCAAACAGTGGACCTGTGTTAATGGTTAGGTGGATGTGTTTGCTTTGAATTACCTGAAAGTACCTGAGCAGGCACAATAGTGACCCTTGATGGTAGAGGAAACAGACAAAAGGACGATGACTAAATAGTGTCTGAGTGCTACAGAAAGTCCAACCGACGCTGTCCCATAAGACGAGGTCAGAACATTTCAGCAGGTCACCAATCATTCCATGATGTTGAGATTGGGAAGTTCTTAAAGTGGTATCATGATATTGTGACAAACAATCTCAACAATATAATAATAAATAAATATAAATGATTTCCAATAAATATTTTTAAAAACACTGCTGAGTACTTGAGCAGCCTGTATGTCAATGTAGATAAATTAAATAGGCATGAAATATAAATTAAATAGGTCTAGAAATATAAAAATTATAAGAAGAATTGACAAGTTTTAAATAAAGTTAAATAAATAAAACAAAAAAACATGTTGACACAGGTCCCGTTTAGCAGGTCACCTGGCCTTGGGACATAAAGGACACAAAGAATAATAGTAAAAAAGCAGTTTTACAGCACACACACACACACACACACACACACACACACACACACACACACACACACACACACACACACACACACACACATATATATATATATCACAATAATAAAAACATTGTAGATATATATATATATATATATCTACAATGTTTTTATTATTGTGATGCTCCTTGTAATCATACACTATCAGTCAAAAGTTGTGGGACACTTATTTTTAAATAAAACAAATAAAACATAAAAGCAGCTTCTTAAGGTCTCACCCTTTAGAAAGTTCTTAAGGTGTTAAAGGATTCCCCATCTATTCTGCGCTCTTTTTCGCTGTTCTTGTTTCAATATTCTGTCAAAGCCATCCATTTGAAAAAAAAATTTGTCTATTAAACTAATTTTTAAACATTAAGGCATACATCTCCACATAAAAAGCTTTTTAAAATAATAAGAAGCATTTCACAAGTGTCACAAAACTTTTAAGTGGGAATGTACGATCCTCACACTATCGCTGTTAGTCTATTATCCATCTTGGCAACGCTGGAATGTATTGACCAATCATCATCCTAGACAAGAATTATCCATTTTATGAATTCTTTTTAAAAGCTGTTTATGTATGCATAAATAGATTCTCGATACAATCAACATGAAACCTAATAATGCACCGATGCTTGTTGCGTTTCCACTCTTTAAGCCTCGTAAGAGGGCATGTCTTGCCACCTTCCCTGACTGATATATTGATCCCCGGCTGTTATGTGCAATTAGCTTTTATTAGACCTTACAGTTGACACAAGCAGATATCATTGAAAATGACAGAATGGATTTACTATATTGGCAGGGTGATAATTGCCCTTCCAGGCCCGTGCAGCCCGAGTCCTTGGGAGGCAACAGAAAAAGATCTTAATGCGAATGAGGAAGACTAAAGAGGTTTGTAGTAGCTTCCTATCAGTTCTGAGTCATTAGCAAGGTGGCGGATCGAGCTTTTGTGAGAGTGCGAGATGAGACTTACATGCATCGTCAGCCCGGGTTTTCCTTTCAGCTCGACTGGCCCGGTGGGGGGAATGATTGGGTGGGTGTAAGGCCGACTATTGCCCCTCTCAGGGGTCAGGTGGAGGCGACCGGGCAGTCTGTCAGCGTGGCTCATTCGGCTATGATTTAAAACAAACACAGCGTCCTTTGAAAAAATGAAAAAGGATATGGATGGTTGAGTATGAGAGGATGTGCTTTTGAAAACGGAATAACCAACGTGTAAAATGCTCACTTGGTATTTTCGAAGTATGTTGCATTTTGATCAGTATAATATTATAAACAATCTTGTATGATGATGGGCTGCATGCACTAGCCCCTAAACACTGTGCACATTTCAAACAAAAATATTGTGAATTTTATAGAATATAATATTGTGAATTTGCAATACAATAATAATGATAATAATGATAATAGAAAATAATCTAACAATATAATACTGTAATTATAATGTAATGTAATGTAACAGAACAGAATAGGAGCAGAATATAATACAATACAATGTAATATAATAGAATAGAATAGAAGAGAATAGAATACAATATAACAAATATGGAGTTTTTATATTATAATGATAACAGTGGAATAGGATAGAGTAGAACAGGTGCAGAATAGAATCAAACAAATATGGAGTTTTTTTAAATTATAATGGTAACAATGGAATAGAATAAAACAGAACAGAACAGAACACCTTATTTCTCAAATTAATAGGAAGTTGCTGTAAGAAGTGTCTAAAAAAAGAAGAAAAAATTAAATAGGTCCTTCACTAGAAAAATAAAAAATAATAATAAGCATTAAAAAGTTTTATATAAAGTAAAATTAATAAAATAAAAAAACATGTTGAGACAGGTCAGGTTTAATAGTTAAACTGGCATTGGGTACAGAAAAGAAGATACTTTGAAGAATTTCACTTCTGGGGCCCCTTTAACAACCATTTAATTTTTTGGTGCCCTAGAAATCTCACTTGCTTATATTCTTCCCAAAAAAGTGTTGTCCAAGTGAACAAAGAAATATACACAGGGTTGGAACAACATAAGGACGATATTCTGAATTTTCATTATTGGGAGGAATATCCCTTTTAGCTGCTCGTTTTTCATAATATAAATCTAACAGATATTCATGTTGTAAATATTCCCTCCCTATACAAATAGACAATTAAATGTCAGGCCATACGAACAGCCTGAAACGATCCTCACCACAAACTTGCCATTCCAGACGCAGCTGTTGTCAAATTTACAGCTGTAATTCTCTACATGTGAGACGTCTGTCAGTTCCGATTCGACTCCAGGGCCACGACCAAACCCGACATCTCAGGTTGGCCTGGGGTTCTGCCTTATTTGACTCTCGTGTGTTTTGCTTCAGCCTCACACGCGTTTGTTTTGGTTTTCGCGGTGACTGCAAACACCTGACAGAACCGAGCGAGTTCTATTGTTCCACGAGGCTTTTGAAAATAGAAGCATATAGGAAGCAATGAACAATGACTGTTGCTTGACCCGCTAATGGATCTAGCAGCGCTTCAGTGTTTTCTCTTTTTTTTCGTTCTTCTTCGGAGAAGACCAGGAGAGATGGCGAGGAAAACATATGGGGTTTAATTAAACACAGATAGGACAGATCCGATCGGAGGGGAGCAGACATTCCTAATGCTGGGAACATGCGTGCTGGGGGCGTCATGCTGCAAGAGTACAGTGAGGAATGCTAATGTCAACACATCGCAGGTAGAAACGTGAAATAAACATGATAAGCGGACCTTATGACTCAGAAATGCCGTGGCACACATCCCAGCCCTTTCCCAGGCTCTGGCCTCTATTTACTCTCTCGACAATGCCCGACAACACTCATTCTCTGTCCCCACTCTCACTATTGAGCTTCTGTATTCCGCTTACGGTCATCCCTTGGTTCTTACTGTTCATTGATGATAACTAGGGAAGGTCAACAAAACAAGGTTTCCACGCAACCGTGAGGGTCATGAAAAGTTCTCCACCTTTACACATACTATAGTAGCTGTATTAGTGATACCATCAGATGATGTGTATACACACACACACACACACACACACACACACACACACACACACACACACACACACACACACACACACACACACACACACACACACACACACACACACACACACACACACACACACACACACACACACACACACACACACACACACACATATACACACACACGCACGCACGCACGCACGCGCACACACACACACACACACACACACACATATATAATGCAATGTATTATAATATATTAAAGCCGCAATCCGTTACTTTGTTAAAATAAAAAATTTGTTTAATGAAAGGCTGTCATAAAAAGACAATGTTTTTAACACAGATGGTGATGAATGTTATAGATTGCAGCTCTAATGCAAGGATGTTTGTGTCACTATACTACACCCATAAAACAAACTCTCACAAAACCTTCCAATTATGACATTTCAAGCTGAACAAGAGCTTCTTAGCAAGTGAGGACAGTGCCAAATGTCCTCACGAGAGGCTTTTCAACTTAGGTTAAATGTTGGGCCACATAACACTCATACAAAGCAAAGCGTCGAGCTGTCAGAGCCAGGAAATATCTCCTGAATCTGAGCGTCCCACACCCTTTGGCTTTTTTCCCATTATCCTCATACGCTTTAGAATGAAAGCGTGACTATCGCTCATTATGTTTAGGCGATTTCCTTTGCATATCCACTTCACATCATACACATTTTATCTTTGAATCAAACACAGGTTACTGAGGTTGGGTTTTTGGATGAAGAAGAACACAGCTGAAGATGTTGAAGCTCACCAAAAAGTGACCTAACTGTGCTGTCATTATAACAAGAATCACACGTATAGAATTACAAGTGAGAGACAACTAAAGGAAATAGTTGAAATAAGTATTACAAGAAGAAAAAGAGATGATAAAATCATTACCTTATGAGACCAAGATGAAATCTGCAGGCTGATTATTCATAGTCATGGATGATGGTTTAACATCTGAGAAACCAAGTTGCACACTTGAAAATTTAAATTTATTTGAATTAGAAAGCAACATTAAGCAAATAAGCACAAAAGACTGTGATACAACTTTGTGAAGGATGGGCACTAAATACCTGCTTCTGACCTCTTTTCACCAACCTGTAAAAAACAGATCGAAAAAATACATACAATTAAATTTGTTGAAACTTATGTTGACATTTACAAATTGAAACATACTTGTTTCCATTATTATACTCCCAGAATGTAAATTTGACATTTTCACAAAATTTCAAAAATATTGACAAACTTAACATAATGTCAAAGGAATTCATAAATATATCGCAAGGCGACACATTTTTATGATAGTATTCTGTAGATTTTTGTACCGGTGAAAGTGAGAACTCTTCAGTATTGCTTTTTCCAATAACTATACTTCTATTCTCATGAATAAAATTATTTGTATGAATCTCATGAATTCATACAAAATTAGCCATATTGTAAAATATTCTTGAATCCTGTAAGATCAGATTGACATTATTTAAGAGATATATGAAAATGCAACACCTTGTGTTTATTTAGTTACATAGCCATTTCAACTATTTTAAAAATCAAATAAAAGCACCTGCTCATATAGGCGTGATGTAAAATGCCAATTTCTCCAAAGCACTATTTTTTTATCTATTAGATACCTTAAGCAAAATATGAAATTTGGAATCGTGTCTATTGGCATACACGTGTGCGAGTTCCTGCTTTCATTAGTTCCTGAAGCCCTCTCTCCTCCACGATTGAAACCTTGACCCCGGCCGTGTTACACTTAACATGTTTTATTCTGCTGTAAAGAGATCTGTGTTTAGTGCTGGGGTCCCTACAGCGTCGTAAAATGAGGCAGAGAGAGAGAAAAGGCGAACGGGGACAGGGGTTAAGTTGACAAATCCCTCAGCTTTGAGCCTCAGCGGGCCGGTAATCTCTCTGGTAAGCAAAGAGCTCTCAGGTACCCCTTGTGTTATCAGCGCACATCCACTTATAGTAGTCAAGACAGCCACGCTCTGTTGTCTTCTCCCTTGTAGCTGCTGTAGGGCAGTGACATGAGGGTCATTAGGTCCCATCGCTTCAGTCAACAGGCCTGTGTTTGCCGGGCCACTTGTCTCGGGGCCCTTTATCTTTGCCGCCAAATTTAGATGGCATTGTTGCCTCTCACCTTGCACGAAATTGCTCTTTTGTGTTGACTGTTGAACGTCGAGGGAGGGAGAGAAACACAAAAGAAAGAACAAATGAGATGTTACTGATTTGAAGTAATTTGAAAATACTTTATAAGGTAGTTCACTGAAAAAATGGCTTGTTGGAATTACTCAATTTTACTAATCAGTTTTACATGATTAAATTAAGTATTTTAACACAATTACTCTTGAAAATTGAAAAAAAATGCTGTGATATAAACTTTAATCATGTGGAACCGATGAACGTGATAAAATTAAGTCATTCCACACATTTTAAAGTGTTTATATATCTATATAAATATATTTTATTCATTTAATAATCATTTGCTTTATCTATCAGGGTGAATTTCCCTAATCCTTAAAAACATCAAGGCAACACAAATATAGTTTATGGGTTTGGATGACCGCTTAAAGTCCAATTCTTCCCGTTTTGACATTTAACAAGAAGAATCATGCTTCCTTACAGTATATTTAAGAAGTTTGTTTACATTTCCGTTTAGTTATCTTGGAAAAGTGTGAAATCTCTCCATGTGAATCATGATAATAAAACTTCTGCGTACGCATTCTCATCCAGATATTCACCGAAACAATAAAGCAATGGAACTGTGTTTGTTTGTGTTTTGTAGAAGTCGTTCAAAGTTTGTGGCCCTATATCAACCTGTTGATGTGTTCTTTTGATCTCGCCTTTTACCACCTTTCCCATTCCATTCACTCATTGGTGGCTACGGCCCTCTTCTTCACCGGTTAATCATTCCTTCAGTACTATCTGTCCTCTGCTGCTTATCTATCCGTGTGTCACTTTATAACTGGCTGTTATCAATCCGGCCAACTCCACGTGATCCACACAAACCTATCAGCCGCAGGAGATTCGAATATTGTTGATTAGGTGAGATGTGACTGCAGATTTAGAGCAGGTCATGGTGGGGAGGAGGGGGTATGGGGGGCTGAGGGGTGAGTGGCGTGTGTGAAAGTAAAGGGAGATATGCCAAGGTGGTGGTTTCATCAAAAAGACCACAACTGGGTTATTTAATGGAAAGTGGACGTTTGGGTTGATCTTGGGAAGGATGGAATACTCTCACTGGATGTAGGTTCTGAAGAGCTTTGGGGTGGATGACCTGAGGTTGCTCTTTGCTTATTTTTTGTCTACCATGTTCACTGGCTTTGAGAGTGAATTAGGACTGGACTCCAGGAGAGATTTGGGTGAGTGATGCAATATATACAAATATGAGTACATTAATGTTATAAGACCATGAATCACATGCTCCTGAAGGATTACTAAGCTGGCATTATTCAATATTGCACTTATATTTTAATTCAGTAGTAATGTCAAATAGTGTAATTGTATAGGGGTTTCAATGTTGGTGTTTATGAAGATCTTAATGGTTAGGAGGACCTCCAGCCCTTTTTTATGATGAAATCATAAAAGTTTTTTAATGAAGATAAGCTGTGAATTGTGTACAGATGAAAGACATTTAAATCATATAATTGAGCTGTTTTGTAACATAACACGTGGTCTAGAATCTAGAATGACATGTTTATCAAAAATGTAATTTATAATCATTCATTGTATAATAATAACAAATCAATGATATTGAGAGATTTCTAAATAACAAAAAAATATAAAATAAAAAATAACAGAAAAGCATAAAAAATTTTGGATTACAAAAACAACAACATCAAATACAGGAAGCTAAAATCCCAGAGTATTTATTAACAGTTACACGAACTTTAAGTCGATTTTCATTCTGTGTATGACGTCAATATTGCGTCTACACAACATTTATTTTCGTTATTATATTCTATTTGTACGCTTTTATGATATGAAATTAGATATCAGGCATTTAAAATATATTTAATGAAAATTAAATGTTCAACCTAAAATCCGACATATTTATGTATTATTTATTTCTAACCTTAAACTCGCAAAATTAAATTGCAACAAACCCACGTACTTAATTCCGAACATTTTCTTTATTCAATTCCGATATTCCGACATCCCATAATGCACAACGTACCTCCCGGCGGTCCCGATTCCGCGCACCGCAAGTTTTCTTAAACAGCTGCGGCGCTTCTGATTGGCCGGACGCGTGACGCCAGCGCGCCGTCCGCGCCGCTGATTGGCGGACGCGGCGCCACTGCGTCGTAAACAAAGCAGCGAGGAGCGTTCGAACTTCACATCTCTGACAGTCTCGACGCGCGAGGAGGGCGCGCGCAAAGTTCGACAAACAATTTGGAGAACCCGTCACGCGTTAAAATGCGCGTAATTCCGCGGGATTTCTAGCGGACCTCCGGGAAGACCTCTCTGAGATTCGGGTGTTCCTCTCGGGCGGACCTCCGGACCGGGCGGCGGGTGCGCATCATCGGCTCATCGGAGCTGTCATGCTGCCTAAAGTCGAGTCGGAATCCCTCGGACTCGGGCACATGCCTGGAAACATGCAAGGTAAACGTCATAATCTGTGCCGTCATAATTGCGCAATCCGGAATAATCCCGGACTGAGTTGTCAAACTCGTGACCTTTACAAACATCGGGAACATGAACTCTTGTAATCTGTTAGGTTTTTAATTAATTAGGGTTTAAATCAATTAGGTTTTAAATTAATTATGTTTTAAATCAATTTGGTTTAAATCAATTTGGTTTTAAATCAATTTGTTCAAATGAGAAATATAATCTCAGGTTATTCCCCAAAGTTTGTAATCCGATCGAATTAAGGGGTAAAGTTACTAAAAAATATTGGAAATGTGCATTAATTAAAGTGCGCAAACGAAAAATAAAATTAACAGCGTTTTTGCGTCACTTTTTTATTTTGTTTGTGCAATAAATTGCACGGGATTATTAAATAAACGCGTGTGATTATCAATAATAATCTATGTGTGTATTTAAAAATAGGGATATTTGTTTTAGTGCTAAATAAATGTATTTATAAATATAATAAGTGTTTTATTTTACGTCATTCGATGCAGAGCTGCCGTCATTTAATCGAATGTTTTGAAATAATCCGAGCGTGTTGCATTTAATAAAATCTATAACATATATGACTATATTTATATATATACAATTAAATTATAAGAATTTTTTAAGCCCTTGTTGTGTTGTGAAAATAACACGATAAAAAAGAATAATATCCGTTTTAGAAAAAATCGAATTGTTGTAAATAAATGACGCTTAAATATATTACGCAATAAATATACATCTAACGAAAATGTGCCAGATTGTCTTCCCTTAAAGATTTGCGTTAAAGATTTGAAATGATTTTCTTCCATACCATGAAAATAAATTGCGATTTTTTAATAGATTTAAATTCTGTGCAGAATTTGCTGTTTCTGTTCCAAACTTTTTAAAACCGCACTAGTTTGTTTTACATTTTTAAAAATGATAATATGTCGAATATTAAAATAAAGAGGAAAATATAAGAGATGCGTCAATAAGACAATGATAAAGTTTATTTGGAATGCACACAATGTTGTTTTGCTTTTATTCGCCTTGTGGCTAAACGTTTGACTCCAGCAGTGTTCTCTTGTGATCCCACACCAATTTACAAGCCATCATGAATATTAACCAGATTGAAGCTGAAGTTTTCTTCTGTATGTGACCATCCTCCACACAAACATGTGCTTGCATCCAAGAGAACACTGAACATATAGTGGAGGTTATATTTTAAAATTCTACATTTGTTAAACTGAAAGCTCCAAGTTGTAAAACCATGATTGACAGATGCATTATCAATGAATCTATATGTTTAATTTCAGACAAGTATATTTTTTCTTTCCAGCCCCTCAGTTTAAAATGATGGACTACTCCTACGATGAAGATTTGGACGAAATGTGTCCAGTTTGTGGAGACAAGGTGTCTGGGTATCACTATGGGTTACTGACCTGTGAGAGCTGTAAGGTGGGTACTGTCTTTACCTTCAAACCGCTGGAGTTCTTGCTCACCCAGTTTATCAAATGTCATTTGTTTATGACTCAATTTCATGTGGTTTTGTCTGTCTGTTGGGGAACAGCGACTTTATGATGGGTTGCACACTGAGAAATGTGTTGATAGGGTGGAAATACTTTTTGGTTTTGTTATTGTGCTTTGGAAATTGGTTTGTGTTTATTTTCCGAGGGTTTGAGATCAGTCACACGTAAACTAGGTCCGGAAACTGGATGGACAGCTAGGCAAATCCAGTTTCTTTTATGTTACACACTTCTTTACGTACACACACACACACACACACACACACACACACACACACACACACACACACACACACACACACACACACACATACACACACACACACACACACACACACACACACACACACACACACACACACACACACACACACACACACACACACACACACACAGACATAGTTGTTTCTTCACTCGAAATTCAATGTATTCAAAGACTTTCTTAGTTGCCAACCGAATTCTGTGAAAGTTAAATATTTGCCTTTAAAACTATGTTTTTTTTCTTGTTTTTTAATATCTCAAATTTAACCACATTGTCAATGCTTAGCTGTCTGCTATTCTTATACTTTATTATTTTTATGTGCAAACTTGTGTATTAGGTGGTTTATTTAAAAGCATTTTACAAGAAATATGTAATACTATCAAATATTTTCTTTCTTTCCATATTTTAATTAAAATGTAACTTAAAGAGGCAGGATCTAAAGTTATGCATGTTCTTTATTCCCATCATGATATGGGAATGTGACCATACGTTGAGTTTTAGATAACATTGATCCTTTAAGTTTTTAATGGGGGTCTCTCTAGAGTGTCGATCAAGAGTAAGTAAATATGTTTCCTTGTTTGATTCTCTCCTGATTGTATTGAGATGTATGCAGAACTGTTTTAGGTTGATCCTATTAAATTATGGATATTGTATATTATAAGTTGCCTTTATGGATGAATAATAGCATGAGCATGAATTTGAACCATTCTTATTTTAGGATGCAGATTTTAAACAGTGTGAAATACAATAAGGAAAATTCTAAAATAAGCAATTTTGCTCCAAAATAAATGCTATAGTCTATGAACTTCCCCCTTTTCCTTCTGAATGATCTTACAGACACCATAAGGCCACACTTAAATCAAACAGCTTTGATGAATAGCACAGCCTCTGTTTTCAATCGCTAGTGTTAAACATAATGTAGATCACAAGCCTAAATGATGCTAAAGTAAAACTTTTTATTCCAGGAGATGTCAAGCGGGTCACTTAAAGTGATATCAGCTTGAACCCGGTGGGCTATTTTGGCCGACCCTTTTGCGCATGCCCGCCCGGGTCAGATGATACGTGGTCGACATCTCACGTTTCTTTCCAGCCGCAGACAGTATTTCTGTTTGTTCACGTCAGGGTGTGTGGGTGCACATGTCAGTTTCTGTGTGGGTGAGTGTTTGTGCGTGTTTGTGTTTATACAAGCAGCCGGCGACTGCTGAGGGAGAGTTTCTCAGCCTGTGGCTCTACTTTTATTTAAGTCTCCTTGTGCGGCCGTGCGCATAACACCTCTTCTGCCCGAATGTGTGTGTGAGGTTGAATGGCGCATTAACAAACACCGGGGTCAAAAGTTTGACATCTTAATTCACCTCTCTCTGCAGGGCTTCTTCAAGAGGACGGTGCAGAACAACAAACGTTACACATGTATAGAGAATCAGAGCTGTCAGATAGACAAGACCCAGCGGAAACGCTGTCCCTATTGTCGGTTTCAAAAGTGCCTCACGGTCGGCATGAAACTGGAGGGTAAGAACCTACATAAACACTACATTTCTTACAGTCTAGGAATGCTGTAAAATTTCCTAGACTGATCTGATTCTTTTAGTATGTGGATACTTGGCTCTGATGACTGTTAATTGTTTAACTGCTGGAGGGCAGAATTTCCAACACTCCGGTTTTATAGCCGGCCCGCTTTGATTTGCTGGCGAATGCGACCAACAGGATGCGAGGCCCTCCAGCGCCCTGTCAGATCCGTCCAAAGAGATGAGCGCACGCTAATACTGCCCACAGGCTTGATATGATAGTTTTTACTCCTCGGGAAAGCCGACGATATGGAAGACGTTTGCCAAGATAGTGCTGTGAATACAAACCATACTCACTTAGTTTGGACTGTTTAAAGCTAATTTAATGCACACAATACAATAAATATTTATCAATGTCATTTGACTCAAAAATAGTGATTGGATTATAATAAAATTTATTGAAAGAAAAATTATTTATAGACATTAAAAATCATATCTTTGAATTCTGAGAAAACGAGTATTAGATTTTTTAGTCTTTGACCTGGTCTTACTCAGTCACTATTAAATATATCTATGATATATCTCGCAGAATGTTCCTTACACTTTGTAGAAGGATCTTATTTATAAAAAAAGTAAATACCTTTAAATGACTTAGTCTGAGTTTTGATATTTGTAATTACATGCTTTGTAATATTTTATCACATGATGCATTTTATCACATGATGCATGTGGCACAAGCTCGCTAAACTGCCCAACACATATGTCATTCTATATGCACACCATTATACTTGTTCACCATGGTTTATTGTAAATATATCTTATAGAAATAAGTTACATTTGACACGTTACTTCAATCATCTGCTCTAGATACTAACAACCTTGATGAATCAGAAGATCTGGCACAGATATTCCAAAACATACGCCATGCTTTCCATCGTGCACTTTGTCACATTTGGTAAAGCTGGGGGCGATTTTTCGCTCCTGGACGCCGGCATTGGAAGCAGCTAGTGGTGATATTACTTATGCATAGGTATCATAGCCATTCATGTGTGCGCGTGGAACTGCGCGCCTTTAGAGTAGAGCTCGGGCGGACATGACAAACTGTGTGTCAAGAGCCGGCCAGGGGAGGCATTCATATGCCTGTGATAGGACAGGGAATCTTGCCCATGCTTAATATTCCTGTATATTAAACACACATAAATCAGATGATAAGCAGCGCTCGAATCTGCCCGGACGGGCGGCATCTGCGGAGACATGCCATACGCACAAACAAACAAAACGACGATTGACTCCCAGTTCAAGCAAATTAGATCAGACAACTGCTTTTATTGCCAAGGCAATTGCTTTCAGCAAGCCATCTGAATAACTCAAGGATTGGTTTTATCAGTCACATACGCAAGAAAGACGCAACAAAAGACTTACAGAAATGGCAAAACACACACCGTAGGAATGCTTGCGCACAAACACCTCATGAAAGAAAGAGGCTATATTCAGAATGCAATACTAGCTTACTGTTTACTCAATACTACACTGTATACTTTAAAAATAGTAGCCTTAATTCCACTGTAAACATCTGACAGTTGTGCGATACATTGTCGTCACATGACCTCATCAAGTGGCATGTTTAATTTAGCATGGCGTCAAGTCGGCCTGTTGGAAATAAACAAATAAGTAAACTTGATTTTGTTTTAAATTGTTGGTTAATATTACTTCCAGTGTATTTGTCACATGTGAGGTTGTCAAGATGCGTTGTGGGATACAACGGCAGCATGACAACACATCCACAAACAGCAAAAAAGCAGCAGAAAAACGTGTATGACATGCATGTAAATAACCTTGTTTAATTAGACGCTGTGAGAAAAAAAGACCGAAAAAAGAAGAGAGGGGTGTGAGGTATTATGTGTGTAAGCCTGCATGTGCATGGATGGGGGGGTGTTGGGTTGCAGGGGGTAATAGAATGCATTCATGAGGCGCAGGTTTAGATCTAATTGTGATTTCCCAAAAGAGCCACCTATTAGTTTCAAGCTCGTTAATGACCCTGTTGCTCAGGAATCATTAATAGTTAAACTTATCGCAATGTTTTTTTAATTCCGATCGCACGCGTCTTAACAACCACGTTAGCCCAAAAACGGCATTAAATAAATAAACAACTCGCCACAAGTTGCTCGGGGATCATCGTTTGCTAGGACGTTACGGATGCTAGCAGCAGGATCGCCGTGGCAACCCTCGCCTCCCTCTCTCGGCGGATCAATCACATCACACGCGTGACAAGCGCGCACACACCACTGCGACAAGGGCCATTAAAATCACTCCCCAGGCAGCTGTTGGACCGGGCCTTTCCTTTTAATTGATTTATTTTTTTAAGATCTCGAGATATAAGAGGGCCTAACGAGTGCACTCATGCCGGTCAGGTCCCCATCTGAGAGCGCGCATTTTTCGCATTTTGGCATATGCAGGCGTGTGTTTAACTCTCTGTCAGAACCTCCAGCCATCTACCTGCTGACAACGTGAAGCATAAAAGAAAAATAATCAAGCATAAATAATTAACATGGGACCAAGATGAATAATGTTGAGGCTAGTGCCCTGTGGTGGGGATCTGAGATGCTATCGGGCAATGGTGCTCTATTCATTAATTTAATATTCAAAAATATGATTGCCTCGTCAAGTTGACTTATTTTATGTTCTACTTATGCATTGATGTATCTCAACTTTTTGTGTTTTACGTTTTTTAAGCTGTGAGGGCTGACCGAATGAGAGGTGGACGCAACAAGTTCGGCCCCATGTACAAGCGAGACCGGGCCCTCAAGCAACAAAAGAAAGCCTTGATCCGCGCCAATGGACTCAAGCTGGAAGCCATGACGCAAGCCATGCAAACAGTCCCAGCCGACCTCACCATTACCTCTGCCATTCAGAACATCCATTCGGCCTCCAAGGGGCTTCCACTGAGCCACCATCATCACCACCATCATCACCACCACCACCACAGTTCCTCCAGCGCAGGCCTCCCGCCCACAGACTTTGACCGCAGCCCCTTTGTCACGTCGCCGGTCAGCATGGCCATGCCCCCGCACGGCGGAGGTCTGCAGGGCTACCAGGCTTATGGCCACTTCCAAAGCCGCACCATAAAATCAGAGTACCCAGACCCCTACACAAGCTCGCCGGAGTCCCTCATGGGTTATCCGTACGTCGAGGCTTACGGGGGTGGGTCGCCGCCTACCTTCCCCCACCTGGTGGTGGAGCTACTGAAATGCGAGCCGGACGAACCTCAGGTGCAGGCTAAGATACTAGCGTACCTCCAGCAAGAGCAGGCCAGCCGAGGCAAGCACGAGAAACTCAACACCTTCGGCCTAATGTGCAAGATGGCCGACCAGACATTGTTCTCCATCGTAGAATGGGCCAGGAGCAGCATCTTCTTCCGGGAATTAAAGGTACGTGGATCTTGATTTGTAGCATGGTTGCATACATTGGTTGGGAATAGAAATGCTAGTTTGTTTGGTTGGTGAACTTGGGTTTGGATCAACCCAAAGGGGGAAAGTATTTAACAGGAATGCACTACCTGACAGTATCATAGCTGTGCCATAAATGAACAAAACGAATGTTGCATTGATTACAGATTCATTCTTAGTCTTTCATAAATAATAGCATGTCTCAATATCAAGGCTATTTTGAAACCCTTTTGGAAAAGCATTAAAATGCATCATGCATTATGTCGACATTGCAAGATTTATTGACAGGCTGATCTATAATTGAGAGCTTACTACAGTGACTGATATTCATGTTTCTTTTTTATTTTCTAGTTGTTTTAACCTTTTTTTTCACAATACATATCTGGCTGACAGAAATATTGATGGGGAGACAAGAGTGAGGTTCAGTAACTCATGCATGTCTACGTTCATGAAAGATTTTGGTCGCGGGCGCGCTGTATTTTACTGTCCCGTGACATGTTTTGATATGCCGGTGGGAAATCCGACAGCACTTGAATCAAATCATTCATTTTGTGCTCTTAGAAGTACTGGCACCTTATTGTTTTTCTCTTGGTGCATTCAAACGCTTATGAGATGTACGGACGCTTTATAAATTAAACTCAAAACTCAAACGCAAATTAAACTCAAACGATTCTAATTACGACTCTAAACTCAATTTTATGCACAAAATTTACAACCACGACACATTTGTAAAGGATGGATGCTTGATATTTTCTTAAAAAGTTTTGACAGCAAACTGTCGAGGTTTTGTCTTAATTTTGCAACATTAGATGCTTTAACAAAGAAAATTTTTAACAATTTATATTTTCTTTAGCTTTAGTGTGTTAACATGAAATGATCAATAATATTCACTCTAGGACAGTTTTTTGATGAAGGATCTGATATGCACATTACATTTACATTTACATTTAGTCATTTAGCAGACGCTTTTATCCAAAGCGACTTACAATAGTCGAGGAGACAATGAAGCGGTAACTAGCCAATACAACAATTACTCAATACATTTAGTGTATACATATTTTTACAATATGAAACTGGCAACATTCTTTTAAGGGTAATACTATAGGTACAGCAGTTTTAAATTGTTTGTTTATTGTTTAAATATATCAAAAAAGTGAGTACCAATCAGAAAATAAAAAACGTTCCGAATATGCAGAGAACAATAGGCTGATATGTTTGTGCTGTCCTGGTTTCCATTAACATTTGTTTCAGTAAAATGTTCCCAGGTACATTTTTTCGTTAAAAAAAAAATTGCGGAGCAACATTGTATGCATACAGTTTTAACAACACACATGCATTTGCAAGGTTTAATTTCGTGGCTTAAGTAGAATCAATTATTTTCTCTTTGAGTTTTTGTTACAAAGGCGAATGGTTACACTCTCAGCTATTGAGCTTTGTTCTCACACTCTTTAGCTCAACCATTCTATTCACACTTTAGCGTAGATTAGCATCTGTTTTCCGCTAATTGCTGTCTGTATCATTTACCTTTAATTGTGTTTGCACTTCACCTTTTGCTGCGGTGGAGCAGCGTTCCCTTGATGTATTGACCACGTTCGAGCCCCGCTAATTGTTTTTCCCTATAGTTGTTAAAAGAGACGAGGGCGTAGCTGTCGAATGTGACATTAGCAGACGTAGCGCGGCGGTGAAGTTGTTATTAGCGAAGCTCTCATGCCTCACGCCCTTACTAAACACACAATCGAGCACTGACAAAAAACGAAAAAACACAAAAGGTAGCGCTAGAAAGTCTGAACCACTCTTGACCGTAATTAGCAAACACTTTTCAGGTTATTGTGTATCGCGGAGCTTTGCAAGAGGCCTAGCTCATGTATTGTCAACTTAACATTAAGAATATGAGGGAAAATTACTTTTAATGAAATAGAAAGTTTGTAGCAATTCATATGTCAGTAGGCGCGTACATTAAGGCCTAATTTTTAGCATCAACCATTTTTAACGTTAGCATTACAAACTACACTAGCGGTATGTTTATAAAAGTGCACTTGTGTTTATCTCAATCAGGACTAGCACATACAACATGTTAGAATGCGGGCGTTCAATGGGCAGTCACACACCTGCTCCTAGAGACTTCCAAAATGTACGCGATGTCACAGACGCACAGACACTGGCGTGCAATAAATGAATACTAATAGTGTCAACGAAAGCTAATGACTGAGCCGTGGGTTGCTTGTTATAAACACAGGATACACAAGTGAATATAAGGCTTTTGTGGGAAGGTGGCGAGTCCGCTATAAATACATCTACATTTACAGCGCTATTATTAGCCTCGTAAGAACAAAAGAATTTCTTTAGTAATAGAGCTGGGTGCGAAACGTCTGCCAGGAGTTTAAAGATTTAGTTTCCATAAGTTAGACTAAGGTTACAGCTCTCATAAATATTTGGGCATGATGGGACCTCTAAGGAGAACACACTATTGTGTTCAGACCAAAGAAAAAAGTATGACGATAAAATCGAAAAGGAACATTCCGATTGCGATTTCTCACACTTGGTCGACGATGAAGGTGAACATTTGGGAAGGGTGGAAGACATGAGAATAATGTCATAGCTTTGCTATACCAACCAGCCGTGTGTTGCGTCAAGAAAAGCAAGGCCCTATTTGCGGTTGCAACCCTACGATTAAAAATATTAGGATGATGCATAAAAAAACAACGTTGAAAAGAAGTGAACCCCGATGATCATTATTTATTTTATATAAGCATCGGCCTACTGTACCGTACTGTACTTTGTCTGTGTGTTTTCCAAAAGCTTGTTTTTGTGTAGGCGTTACAGCATCATTGTGGGTCTGCTTGCGTGCCAGACACATCCCTGGCTGGTTTGTCAGGCTAAAGCTGGGAGTCGTGTACAGGGGGTGGGAGGGAAACAGATGCACACTTCCTAGCCTTTCCACAGACAATATGATCTAGTATAGACCCCGTGTGCGTGATTCTCCTCCCCAGGCTCTCTGGTCAGCTGCCCAGCCCCACGACATGGAGAGTGATTCACATCCATAGAGAGATCCCCCTTTCATTGTGGCCCGCGGGCCATTGTTTACGGATAGGATGCGTGTGCACTTAGCTTTTCCTTACCACACAATAGCTTTAAATCGCACAGATTCATCCCAGATTTTATAGTTCTGGTGAGGATACGTGTCGGCTTAATTCTTTTTTACTTTAAACAATGTTTTTAGGTAAAGTTCATCGCAGCAGTATCGTGCCACAAATATACTGCCTTAAATTTAGTCCTCCGAGCTGATAAAAGTCAACCGTGCAAAACTTACAATGCCCTGACATGTGGCGCCAATATTTATTTTTGTTCCTTCACGGCTGCTCAGGGACTGTAAGGAAGGTTTTTTACTCTCTCTCTCTCTCTCTCTCTCTCTCTCTCTCTCTCTCTCTCTCTCTCTCTCTCTCTCTCTCTCTCTCTCTCTCTCTCTCTCTCTCTCTCTCTCTCTCTCTCTCTCTCTCTCTCTCTCTCTCTCTCTCTCTCTCTCTCTCTCTCTCTCTCTCTCTCTCTCTCTCTCTCTCTCTCTACTGTATTCAATGACATTACCAGGCATGCCATTAAGTGAAGGAGCACTGTATTAGGGCCTTGTTCTTCAACCTGCACCCAGCCGTGAGCTTCGAGCTTTATTGAAAAAGCAGCTGTATGGGGAGACAGGAGAGGAGGTTCTGGTTTTCTGAACTTGACTGCCTCTATCAGGTTCAGCGTGATTCCATTAATGAAAATAAAAGCAGAAATGTGGTCTGTGGTATAGAACATTTACTTTATTTTATTTTAATCTTTAAAAAATTGCTATTTGTCAATATTATAATATTTATCAGTTAATATAATATAATATCATATTTATTATTTTTATATAAAAATTAAAACTTTAAATAATATAAAAGTTGTGGCTTTATAAATGAGTTTTTAAGCGCACTGCATTGCAGAGAACTGTATTTTGTTCTCTGTTGTGTTTTGCTTATTTGCAAGCACGTGATCTAATGTTTACTGTATATCATATAAATTTTTTCACCTTTATATTTTTGTGCAATGCAACACACTTTTCCCCTTTTTGTGTAACCTGACAGTCCGGTTTTAGAGGCGCAGGTCAGCAACTGTAATTTCCAGGCGCCCTCGCATCTGCAGAAATTAATAAAGCGTTGCGGTCGTGATCTGTGAACTTGTTCGCGATTTATATCATCCCTCCCACTTCATCTTCACATATACTACCTGACTGGTCACGGCGTCTCCTCCCGCACCCCCCACCTCGACTCTTCGAGCGCCTGAGGTCAAGCCGTTAGGCTCATTGACAAACAGCCTAGGCGTGAGCGGTAGAGATTTGTAACAGTGTCCCTGGTCCACTGAATTTGAATTATCCCGCACGGGCCCTGCGTCGCTTTAAAACGGCAGGCGGCACGGGGTTAGGGCCGGCAGTTATTGTCACAGGAGGTAGGAAGGCGACATGAGGAAGAGGGTTAAGAGGGGGGCCCGGCAAAGCCCCAATAGCAGTATCAAGGGCAGGGGTGCGTGGTGAAGGACAGGGGGGAAAACAGGTGGAAGGTTAATGGCCCCTGGACCGGATCCACCAGCCGCCCAGACTTGATATATGGGCTTTGGGCCTGGTGAAGGCGTAGGCTTTCAAAGATATATTATTTCATTTGAGAGGCTGCATTCCCGTCCCTGCATTTGTCCACTGATAGATGATATCCCTTGGCTGGGCGGAAGCCACAATTGGAAATAGTGTGTGAGTTTTCGTAAGGCCTGCTCCTGTACATATTTTCTCTCTCTCTCTCTCTCTCTCTCTCTCTCTCTCTCTCTCTCTCTCTCTCTCTCTCTCTCTCTCTCTCTCTCTCTCTCTCTCTCTCTCATTGACCTCTCATATTCTCCTGTCTGTCCACTTGGTTGTTGGCAGGTTGTTTTTTTATTTCTAAGGCTGCTATTTCAGTGGTAACAATATCTGTTTGATGAGCAGAGATGTGGAGCAGGAGAACATCCACGAAGACCTCTTTTCTTTCATAAATAATGCACAAATGGACAAAAACTATGTGTCTCGTCATGAATTTTGGAAGAATGTGGTGTTTTGGCACTTCATAAATTTTGCAACTGCAAAGTCCAGACCGCATGTCCTCCCAAGATTTAATAAAGTTAAAACAACACATATTCAAGGCAAACTTGTTTGCGGCAGCCGAAATAGTGGGGGTAAATATTTTATATTTCAGATGATGCCACAGGTTCAGGCAAATTATCTTATTGTTGTTTTGCATAATTATTACTTGACTTAATTGAGTAAATCGATAGTGAGTTATTTACTTACATTAAATCTGTCCTCAATCATGTTGCAACTAATTCGATAAAAAACTAAATGTTTTTGTGTGAAATGTAGCTTTGAAATATGAAATTTCCTATTCAAAAGTACCAAAAAAATAGTTAAAATCTCAAAAAAAAATTTGTTTACTTGCCCAATGACTGCCACATTCCTAAACTTTCAAAGTGTGCCAGACATTGCCAGCTTTTAGTCGTAAACTCTTAAAAACACTTTCCGGCCCATTCTTAACATAAGGTCACCCTAAAAATGTCCCGCACTCCCCAAGGCCTTACCGGGCGGAGGAAGGAAGCACGTCCACTTGTTAAAAGGAGAGATTTAGCGTCCGATCTCCCCTCAGAGCCCGTGGGAGACTCCAGGGAGGGGTTGGAGAAGTCGGAGGAGAGTCTGTTCATCCACTTGTTGCTTTGATGAGGGATAAAAGCCTGTAGTGAACTTGAAGCTCCTACCCAAGAGCTGATGGACTCATACCGCTCCAGACATACGGCACTTTGAAATAAAGAAAAAGAAATACAAATACAGAAATAAATCTTAAAATGTATCTTTCGGTGGCATTTGTGAGCACTTTGCACTCCAATAGGGGACAAATGTTGGATATTATCCTGCGGCGATTAAGGTAAAAGCATTTTTTATTGGCTACGAACAAGCCCCAAACACCTCAATAAGACCCCGGCCGACAGCACACAACTTCACCAGGAAGCCGATATAACAGAATACAAGCTAACAAATCAACTCAATCCGCATTTCCACCTCTTACGATCCACTGGAAACATCAAAACGCCTGGACATCTTCATTCAGCGTCATGCAGTAACGCAGAAGAGCATTAAAGTAATGTTTCTTGTAACATGCTGTCAATAACCACAGGTTTGTTCTTTATTACAAACACTGACATATTTAACCACGACACTATGCATGTGTCACTCAAGGCGTCTATACATATTTTGTTCAACCCCGCACACTTGTAAATTAGATCAGCAGCTGAAATTTTACACCTGTTTCTACTAAATGAGTTTGAAACATAAACATAAAATAAAAGCGCTGTGCTCACAGGGTTTTAACTCGCACATTCCTAAATGTAAAAAAGTGTTTGCAAAACTTAGATACTCAAATAAATCTGTTGCTCTGAAAAAAAGTTTACCTATAATTTAAGTGTTTATTTTCAGCTAATATAAAGAATCAGTTTGGTCTCGGACTACGAATAAAAGACTTTTACATCTTAATTTATTTTTATTCTTGATTACGTAAAGACCCTATTGTGGTGAACGTTTTTAATGTTGTTTGTTTGTTTGTGTGGCATTTTTTTTAAGTTTCCAAACCAAACACATTTATTATTTTAAACTATTGCTGATTATTTCTAAATTTAATTTCAAGTAATATAAAAATGGTTTTGAAAATTTGAGTAATTACATCATAAATCTTTACCAATCATTTCAACTCATTAAGTCATTTGTCAGACGCTTTTATCCAAAGCAACTTACAGATAGTTTCTAATGGCGGGTAGCTCAAGGACACTTCAGTGATTGTCTGCCAGCACTGAGATTCAAACCCACAACCTTCCGCTTAGAAGTCCAACTCTAACCACCAGACCTCGACTGACCTACATTAGCTCTCAGTTTTAGTTTTAGTTTTCTGCAGAGCAAATTTTCAATTTCATGTTACTGCGTCCACTTAATTTAGCTGATGTGTAGTTTATTTTAAGCTATTTTAAGGCTACAAAAAATTCACAGGATTTTTTTTTATGTGCATTTTCAATGGTCAAAGAGTAGGGGAAAACATATCTCTTAAATTTTGGTTCTTTATTATAATAATTTTTCCTGCCAATAAAGATACTTAAATTCGCAGTTTGTTTTCTGCTCTTCAGTGTTTGATGAAGTTGTCCCAAGAACAGGTTTAAGGTTTCTAGTATCTTCTCATGGCTTTGCTCTGTCAGCAGTTGCCCTCAATGTCTATTTTTGTTTCTAATTTACAGCCCTCTGTTACACACACGCTGAAAGGTCTCAAAGACAATAGATAAGCACCGCATTCAGACAGATCAGGAGCTTGCGAGCTAGTCTTACACTTATATTTAACCGCTCAGAGCAAATGGATTAACTACTGATGAACAGCATGTGCGATTAAACATTATATGAAATGTTCGCCATGGCGTCTTGAGCAACTCAAAGCCACCTGTTCATTAAAGCGGCCTGTATCTTTTATTTCTGCTTCAGCGTTGGTACAATATCAGACGCTGGCATTGCCCGCCCTTTTTAAACCTTTCCAAACGCATTTCATCAATGAGCGTAACTCTCAGAACAGTTTTCGTAATAACATTCTTTCTTTTTCACGGCAACGGTGAAACTAGCAGTTTCATGATTTCGGAACAACGGGAGAGGGAAAATATTCGCAATGGAGCAGCATGAGTTACGGACTTGTTGAAAGCGGTTTCAAAACTCATGTGCCATGCCAAAAACGGCAGGTCGCAGCAGACGGCAGAGACGTAATGCTTGAGAGACACAATGTAGCTGTCTGGTTTTCTTTTCTTAAATGAAGAGAGCAGGTTTGGGACTTTAGAACTCGATAAAATTTTGCATTGTGAGGTTTAATAAAAAAACGTCCGCAGCTGCACGTGTGAAATGGTTTGGCACAAGATCATTCTGGTGTTGTCTGTTTGATTCGGGTTAGACCAGTGTGTGGCACATTACAGTTTTTGGCACTAACTAAAGCTTTTAAAATGCCGACGTTAACTGGTCGAAGCTTTGGTCACACCTGTTCACGTTTTATGTTGGTTGAAAAGTTTTTCATCCTAGTTTTTTCAAGATAACCGTGCAATTTAATAAAAGTTAACTTAAACAATAAAGTTACTTTATTAAATTTTTTAAAATGATAGCAAATTAGTTTCAACAAATTTGCATACATTTATAGTAAGAGGACAAATGATCTCAGTAAAAGTTGTGGTGTCGAGATAGAGATGTGGTTAGTAATGCTGACGAAGACTGAGAACAGACATGCTCGCTCGCATAAAGCCTCTCCGGCAGCCGACTGCATCCCCAGCTAAATAATACAAGGGCCTACCTGGACCCATTTCCCAACCGAGCCAATCAAGAGTCCTTTCCGGTCGTCTGTCAACATGTCACTCAAAAGCCATAAATATTGACATGCGTCGCCAATAAAGAAGCTCGTAAATCGCAGAATTGGGGGAATATGCGGCACAGGTGGAAATAAAATCAAATAAAAGGCAGCGATCTGTCTAAACGCCAGACGCCGTGTGTGTTTGCATGTGTGTGCACCAGATTAAGAACCTGGATCGATTCGTACTGGACACGCCGGGCAGAACTTATTGTGGATTTGAAGAGCATTATTTTCTCCACTGGTTCTTCGTGTGTGTGTGGAGTGGCACACCAGAGAGCTTTTCTCCAAAGACTTCATGTATATTAGGAGACTAATGTTCAGTTGAATAATTGATCATGGCTGCTTTGTGCTTTGATAATTAGCTGATAGCTTCTTAGCTTTAAGCCCTTTAAGATCCATTTGTTTTTAAGTTTTAGACTGTGATTTTTCATTCCATCTTTGGTTCTGCTGGATTGTGTTGTTGTACCAGAGGCTGGATTTAATAATGAAACTACATTTTAATGCTTATAAAGGTATACATTTTTGCAGTATGATTTGCAGAAGCCTAAAAGGAAATAAGGATATAGTTTTGGTTCTACAGTCTGATTGGAAGCTGTTAAAATAGTTAATATAGGTTAGGCTTATTAATTATTAAAAATAGTCTATTACTAGGCTGGGTTGCTGAAGAGATATTCTGGTTGGGGAAATAAATATATTTTATAGTTCATTACAATACACATGTTTTACATTTTCTGTGATTATTATGACATATCGCTGTTCAATACAGCGGTTCTCAAACAGGGGGTCCAAAGATGGATTCGGGGGATGGCATATTTTGTATCGTTTTTGGGAATTTATCGGTAATTTTATGCATTCAACTTCAGGAAACAGATTTTCAAGCATTGATTGTGTTTTTAGTGAATATTAAATTCCGAGTCGATTTCCAAGAGTGATTCACCCGACCCAAAGAAGGCCTTACAACTAAAAAGTCTGAGAACCATTGGTTGAATAGGTAGATCAATGTAATAAATAGTACACATTATACGTGTTCATCTGCCAATCTTAAATTATAATAGTTGTCAGTTGAATGGGTTTTCTAAGCCTGTCATTGGTTTAAATACTACAGTTTTTAGAAGAGCATTTGTCCACCGTGTAAGGAATTTTTAAAGCGCAGACTATATGGAGCTGTTTCATTCAGAAAAGACACTGTGTGATGTGTCCTTGAGGTGCAGTTGAACTGCTGGCAGCTGAGCACTGCAGGTGTGGATTTATTCTGTGTGTGTGTGTGTGTGTGTGTGTGTGCGCGCGTGCGTGCGTGCGTGTGTGTGTGTGTGTGTGTGTGTGTGTGCGTATGTGTGCGTATGTGTGCCTCTGTTCCCTTATTTTGTATATCTCTAACAATAGCAGCAACATTTATATTAAAGTTGAACTGTTGTGTGTCAATCGATTGATTTAAACTAGTTATTACGTTTATAAGTGGGGATAGACTGAGCTACACAAATAAGGAAGTAAGGATCAGAATGAAGGACGTGTTGTTGAAGAACAGAGGTGGTCAAGTGGCTCCGATCAAGCCATGAGTATTTCACAGGTCAAGAGTCACCTTTAATGCGGTCGCCGTGGGAACTGATCAATCTCCATTCCCAATCGATCAAACCCAGCCTACCACAGACGCTTTATGTCCACCATGAATTATGGAGGACCCCACGAGGACTAGCATATACCCTCTATATGGAATGCAAATGTTTTCCTAAGTCCCACTTTACATTGATGTCAAAACATACCTGCGGCAAGAAGAGTTTTCATTGCTAGCATGGTCAGGCATGTCACTGGCTTCTGTTCATCAATACAGCAGCTATAATAAAGAAAGGTCTCAGTTTAGGGTTTTAATTCATTCATTTTTCCAATCAATAATTTATATCTCATATGAAGCAATGTCTGACTCCAGAGAGAGAGAGAGAGAGAGAGAGAGAGAGAGAGAGAGAGAGAGAGAGAGAGAGAGAGAGAGAGAGAGAGAGAGGAGATAGAGAGTGAGAGAGAGAGAGAGAGAGAGAGAGAGAGAGAGAGAGAGAGAGAGAGAGAGAGAGAGAGAGAGAGAGAGAGAGAGAGAGAGAGAGAGAGAGAGAGAGAGAGAGAGAGAGAGAGAGAGAGAGAGAGAGAGAGAGAGAGAGAGAGATGGCAGCGTGGTGTGAAGCAATGCATCCGTAGCGGCTGGTGGCCACCTGCTCAAAGTCCCAGCATGTTTATCAGACCCCCGGCAGCAAAGAGCAAACACAGGACCTGCCATGACAAACAAGCCTGGAGATTTCCACGAGATCAGGGAAAAGAGAGGCCAGAATCACCAGACCTCGTGCGTTAGATCAGATCCCCTGGGACGACTAAAAAGGAAAGGAGAATGTGACACCTCAGCACAAAATCTTAGCACTTCCTTCGGGGATTCAGGACACTTTGATAATCTACAATGGATTATCAAACAGGCAGTATCAAGGTTTATAGAGAGAGATGAATATGTTGAATTGTATGACGTTATTTTATACACCAAAAAATGGGCTGTTGGAATTCCTTAATTTAATCATGTGAAACTCATTCCAACAACCCTGTTAGTATACACTTTATTTTATAATTTGGTAAACTTGTGTCAGTATGAAATTTATCTTTTCTTATTGTAGTTAACATTCCAATGAAAGACTCCTGAAACCGTTAAGATAAGATCCTTAAAATAAATTATATTTGTCACCTGACGGAGACAAAAGTGTGCATGTAGGCTGGCATCCGAGCAGATGTCCACAGATGACAACTCAAAGCTCGACAGCGCAATTGAAGTCTACTTCAAACCTCACATGTAGCATCTCAACAAGCTTCACTCATCCACATCCAAAGGGTCAAAGATTTCGGATGAGACTCGCTTTCTTCCCCCCCCTTGTTCCTTTTTTCGCACCTTATGCAAATGCGATTCCACACCACATGCTCACGGCCTGACTTCAGTTGTAAATAAATCACTCATTTCAGTGGGTTCATTAATGGCCACTCGGCGAGATTCTATTAATCTCTTCATTAGGGCACTTCAAAAAACGAAAAAAAGAAACTTATTAAAAGCAATTCCAGCTGTGTGAGCTTGTTACGCCGAGCTCTAACAATGCTTTTGGCGCTCTACCAAAACCATATGGGATAAAAAAGCTCATATTTGGCAATTTGGAGTCGGTACTATTACCAGCGGTCAACCCTTTCAGGCCATTATGAATAAAGATTACTTCTGGACGTGCGGCGAAACTTATTTGCACATCATTTACATTTAATAAAAAAACTCTTTGCAAATAATCACAGATTTGCGCAATGCGGTTAAAGCGGCGATATAGACACGCTCGAGATCTTTTTGAGAAGTGCTCAGCGATTGATTGAATCATTGATCTAGGGATGCTTGAATGACCGTAAAGGAATTAAATTGGTTTCTAGGAGGATATACATTTTTTATCACACGGTAAGTGAGGGGAGCCGTGATTTCGAAATATTTGAGAAGCGCATGCATTGAACCCCAACATGAGCATTTTAAAGCAGTTTTTGGGTTTGGGCACCAAACAGATAAGCAAAAAACGATAAAGGCATTGGTTTTTGATCTCATTTAACATCGTGTTGGAGAAAGACCGGTCAGTGGATTAGATGCTGGCTCAATACTTTTATTTTTACGTTCTATTCTTGACAGTCTAGTTGGCGTATCACCGTTATGCAGCTGTACCTAAAAAACTCAACTGTAAAGAACTCAAGTCACACCGGATTATAAAGTATCGCAGTCTGTTAATGGCGCCAACATATCACCATCATTCCGTACGACATGTCATATTCTCTCTTTGTATATGACAGATCAAATCACACATTACATGCCTAACTAAACAGTGCTTTCAGATCTAGCCATCGCTGAGCGTGTCAAAGGATCAAGCTTGTCGTACAGGCCAGTCAGGCACAGCAGTGACATTGCGAAGGGAAGCACGCTGACATGGAAACAGCCGGATCAGAAGCACTTTAAAAGGTCAGACGTGCCTTCTGTGCCCCTGTGACTCGTCTTCCCCTGCTTTGACTCGCGGCCCCTCGTGTCCCCGTTTGATGACATGGTGGGTGAAGAGAGCTTTGATAAGAACGCCTGTCCCGATCCAAACGACCGTTGTAGAGCGGAGATTGACGTAGATTTGTGAAAGTAAAGCGCTGATACGGAGAGATGTAGTGGCATGCATGATGCATAGATATGAATTTTGGGATTTATGTTAAAACATGTTCTTATTCGTGTCTATAGTGTCTGTTTGATGTAATGGCTTCGAGGCTTTAAAAATCTTTCCATTGTGTTTGTTATGACTGCGAAAGCAGCACAAACAATCCGATACAGATATCAATGGAGCCTCCCAAGGTAATACCAGGCGCTCGCTTTATCTCCGCCTTGAGAAACAGCAAGTCTTCTCTTTCTATCCTAAACCAACTCTCTCACTAGAGTTTTTCCAAGCTCTTCTGTATCTTCACAACCCTGTCTTAACTTTTCACTCGAGAGACCGGCAACATGTTCCATGTGAAGGTCTTCAACCGTCCACACAGGAGGGTTTCACATGTTTAAAGAATAGTCGGACGGGGACTAATTCCCCTCATGTTTCCTCATTCTTACCGCCGTTGGACTCAAAGAGGTCTTTTCACCCACTTTAGCACCGTTTAATGATTTACGCAACAAGTCATGAGAACCCCGGAGGGTGACAATGAACGCGTTGTTGGAGTCGTTCACCTCCAGTCCCAAAACTCATAGATGATCGTGAGAGAGAACAGGCGCTGAACGCGCTACTTAATCACAAGAGGTAAATGGAGCCATATCTCTTGACAAACAGATTCATTAGATGCTGTGAGTAATGGCGACATGTGCGAGGGCTTTGCCGAGTTCACACGAGAACGACCTCTTGTGAACTTTATGCTGGACTCAGAGGTGTAGCTTGGAATCAAACTAAAGCGAAAAAAATGATGACTTTATTCAGCTCTCTTTGAAAAATGTTGACTGCAATGTCGGCTGTTCCGCACAGCACAAAAGAAGATATTTTGAAGAATATTGGCAACAGAAAACCTTCGGCCCCCATTGACTCGCACTGGTTATGTGTCCATACAGTGGATTTCAAAGGGCACCACTGGTTTCTGGTTATGAACATTCTTTAAAGATATCTTCTTTTGTGTTTTGAATTTGAAAGTCACACATGTGCCTTGGTGATGTGACAATAAAAGTGAATTGAATTAAATTGAAGGTTTGAAATGACAAGAGGTTGAGTAAAGGATTTTAATTTTGCAGTGGACTATCCCACCTGTATGTCTTTCTCTCTTTTGCACATCACAAGCGAAGATACTTTGAAGAATGTTGGCTACAGAACACCGCTGGCTCCATTGTCTCGCACTGGTTAAGGTCCAAACAGTAGAGGTTAAAGGCGGCCAATGGTTTTTGGTTTCAAACATTCTTCAAAAATATCTTCTTGACGGTTTTGCATTAAAAGTAATGAAGGTTTGAAATGACGAGAGGTTGAGTAAAGGAATTTAATTGTGGTGGACTATCCCAACTGTATGTCTTTCTATCTTCTGCTCAACAAAAAAGAAGATAATTTGAAGAACGTTCACTATAGAAAGCAATTGATCCCCATTGACTCGCACTGGTTTTGTGTCCCTACAGTAGATGTTAAAAGGGAAACAAACATTCTGCAAACACCTTCCTGTATGTTTTGCATTAAAAAGTCATGAAGGTTGGAATTGAGAAGAGGTTGAGTAAAGGATTTTCATTGTGCAGTGAACTTTCACTTTAAATGCAACCAAATAGGTTTCACATTGGTTTCAACAAACAAGACAAACAAACACAATCATTGTACTCATTCCGTCTCACTCTCTCCCCAGGTTGACGACCAAATGAAGCTGCTTCAAAACTGCTGGAGCGAACTTCTTATCCTGGACCACGTTTTCCGGCAGGTGATGCACGCTAAAGACGGCTCCATCCTCCTCGTCACGGGGCAACAGGTGAGTGGAGGCTCCATCGTCTCATTGAAACCGTCCCCACAGATCTCATCAGGCCTTTCGCCAGCGTGGATCAACAACCCTTAAAGTGCTATCGACAGCCCCGGCCACTCCATTAAAAATAGATTACGCTTAGATATAAACTAATGTGGTAAGAATAATCAATTGTATGCTTCTCATCAAGCGCGCGGTGAAGGAATAAATAAAATGGTTGGTTAAGCATGCACAAGTCAAAGTGGTGGGATAAGAGAGAGGGAGAAAGAGAGACATGCAGATGGAAGAAGATATATATGATTTACCTTACTCGTCTCTGAGGAACAACGCTGGACGGACGCCTCAGGCTCCGCTCAAGCATTCTGCACACGAGGACCTTTAATTCTGTCTTCAGCTGTGCATAAACACACACACATCCAAAAAATGTTTAAGACTGCTTATAAATGAACATACTTCTGTCAGCAATGAAATATTCATTTTTAATTCTGTGTTTTCTCTCTTTTCTGCATCAAACATATTGAGAGCTCTAACATTGAGACGCATGCAAGAACAGTGAATGGCAACTGATATTACCGATTTTGTATATCAGATATTTTGTATCTCAATTTTAATATTTTAAACCTAAAACAAAAGGAACCGGGTAAAGTTCACAGAAGAATATACCAACCCTAATACACTAGTAATATTTTCTGGTAAAATGTTAATTTAATAAACAACTCATTCTTCATTGTAAAAATGCATTTTTAAGATATCATTATGTCTCTATAATTTATGTAGGGTAAAAATCTAGGTATACTTGTCAGGTGTCACTGATGGATCATTATTTATGATGGTGTGGTCTGGACCGGTCCGCTCCGTGCACATCTCTGTTTGAGGCCTGGATGAGGATTGGGGGCGGGGCAGAGGAGGGACAGATCCTTGTTTGCATATTTTGCCTAATGAACAGCTGGTGCAGAAAAAAGCCTTTGGGGAAGAGAAAGCAAAGACTCACACAGTTCATTACATCCTATTATCTCAGAGCACAGTACTGACAGTGTTACCACAATCGTGGTAGTGCATTTATGAACAACAAACACCATCAATTACTAAACAAATGTAATTATTCACTGCAACGTCATGTTAACGAGTGGTGGGTATTAGTGCGACATATAACAATAATTATATTTGTGGAAAAAAACTGTTGTGTTAAAAAATTGATATATTTAGTATACCTGAGAGGCCAGGATATTTAGTCAATTATTTAGGTATAAACATATGGAAATATATAACATAGCGTGTAATTGACGTTTAATTATATGATCAATCAATTTAACTAGAGTCGACTAATAATGATCCTAAAAATAGTGGTTAAGTTATTAGTACCGCTCCCTAAATGGTTCACCTCATTCATCCTGGTCTTGTTTAAGAACACGTGTCATTGTTTTTCCCCAGAGTTGATATGGCAGCAAAGCACTGTGGGGGATCAGTGAAGAAATGTTGCGATACATGACACCGCATGGGCGGCTGTCCAATATGTCACAGAGACACACGTTCCCTGCAATCCGTCCCTCTGTCTGTCTGTCTGTCTGTCTGTTTCTGAGGCCGTCAGAAGTACTTGAACCACTATAATCAGATTCACACAGAGCTTTAGTCTTTTGTATAGATCAAGCCTCTACTGATCCCTGTCATGTCAGACTGAATTGCAGAATGTCACTACAGAACGTCTGATGTTTGCTGATTTGCTGGAAAAAAACTGTTAAAATACTAGTGAACACAGAAAGCATAAATATTTGTTTATATCGTCAATAATTAATATAAAAATGTTTATTTTTACATATTTAGAAGTGAAATATTCAACATTTTAAATTAAATAAGTAAATAATTGTATAATAATTTAAATAAAAAGTGGTTTCACACACTTAAAAAAAATGGGTTATTGGAATTATTGTTTTGGAATGATCAGTTCCACATGATTTAATTAAATTGTTTTACTAACTTTTTCTTATTCCAGGAGGAATTGTTAAAACCATAATTTTTTATGAACGTTGATCCAGATGATTCAAATAATTCAACCAGCCCATATCTTTAGTGCACTCACACGTTCGTTAATTTCTCTTCTACTTTAAACAAACATGTTATGACTGATAAAAACATGCGATCGGATTATTAATCCAAGTTTATTTACATCTTCAGTTGAAGCAAGTTGCTTTAAAGAGATCCACGAATGTAGTCAGCGAGAAACACGCCAATTCTCCAGCCAGGACTTGGAAATTCCACTCATCATATTTACACAATAAATAAATTCCAATCCGCGTTTTTAATTGCAAATCCAGCTCGAAGGGAGTTCTCCTCGCACTTAGGAGGCCTGTAGTCTACCTTCTTCCAGAAACCCTGGCGCAGTCAATTATGGTAATGAATTGTCAATAAATATAAAAATTTAATATGGCCTGCTTACAGTGAGTGGCAGCTAAGGGCTTGCCTGCAAGACAGATTTGCTGCTTCTGCAGATATTAAGTGCACCTTAAAGGGGAGGAGAGAGCCACGGGGGTCCCGCGCAGTGTTCGGCCCGGTAGCCTGAGGGACCTCCGGGGGCCCCCGCTCGCTCACGCCTCTCAGCCCCCACCGTCCTCGTCTGGCGCGGGGCACAGGGGTCCGAGGGTCTGGGCACCGGGGATGGAGAAACGTGCAGCTCCTCCATGTTCGGTCTGATGCTGATTATCATTCAGGATCAGCTTGTCTGTCCCTGCTGTGCGGTGAGAGGCTCTGCTACGCTGGGAAAACAGAGAGAGAGTGCACATATTGTATGAAGCGTAAAGCTGCCAGACCTGGTTATATGCTTACTTCCACACTCGAAGACTAGAAAGGTAGTGCCAAATGCTGTCTCACTCCAGTTTGGTTGAACATTTAAACTGGAGCGACTCTGATTCAAGACCGAATTTTCATTGAACAGTGAACGCTGCAGAAACCCGGTGGAGAATGTGTTTATATAAGCCCATAGACTAAATTATAAAGAGTTTGTTTGCAAAAATGCCAATATTCATTAATATTAATATTCATAAATCATGGTTTTATTGTTTTTGCTCTCTTAAGTTATTATTACTTAATGAAATCAACTTGAGTTTGATTGACAATACTTTGAATGCACCATAAAAACATGATTATTGAAAAAAAAACGCTATTTATTATATAATATTCTATAATCAAAAATCGTAATTATTGACAGTGGTTTGTAAATACAATAAATAAATAAAATGCATATTAAAATACAAAAAACTAAATTTAGCAGTAGCACAATAACATATACATGATCCATGACCGAAAATGTCCATAAAAATAAAAAAATAGATATTCCGATATTATCATAATTGTGTACTATTTTGGCCTTGGTTTTCATGTTTTGTAACAGAACTGAAGTCAAGTTAATTGTCAAACTGAGATGCTGCTATCAACAATAAAGTTATTGTGTGTATTTCAACACTCTGCCTCTTTTCTTCTAGGTGGATTACACCCTAATTGCCTCCCAAGCCGGGGCCACACTCAACAACCTCCTGAGTCACGCACAGGAGCTGGTGAGCAAACTGCGTTCCCTCCAGCTGGACCAGAGGGAATTCGTCTGCCTCAAGTTCCTTGTACTGTTCAGCTTGGGTGAGTTCAGATGGAGGGGTGGAGACGTGGGCTTCGGCCTTAGCATGCTGTCCAAATCTCACTTGCTTGCTCCCAAGGTTCTTAAGGGACCTTGGGATAAGCCAGGAGACGCTACTGTATGTAAGATAAGAACATCATTACGAAAGCCACCATCTCGTCCAGACACCCTCCCCTGCTTGACTCTTTTAGGGCTGACCTTAGACCAGCCTCATTTGTCCAAAACCAACTGTTAACCACATGGTGGGAGACAGCAAAACTGTTTGAAGAGCTAAAGTCATGAGCAAGCACACCATATTCCGTCTAAGCCAAATGTGGTATGAAGTTTTTTTCTATTCTGTATTTTGATTCCTTAACTAGCAAGCAAAGACTGTGGGGTTCGTACCATCAAATCCCTTGAATTAAAAGCTCAATTCGATGGGTGCATCCTGTTTTTCAGTCCATTTCCCTCAAGGCACAAATGAATTACTTCAGCTGGTCTGCTATCACTACATCAAAGCCATCAGATGGCTAACAATCACAAACTGATAAAGCCATCCAGGTCAAGGCAGTTCTGAAATCGAATTCACAAAACATGCAAGTCTACCTTTTGAAAAAAAGACACGGCATCTGTTTGGCACCATTCTGTAATATTAATGGCCACAGTCCACATTGACACAATCATCAAATCAGTTGCGATTGTTAAAACTAGAACTAGAAGAGACAGAATACGTTGTGTATAGGAAGCGTGATTTTTTAATCCAGTCATATCTATCGTCTGCGTCCCTGAGCTACACAAGTCGAGGGTCTACGCCGTTCTTATGCCTCACCTTGAGAAGCTTCCTCACATCTTACAGACAATACACCAAAGACCAGATCTGTACACGCATGAAATTCCCACCAGCCTTGCAAAGTTTATGTTGATCAGGGTTCGCATACCAGAGGTTTTATCGCCGTGGTTCGGGAAAGATGTAAATAATTTGGCGGAAACATCATCCATAATAAACAAAGTCTCACCTGAGGGGAATGTATCGCTCCAGGCATTGCCCCATGCTAGCCTGTTCTCTGTGCCAGGCCCGGAAAACCTAAAAGTTAGCTTAGAGATTAAAAATATATTTGAGAGACAGAGGAACATTCATTTGAACGAAGTCCAAAACAGATTCAGTTAGTAGGTTATGGATTGGTGCGTAACACAAGGGCACACATATACACCCATCATGGTGTCAACCCAACAGGATCCCCATTTATACAGCGTTCCATCTCCAGAAATGAAGCCTTTTAAAGAAAATCAAAGTCACATTTACTCCGCTTTCACTCCCACAGCTCTAAGTTCTCTATCAGCGCTCCCAAACAATCGCAATTCGTCACTGTCGGCGAGCCCATGGGGGCTCTTTGTAAAGCTAAGTGTCGATAAAGAGGAGGACGGACACGATTTGACCCGGGAGCAGTCACTTGTCTCCTCCATTCTTCCGGCTTGTCGAGAAGACCAATCGCAGTCGATCACCTCTGTTTTTTCGCCTGCCTGAGCGTCTCTATCTTAGCCACTGTCAGTCTCCACGTTTAAGAGATGCTGTGGATCTAGCCGGAGTTGAAGGCTTTATCAATGGTTAAATAATTACGGCCGGAGCATTGATTTTCAACAGCGCTTGAGGTGAAGGGTGAATGATGTTCTCCATGAGTAGAGAGGGGCGCGCGGCACGCAACGAAATGACACCGTTCATCTCCGACAGTTTTGCTGTTTGAGACGTTTAGGAGAAATGTAATGCGTACTAGACACACACGTAGCAGAGACACAAGTCAGAGCAAATTTAACCGATTAATGCTTCAATCTTTATAATTGTGTTGTTTGATTCTTCAACTATAAATTGATGGGATTACATTTTCAAATAACGCTTTTATTATTTAGCTTGTTGGATCGCTTCTTTCCTCATGTCTTAAAAAAGCTCGCATTTAGTTTCTGACTCTTTAAGGCTCGCCTCCCATTGGGCTCCCAACAGTCTAGTCTACTGTTATTGGTCAACTCGGCTTTCATTTACATCAACAACAGTGACGATAAGACATCAAGTGAATCTGATTACTTCCGTAACGGGTCTGTGATGACACGTCACGGACGTACAAGGATGATTCCAGTCCTGGCATTTGCTGTAGTCCAAAACATCTGATTTCAGTTAAACATGATACCTCGCTCCACCACGCACTTTAAAATTTGTTACTTCACAGATTGTTTAAAGATTCTAGCACACACAAAAACAAACAAAGCAAATGTATAATGTTTGCATGTTTAGCATTCAAGACAATCCGCAAATCTGTCAAGCTCTTTTGATCGCCAAGTCCCTTTAGGCTCAGCTGGAGAGCACTTCCAAACCCCACCAAAGACCACATTGTGATTTTAAAGTCCTTTCCCTCTCTTCTCACTCTTTAAAGAAGCAGAAAAAGGATGTTCCCACATAGGCAGGGGCTCTAATTAAGCCGGCCTGACTTGTTTTCTTGATCTAAATCGATACGTCTACGCTCGTGCGCAGAGAGCTGAGATCGCTAATGCATGTGCAAAGGCTCATAACGGGCGCAAATATTCATTTCCTGAAACCGAGCAAATAATTTGGAAGTCGGTTGGGATTGATTAACATTCCGGGCCTGGGACGGTTCGATATTTATGCCTCGGAGACCCCCGGCCGGGGCCATATAATGGTGCATAAAACCACAGCAACGTCTTAATTAAATGCAAGATAATAGGGGCAGGTTTTTCTCGTGAGCCAAGCAGTTTGGCACTGACGGGCTGTAAGTCATGTGGAAGATGCGAAGCTCGGGGCCTAATCAATACACATATAAAACAACCGCACATGTGTTTGTGTGCGGCCACCCTTCAAAACACCGCACACGGACAAAAAACACCATTGACAGCGGGGATGCAAACATTTATTTTCAGTGATTTGTGACATCGTGCTGCAGAGCACTCCCATTTTAAACCTTTCCCATAAGCATTCGCTGTTGTCATAAAGCGCGCTCATTTAGATTTCCCTCGAAGGTGAACACCTTCCAATCAAACCTGAGTGCTCCGATATTTTACAAATCTGGAGCAGAGAAGGAAGCAGGCTGGTGCAGTGACCCTAATATTTAAAGGTTATTTCTGTGGCCCGCTGCACTTCCGTTGCACACGAAGCATCTCTTCTTGCGCATCTTTGAAACGGCAACCTCATTAGAGACCTTTAAAGGCTTTCAGACTTTATCAGGCTTTAAAAGCTGCTTATATCTGCCGGCACGGAGCTTTTAAAGCCAAGTGAACGAATCAGCCGCACTTTACCTCTACATCAACTAGCGTCTGTCGAGCGTTCGCTGAGCTCCGACCGCTCAGGTTTGATTTCGACACTGTGTCATCGGCAAAGTTTGGTTTTATCTCTTCAGTTTCTGCTTCTTTTTGTTCTTTATCTGTTAGCAGGCATTACTTTATGATTAGCTTTAAATGGCAAACAGATTTGTGAGATTGGCGATTGTTAGTCATTAGTGTGGTTATCAGTGTCTACAAATGTTTTAGATAAGTCATGTAGAGGAGCACTTCATATGGAGTGGAATCTAAATCTATGGGTTTACTTCTGATAATAGCACGATTATCTTTACTTGGGTTTTGCTGTGATGTGCTCGAACTGTTAGCAGTTTATTGAGGATTCTTAGTTAAAAGAAAACATTTTAAGTGATGAAATTATATAAAATATAATTCAGCTGTCCTTATGAAATTTCTCTATCTCAAAATTATTGGTTACACTTTATGAGTCACTGGGTTTCGCAACTTTGTGTTGGACAACTTTGACCGCAGAGTATTTAATCATTAAAGAAATACTGAAAACATTATTTCATATATTGAATTATATTTTCCAATATAGTTAACTACTTAAATATTTTGCCATTTCCTGCAATGATAATTTAAAATAATCAGTTGTTATATTTTATAAAAAACAAAGCGGAAGGAAAAATACATTCCTGGTCAAAAGTTTTGGAGAACTTACTCACTTATGCATGTTTTCTTCCACATTGTATTATAAAATTAAACTCGTAATCACTATGAAATAAAACAAAGGGAACTATGGGAATTATGTTAAAACTACAAAATAAAATAAAGCACATTATATTTTATTATCTTCGGTGTAGTAGTCTTTTCACTAGAATGTTTGCTTGTCATTTTGTAAAGTACCTTCTTAAGGTCTCTTAAAGTACCTTCTTAACGGAGTCTCCGTCTATCCTCTATTGGAGTCTTTTGGCTGTTCTTTCTTCAATATTTAGTCGAAGCAAATATTTTATATTATTTAAATATGTTATATTTTTGTTTATTAAACTACTTTTTAGTTTTCAGTCTTCAGATTAAAATATTTATAAAATAAGAAACATTTGACTCAAGCACCCCAAAACTTTTTACCAGTGTTGTATGTAGGACTACAAAAAACTACTATTACAATTTTACAAAAATCGTACACAATTCTATGGATGATCTCTGCGTAGACCTGTATAACATCATCACAACCTGAAACAATTCAGAAAGTTACATCTGGATCGTAAATCCCATTTAACATGTCCATGACAGGCTTGTAAAAGTTCAACCTCCAGAGAAACGTTTCCCAACTTTCTTAACTAGGAACTACAGTATAGAACTTGCAGCTTCTCCTTTGACAAAAGCCCAGGATGAAGTGATTGAGAATACAGTGTGCGATATAAGCTGGTTCTCTTTCTCTCGGCCGCGTCCCATCAGATTCCTCACTTCCTCCGCTTCTGCCAGAGCCTTATTACAAGCTGTCAGTTTATTATAAAACATTAGGAAAGCAGAGGGACACTTGCTGTAACTGTCTTATCGATCCGGGGGATAGATTCTGTGATTTAACACCCAACCCTCCCATATTTCCACATTCTCAGCCCCCTATTAAACCTTGTGCTTTCCTTTAGCTATTGATGTATCAACATTAACTGTTACAAGCAACTACAGAAAATCAATGGCCAACTTTTATTACCGGCTGCATAACACGCCGACCGGCCTGCGCTCCGCTACTTAGCAGGCAGACCGGGCCCGGAACATGCCCCGCTCATGTCAGGTGTTTTCTAAGTGATATCTGCACTGGAAATATCAATCATAAGAGCTCCGGCTTCTTTCTGCACAATGGAACGCTCGGGTGCCATTTTTATGAAACCGTCCAGCGATGTTCCGAGCCTCACCGCTAACAACAACTATCAATATCCTTAATGTGCTGGAATTTTGCATTTGATTTCATTCCGGCCCATGCGAACGCAACACATCCCGCTATAACTAGCAGTGGACGTGCATTTCAAAGTATAATGAGTTAGCAGAGTATAAAATAATAATAGCTTGCTCTTTCTGTCTATCACATGAATTGAAAGGGATGCATTTGAAGGGAAGGGCTAAACATGAGCCACGGCGAAAACAGATCACCCTTAAAGATTTATGAGACTTGCTGTCCTGCCGGGACAAACATATACGGCTTTGTTTTTCCGATCAATGGGCTGAAGTTCATTATTCACTCTCAGCACAGCCACGCTTTGCGTTTTTTTACGCTTGGTAAAGGGCCTTGCTGCCCGTGCATATCAGAGAATGTTTTCTTCTTCCTCGCCTCAAACATGACCCCAATTTTCTTAAGATTTTCCTTAAGGTTAGCATAGACTATCACACCACCTCGTCTCCTTAAAATGAAGGTTCGCATTGTCTACGAGTTCGGTACGTTTCTCTGGTGAGTGACTTCCCAGCGATGATGTTTCTATTGATCATGGAGCAGCCAGGTCTTATTTAAACATTGCACACAAACACAGATAAGAGTGTTACACAAGCCCCAACATAAACTCCCCCATCCCAGCTTGTCATAATTTAGTGGACCACACCGAAAGATTTCTGTGCCACAGACTTTACTCCTAAAACTAGAAAACTATACTCCTTGAAATATCATACACTGTTCTCTCGCAAATAGTAATTGGAATTGTTTGTTTATACTGTATATATGGACGTACTCACACAAAAATGGTTTATTGAAATTAATAAATGTTATGGTCAACAAAAGAGTTTATATAACAAATATATTTGTACTGTACAGCTGATTTTTTTAAGTCCAATGGAAATATTTCAGTAAATCAGATGAACTTTTTTCTACACATACACAAAAGTATATTTAAATAATTTAAAAGCTTTATAAATTACTCTTTTTTTGAAGTGTAAACTGTTTCACGTAAAACCACACTCAATTGTTTTGAGTGTACTTTTGGTTTTAAAACAATCATCAGATTTGACATTATGACCATGTTTAATATGAGAGATTGAAACAAAATTTCACAAAGAGTCAAGGGCTCATGACCACGACAGTATTTAAGCAGCTATGACATTTCGAGCCTAAAAACAGGCCAGCGTAACCGGAGACGACCATTATAAGCAACGGCACAAATGAGCCGACAGGTGCTCTCGCTCCCCTTTACATCCACTTCTCCTTCCTCCGTGTCATTGTATTTAAAGCAACAAAGCTGCGGAATGCCAGAACTACCTCGTTGGTAAAATGTTCCATCTTCATTCTTCCCAAAACGTATGCGTCGCCGTGACAAGTGTGTGGAACGGGACACGGCGTGGGGTGGGGCATTACCCTTCAGGGTCAAATATAGAAATAAGAATGAATCTAAACATCTCTTGAATATGGAAGGAGGAGTTTGTGGTCAGTGGAACTTCTGCTGTGAGTGGGACGGTTGCGTGCTGTCTGTCAACAGTGGAAATGCTGGGAAGCGTGGCAGAGAGGGGTGTTGCGTGTTCCTGGTTATTTTAATGTTCGGAGGCCCTCTTGATGTTGAACTTTGTGCGAGTGATCGCTTTATGGTTCTGTCATTCCGTCATAAATTAACTGGAATGAATTGATCATACCTTATGTAACTCCAAAATTGGGGTCAGCATTGATAGGAAGCTTACAAACACATCATGGAACATTGCCGCGAAGATGTAAGTGTGGCAGAATGTATTAAATGAGAATTTAGAAGTGGCTTCGGAATGTAAGGGAATATAAAGAAAAATACACAAGCTGACACCTGCTGTTTAAGTCAACACATGAAATGTAACTTAGACATTAGCGGTTAAAACAGAGATGAGAACTCGTAATATTTATCTTCGTAACAGTTTTACGACCTTAACAAGTCCATAATATTTTCTAAAGATCAGTCATGAGTCTAATTATAATTATTACCAGCATTTTTCTATAGGTCTGTATAGGGCTGCTGAATTCTGAAACTGTTTGAATCGATCTCAGTTACGATTTCTGGTTTTGCGATCACAATTATTAAATCCTTGCCTTGATTTAGACTCTTTCTCCCTTTCTACTGTAGATTTTATTTGTCTCATAAAAATTAACACAGTTTTTTAATGCAGTAGAGATAATTTTCTTTCATCTCTAATAAAAAATTGAGCGCCAATTAATATAAAAAAATATACTATTTTAATTTAGTTAAAAAAAGCCAAGAAATGTTCAGACTATATAATGTACACTAAGAGAAATTGACGGTTTCTTCCTATGCTTCGGAATTGGTTCCTTTGGTATCGCTTGTATTTTCTTAAGCATTTAAAAGAAATATCTGAAGTTACTTGCATCTGAAAGCTCCAATGTGCACATCTTAAAGCAGCATTGCAATTGTCAAATAAGAACGTAAGAAATTCTACAAGTCTTAAAGAAAAGTGTTAAAGAACACATCTGTGATACGCGAGAAGAAAAATCATGCTATGGGTTAACTGTCCTTCACTCAGAAAATATACATCCCCAGGCACTGTTGAATTATTAATTCAAATTTGTCAAAAAGGGGCTAGAGTGAAAAAAGGGAGATATTGATGGGAGCATGGCTTTAATGACCTCATTAGGTGTGTGCTTTCCACTGTGAGCGGATTCAAGACTGCAGGTAGAGTTTTGGGGCGATACTTGACCCCTTAATGATTTTCTGTCACTTTATTATAAACAAGAAGACATGGGATCGCCCCCCTCATTCCTCTGCATGTAATCAACAGGCGAGGAAGTGTGTTGAATGCAAAAATATGGATTGGGAAAGAATGCGCAAGGTTGGCCGTGAGAAGACGAGGATGGATAGATGTCCATCACCGAATCTTTTCACTTTGTGATCCATGATGTAAATAAATATACATCTTGAATTAAATGGAAATGCTTCTACGTTACTAGCAATATCTCCAAACGTAATCACAGATTACTGCAGTCAGATCGGCCCACTAGCTCTTCACAGCATTGGTACCTAAAACTAAGCAGATGTAAATATATTTGCCTTCACCTTTCGAACAGTCAGAGTGCCTTTTAGCTAGCATTTGTAACCAGAAACGTTTGCCTCGGCTTGTGTTTATTTCATCACACCTAAGGCGTTTTATACCTTCCCTCCTTGTCGAGTGCGTCCTCGGTGTCAAAAGCATCCTCGGGCGACCGGGACGTGTCTTCTACCTGCTTGGCGCTGCAACGACGGTCTCACATTTGACTTAATATATCCCCAACTGTACCAGTCCTGTTTAATTCTCTTTCATAGCGTTTAGAGCTGACCTGGGACGAGCGGACTCAACCCTCACGTCCCTTCCGGCTTTTCCATGGCTTAGTGAAGAGGGCCAAAAAAATGATGAGTTGAGTCATTTATATGCAAGATTATTACAATGTAAAACGAGAGAGGAGAAAATAGACATAGAAAATATGTAGGTTTGAGATCAGTGTTGTTTTATGTGTGCTACTGTAAAATCCCATGAAAATGTCTTTTAGATTTTTAGCCATTAATATGCTACACATATAAAAAAGAAATGTTACACTAAATGTTATATTATACACTCTATATTAGCTATATAAAACTTGTAGGTGATATTTAAGAAAGATTTATCCCCATCAGTTTATAATATCATATTTATATTTATATTCAAAAATCTCCAAACAGTACAGAAGGATTTTCCAGGCAGAGCCTCCAACAGCATTAAATCCTGTTATCATTTCAAACCTGTCTTACTTTCTTCTATGAAACACAAAAGAAGATTTTTTGAAGAATGTTGGTTGCATGGGTATGGTGTCCATACCGTAGAAGTCATGGATGCCACTGCATTCTTCAAAATATCTTCTTTTCTGTTCTACATAGAAAAGGTAAGTCGCACAAGCTTTAAAACGAAAATAGGGTGCACTCTGGTTGTCAGTTTCACTGGGTTCTGTCATTTTGTACCTGGTTGATTACCAAAATCGACCAAAAATACTACCTTACATATAAATGAACTCCTTCAACTCAACATTCGAACAGTGGGTAAATATAGCCGGTGTTTGCCAGGTGGACATTGACCACGGGTGGCATTTTAGGGGCTGGATGGAAAGGAAAATGGGCCCGTACCTTTCCCCAGGGATCATGAGTGTTGATTGGCTGTCTTGGCACTGCCCTGTTTTCTGATTGGTGTTCAGCTGAAAATTAAGTTAATGATAAACTGTAACATGCTTGAACGATTGGATGATTACAACAGGCCATTTGAAATGTCTTTGGAGTAAATCACAGATCACCGAACAGACTTTTTTCCAAAGCCGGAATATTTTTTATGAATACACAACAAGCTGGCAGAGTTACTCGGTTCATAATGAAAAGCCTTGCATTTAAACAAGTGTTTGTTTCTGATTAGCTTACAACAGGAAGGCATTCATTACGTTGTGACATCAGACAGCAAGGAATGTCAATGGATTCATCATTTGCCTTTCAAATTTGGTGTTATGATTTAATTGGTCATTGACTAAACTATTAGAGGTGAAATTCCGTACCCTTGTGTATCTTCATTTGCAGCGTGCATACCAAACAATCGCAATCAATATGCCATTACTGTAGAGAGCTGATGAACGGCACTACACCGACAAAACACGGACAACACGCACAATATTTGTGAAGACGTGTCAGTATAAAAACGAATCTCACGAGGGCTTTAGGAGGGAGGAAGGGGCATACATTTCTTGCGGAATGATCTTTTTCACTTAGAAAATCCTTACTAATTAAAAACCATCCCAGCATATCAGAAGGGAGGGGGTGGATATGTGAGGTCGTCCAGCGCTAGTCAAATGAACAATGTATTCCTCAGGACCTCAGGGTTTGGAGGCAGGCTACATAGCAGCCCCAGTGCACACTAAGGATGTTTCATGAAAAAAAAGAGAAAAAGTTGATAATTAGTCCCACAGTGGCTAAATGTTGAGATAGAAAATAAGAGTGCTTACCATGCCGCAACACACTGGTATGTAAGTGCTGCTCGTAGGTTTTTTGTTGTTGTATTTTTTCCGTCAGCAGGGCATGATTAGGCGCATCTTGCCGCGGATGAATTAAACAAACACGTTAATTCTCGGCTCGTAACCTGACTCGTTTGCTCGGGGCGGAAAAGATCAAGCCATTGTCATCGATCAGTGGACTCTTTTAACCCATCTCACTGCTTGGGTTTTTCATGTTCAAACGCAGACGCACAATAATTAGCAATTAAAATTGAACTTTTAATGTATCGCCTTCCTTTAATTAGTCTGAGATTGGGGAATCTCAGCTCACTCACAGAAATTTTAATCTAAAAACATCTTTAGATATTTCCGTTGTGTTGCTTGAAAAGTATATGTCAACTTGTTTTTTTGCAGTATTTGAGGTCTGAAAAAGCAAATAGAGTTTTTAATTTATGTTATTATATTATTATATTATATTATTTTTATTATATTTTTCCTCCATAAATGCAAATAGAAACAATATTTTTTTTTAAATTTGGTAGGAATATTGTAAGAACATCAGAGATGAAAACCAAAACAATTTCACACATACTTATAAGTAAATTAAATATATTTTCTTTTAAATAGTGTCTTATTTTTCCCACAAAAGCTGTATATATTATATACAAAAACCTACAAACTTTTATCCCAAAAAACACTTTCCTTGAAATAAATCTGTTTGACAGCTCTCTGCAATGTTTGTTTACTTTTTCACAAGTGCTCAAACAACCCAAACAGAGCTGTGGATTTCTAATTAGTCATTTTCTACTTAACCCCGCCTCCTTCCCTTTCCTGATTCCGCCTTCTGGTGTCACCCAGAGGTCAAACATCCTCACCAATGCCGCAGAGCGCTTCCAGCTTGTTCTCCAAACCTCATTACACGCTGATAAAGTCACCTCCCCACCTCTCGTTGTCTGTCGGGTGAGGCAGACCTGATTATTTTTAGTGGAAAGGAAAGCCGGGAGAGAAGCGTCAGCTGGCTCATTAGATATGGCCGGGCGGGTCCAAGCGCTTTCACCGTCGTCCGGCGGTGCATGTGGACCCCAGACCTCTCCATTAGGGAGGGACTGTAGTGGGATGACCACGCTCCCATTGAACCCCAGGTCAAAGGGATAAATAAAAGATCACGCGAGGCTGATTAAATAGAGCCATACGCTAGGGATTCATTAGCTGTTCCTGCAGAAGCGCAACCATACACACCCTGCCATTCCCCATTTCTGTTGGCGTTTTATAAATTAAAGCCATATTTATGATACCTCTTTCCTATGAACGATAGGAAAAGTCAAAACGACTTGAATTATGGCCCACTGATGAAAAATAAAGCAGCATTTGGGATCTCGCCTTCGTTTGGTCCCTCGAGATCAGAAATGAATTGGCTTTCGGCCTCTGGAGATTTTTATAGAAAGGCCTCAAAGGGCATTTTATCTTCAAAATGTCGGTTAAATTACACAGCACACTTCTAATAACCGTAAATGTTTTCATGTTTTCAGACGTGAAGAACCTGGAGAACTTCCACCTTGTAGAGAGCGTCCAAGAACAAGTCAACGCTGCGTTGCTGGACTACGTCATGTGCAACTACCCCCAGCAGACGGACAAGTTCGGTCAGCTTCTGCTACGGTTGCCGGAGATCCGAGCGATCAGCCAGCAGGCGGAGGAATATCTGTACTACAAGCACCTGAACGGTGACGTGCCCTGTAACAATCTACTTATAGAGATGCTGCACGCCAAACGTGCCTGAGGACCGGCCACTACCCTTCCTCTTCACCGCATCACGCGCACACTGCTCTCAGCATCATCTCAGTCCAGCGTCATCACCAGACATAGCCCAACGACGAAACGTGCACACGTGAGATACGCACTGACTGGGTTTGCGGCGCGCCAGACAGGTGGTACTGGCACGATGTCGTAGGGTGGGGATTGTACAGCATAAAAATGCATAAATGAAGTGTTAAGACGTCGGATTCATGAGCACCAGTCGTTGTTTGTTCTGTGTGCAGCTGACCTTGCTGTTTAAAGGTCCCATTTAAACTCAGACTTAAGCTTGAGGGTTTAAGATTACAGGGAAAGGAATGGGCTCTCTTTCAAGACGTAGACTGGTTTGCCAGCATTGACCCACTGTTTCCATTAGGGCCTGGTCACGTGGCCCCTCCCTCCTGTCTATTTGAAGACACACAAGCCGGGCCGAGCAAAATCCCGACAGCCATCGCCTGCATCTGCGCCATCCAAAGACTTGATTCCAACCCCTAAACAAAAACTATTATGTATTTCTTGTTTAACATCGGCAGTCGTTTCTTTGACACTCGGATGCTGCACAAATATCTCCTTAAAAATAAAAATAAATAAATAAATGGGTAAATCTCAAAGATTCGTGAAGGTCATGTCCAGATGACCTGTTACCAGCCAGTGAAGCACATCCACACATTGCGATGCAAAATATATCAAATCTTGGTAAATAAAGATAAAATATATTATTCATTGCCGTGATGCACAATAGAAGTGCTCTTTAATTTATTTTAATTTAAGACAAATTGTAGTACCTTAATATTTTGGAGGAAGACCAGTTTTTACAAAAGCCTAAAGCAAAATGTTTAAGCCTATAATCTAATTATGAAATCAGTAACTTAACAATTTAAAAATGCTCTAAAAACAGAGATTGCTTTATGAATTTGTCTAAATTTGTGAAAACAAGACTTAAGTCGTAAAATAAAATTCTGAGAAAACATGTATGTTTGATTTAACCCATTAATTCCAATTTCAATCCTTGACCTTGTCTTGCTCAGTCAATATGAAAGATATTAATGTTATATTCTCGCAGAATGTTTTTCTACATTGTGCACAAATATGTTATGCGTTAAAATGTAAACCACAAAAAATACTTTTGCTGGGTTTCCACAGACAGGGTCACAAATTCAATCTGGACATGCACAGATCTGTGAGATTTACCAAAAGGATGTGTTGATATCCTCTGGGATGTAAGACATTATCTAAAGGTGTACATTTTTCCAATGATGCTAAACAAAACGGCATCGAATGTGAACCAGAACAAAGCACAGTGTCAGAGCCACGATGAAGAAAACCTGCCTCGCTCAACACAAGACCAAAGCCTCCAGAGAACAAAGAAATAAAAGAACTAACGCCCTTAACTATCAGTATTAATAATTTGATGCCACAGTCATGTGAGTCTTGCCTTATTTCATTCCCATGCTAGCTAACCGTGCTGATGTGAAATCCAATATGTAAAATAAAAAAGTACAGATATATAAAGTATTAATGTTATACAACTGAAAAGAAAATAGGTGTTTACATTCATGTGGTCATGTGGGAGATAAGTGTGAGGCGTTCGGTTGAGAAGCACGGATTTCATATAAATCCGAAAGGAGAAAAACGGTCACAGAAGACGATATTCCTCTTTGCTTTCTTTGGTGTGTACAGTTTTCAACGTTCTCGATCAGTACTTAATTATGTCGTGAGACACTAAATCGGAGATGAATCTCACTTAATACTGAGTTTTTATTTTGTTTTTTAATTGTGCTGGCTTATTTCTGTGGACTTCTTTTTAAAACTACGTTTTAAATGTACGTCACTGGTCGAGCTTAATTTATTGTGTTGGTTTCATCCACGGAGGGGTGGGATCACAAGGTATGTTTACTGTAGCACGTTTTTAAAAATGGAGATAAGAGAGCTAATGGGTGCGGAAGTGATTCACATAAAACGACCACCAGTCCTGCCACTGTACAATATGTAAGTGACTGACCGGTGCATCCTTTCTATAGTCAAATTTCAATGAATGTGTTAATCATCGCAGTCTGTTTACTATACAACATACAGCGTCTGTACTTCAGTTGTACTCACAATGAATTGATAAGATTTGATACTCTGGGACAGTCGTTGTTTTTCCTGCTTCATTTCACTGTGCTGTATTTGGTTGGTGTCGAAGTCAACAAGAAATCAAAACAGACCCCTGTTTATTTTATAACGGATGTTCCCGGTCTTGTTCATGTTCTGCAGACATCACCTATTGTAGGACAACATAAATGTTAAGTCACCTCAATGGTTATTTAATGCAGTCGTAACACTTCACAATATAGTGCTATTAGTTAACAATTACTTAAATGCATTAACTAACAAAACTAATGCAGCATTTATTAATGTTGCTTTACGTTAATTTCATCATTTACCTATACATTATTCAAATCAAAAGTTGTCCTTGTTAATATTAGTTAATACATAATGAACACGAATCATTGTATTAACCAAAACTAATATTAACAAGGACTAATAAATGCCGAAAAACAAACGTGTTCATTGTTAGGTAATGCATATACTAATGTTAACAAATAGCGCCTTAATTTAAAGTGTTGCCAGGTAATGTTAACATTAGCAAATTGATATATTGGAATTAGAAGTGTTACCATCAGGTTATGCCGAGATGCTTTTGAACATGAAACTTAGACTCAAAGTACCCAAGACTTCTTAAAAGTTGTTGCTGGTGTACCGCGAGAAGCCCAAACTCATTCACACGTCCACTGTTTACAATTCAATAAAATCCAGAGTGACGAAAACAAGCCCTAGACAAAACTGAACCTTTGACAAGTAAAATGGGTTTCATGTAGACAACCAAAACATCCACACATACAGTATAACAGTATCGAGGTACCTGCTGCAGTTTACCTGTTCATTTAAACACCCAAAATGATCACCGTGGTGACTCGACACCCCAAGTTTATTTGTATGCCAAAATATTTTAAAAACTCTTTGAAGGAAAAGTTCTAAAACAAGATCTATTGGTATCCATGTACGTGAAGGATTCTTTAACACATATGTCATGTAAAAATGAATTTGTCAAAAAGCAACGCTGAGCAATCGATGCATGTCATCTTCTTTAAGGATTCTCCCATCTGTACATAGTCACGGATGTCTTTACCTGCTCTAGAAAAACTGATTTGTAATTTTGTCCGTCTTTGCTTCATTTTGTGACTGTAATGTGTTTGATCAGACTGACAATCTTAAGAAATCCAGTGCCCCTCATTCCGTCAACGTGCCATTTTCAACATTCACAAACGTCTGGATGTGTCCTTACCTGCTTCATTGTTTGGATTCTCTTCTTTTGTGCTCTGGAAGCCAGTCAGACTCAAAATCTCTGATGTCACCTCTTGCCATAAAGAGTTTTCATACGAGCTCTTGGAATCTGTCCATCATATTGTAATAAATTACTATTATGCCAAGGGGGCGTCACTTTATTTTCATCTCTGGCAATGAATAGTTTACAATCATTGAATCAGTAAACAACAATATACAAGCAACTTCATACTTACAATGTTTGTATGAATAACATGCAGCATAAGAAGGTTGTAAAGCATGTATGCGGTAGATTCACGGGTGATGAGAAACTAGGTCTGGATTCAAGGTGACTGTAATTAGAATGGAAATCACAGAGTACCTTGACTTCGTTTTGAGGAAAAATCCTTACAAGACATAAATAAATATGTACCTGATGCATTTACAGCCTTGATAAGATATACATTTAGTCAATGGTTTGAACACGTCAAATCTTCCTCATTTTATTTGAGACATTTAAGAAAAATAGACACATCACCAAACCTATGATAACACAAGCATGAGAAGGAACGATAACAAAAAGTTTTAATTTGTGACCCTGCCTGTAAAAACCAGGTCAAAGTCGGAAAATCTAATTTTGAGCAAACCAGCATTAAAGTTTGATAGTAGTTTTACCATGATTATAAACTTTGACATGGTCTTACTCAGTCTTATCCAATATTAATTATATTAATGTTTGATATTGAAATAACGTTCCTTACATTGTGTAGAATGACTTAATGTATAGAAAAGTAAATCACAAAAAATTACTTCACCAGCACAGGCAAGGTCACATATACACATTCAGATCAATTTAAGATTCTTCAAACGTAGCATTTTTTTGCCTTTAGCTTTGTATTCTAAAACCAAGACAATTTTCATCCATTGGAGGAAACACTAAATGAACTCTTCTCGACAGTCGCTGACTTATAACTATCACCTATGTATTTTTTTGGTTTTATAAATACATTCAAAAAGACAAAATAAAAATCCAATTGTCAGTTGCTTACCCTCATCATTTCAAACCTGTATGTGTTTCTTCCGCAGAACCCCAAACAGGTATTTTGAAAAATGTCGGTAACTTGCATTGGTTTTGTGTCAATAAAATAGAAGTGAATGGGTGTTGCTGCTATTCGGTTATCCACTTTCTTTAAAATATTTTTATTTGTGTACTGCGCACGGCGCAAGGTCTAACAGGTTTGCAATGAAAAGACAATGACGACAACATTTTTACATTTGGTCGAACTATCACTTTTATCACCTTTGCAAGACATCACAGAGAAAACAATTAAAAGACGGCAGACATTTTGAAAAGTGTGTTATAGATACTAGTTTACAAATCTACAATCAGTAACAACATATCCAAACTTTACCAAACCACATGATGAGAAGTCAGTGAAGACACATGGTGCCATTTGGCTGAGAAGAGGAACTGAGTGAATGGCAGGATGTCAACTCTCCATCCATGGGTACGTTAAGATTGCATTCGTTCTGTTTAGGTTTCGTTAAAGTCTCCTGAAAGAAAATAAATAGATAAGACAAAAAGGTTTCTTTCATGACCTTTTTCGAGTCTGGTTTCATGTTTATACAGTAACTACAGTGAGTAGACATGTTCTAAATACGTGCAAACTTAAATATACAAGGCATAATGAGAGTATCAACTACACCATAAAATATGGATGGCATTTGTAATCCAAAGCTTAAAACTGTAAAACATTGTTTTTCCACACTCTTCCAATTGTGAATTGATCGAGCTGTACCAATGCGCAGACAAGTACGGCTCTGTTTTAGATCGAAAATAGATGGAGGGCGGTCAGCTCATCTGTTTGAGCTTTATCAGGTCAGAGTTCTGAACCAACACAACCACAAGATTTACAGAAAGCCTACATTTAAAGAGCTGAGCAGTTGAGATTTAGCGTAAGATCAGACGTGGCAGAGAAACACGTGTTTAGATTCACTTTGAACCATAATATGTTCAATTTATTCCTGGGTTTGACAACATGTCTCACTGGGTAATGTGGTCATCCAGATGGCGAGAAAATACAGCGTGTCCAGAGAAAATCTTTCACAGCTTGATGTAAAAACCGACTTCATTATTTCGAACAACGATTGGAAGAATAAAGGATAAGAATGATATTACACCCAAATGAGACAATTGTCTATCAACATTTGTATGGAGTTGTAAAATAAAGAGAGCTGTGAAGGTAAAAGAATTAAGACATTGATTGGAGATTTGCAGATCTAAGCTTAGTTTGTTGTTGAGATTACTTGTGATCTTCTTCTCCGGAGATATATCGGCGGAGGCTTGAGATAAAATTTTCATCTGTTTTTATTCTCACTGATGCCTAGGAGACTTAATGCACTGTAGTTAAATGTTTCAAATGGAGAAGCTGGAAAAGTTTGGAAGCCTAAGTGCATTTATACCAATCAATGTCTAAAACCAGGTACTATGTGCAAACCTTGGCTGTTAAACGAGGCTAAAGTAAGAAAATCTATTTTTAAGAAAACTTGATATAAATGTTATAATCTCACAAAATGTTCTTTACATTATGTAGAACGATTTCCTCTATAAGTAAGTAAATATGTAAAAAATTACTTAAGCTAGGTTTTGACAGGTAAAGTCACATATTTAAAACAAAATTTTCACTTTGTATATCAAAAAATAGTTTTGTAATAACATTTTATAATGTTAGTTTAGAATTGTCTTAATAAGACAAACTCTAGTTTTATTTCAATAACCTAAAACATCAACTAATTTCAACTTTTATTTTATAAGTTCACGTGACTTATAAAGCCAAGTTGCTGTAGCCTGAAAGCTTTAGCAAAAAGCTTCAATGTATGTTTAAGATGAGATAAATACTTTACTTAAATATAGGGCGCTGTGGATTGCTATAATTAAGATTAAAAGAATGATTCCACCAAAAATTACCATGAAAGTTTGTATAAGTCACCATTAATCCCCCGAAGAAGAAAAAAGACTGGGAGTCAATGGTGACTCAAATCAGCTACCAATCATCAAAATATTTGTATTTGTTTTCAGAACAACCAAGAAATGTATAGAGATTTGTACTAACTGAAATGTGAGCAAATTACAAAGTGTTCATTTAAGGATGCAGGGTTCATTCAATAAAATAATGCATCTGCAATATTTCACTCAGCAGGGAAAACTCGTTTACATTCTTGCTCATGTTATATCAAAACAGACCTCTGTACAAAACCTCTTTTCAATAGTCAATGTCCATCATTAGATATCAGGCAATGGTTTAATGTAATGAAACTTTTAGCTCCTTCTTAAAATACAGCTGCAAGCCCTTGACCCAAACTTTCAAACTTCAGAAATGTAGGAATTAGTAGGCGCATATTAAAACAGAACCACTTAGATTATTATGCTAAACCTCACCTCAACATGCAAAACGCAAGCGGAACGCAGCGAAGGTCACCGTCCTTTCATTTATATGCACGTATTATACATAAGTTTCTATATAAAAGAAGCACAAAAACACTAATGCCTATTTCCAGTCCTTATTAGTCATGAGGAAAAGAAAGAAACGGCATGAAAAAAACTCTTTAAGCACCTGAACCACGCTCTTAGCATTCCATAAATTACCCAGACAATGACAACAACTTCACAGGCAGATTTTTCAATTTCAGGGAGAAAAGAAGCAGACAAGCAGAGAGATAGACAGAAAACAGAGGTGAAGAGAGATGGATGGAGAGAGAGCAGCACGTGTATTCAGACTCTTCATGCTATACCAGCACTTAAATCCAACGGACCTCCCATAAAAAAGACTCAAGGTTAAGTCCGATTGAAAATCTTCACAAACAACCACTTTAGAAATCCATTTAGAGCCAGTGCTAGAACATCTAATTCAAACATGTTGCCCTGTTAAAACGGTCACGCTCGTTCTCCTGAAACTCTCTTTCTCCTGCCGTGGTTTGCTTGGCCTCTTTGTAAAAGCGATTAAATTTCCACATTCTCTAGCACAAAGACATAATTACACAGGATCAAAAACGCAGTCCAAACAGAAGGTCAGACATGACAAATGACCTCTCATTGTCAAAAACGTTAGGCCGCTTTGCCAAGAGTAATTTGTAACAATGCAAAGAAACGTATAGGAATAAAAAAATACACATTTAAGTAAAACAGGAATGTTGCAAACATCTGAAAAATAAATAAATCATTTATACAGTTCTGTTAAAGATTATGAAGTGGAATGAAATAGAATTAGATGTTACTAAACTATTACTATTACTTAAGGGAAGAAACTATTCCTATGTATGGCTGTCCTGGTAGATGACAACTAGGCACAGACTGTCAAACTGTAGTAATCGCACCGCAGATACTGAAGTCTGTGAGTTTAAGAGATTATAGACTAATACATTTGTTTGCATTTTTTTTTCAATTAGGTGAAAACAGAAAAAAGTTTGAATAACGAATTCTTTAAAGCAATGTTTCAAATGTAAGCAATATCTAACAAGAAAAAAAAGATAATAGGAAGAATGACTGCAACTGAAATTTCTAGGGCGCCAATGATTACAATAGCAGAAAAAATGATGTAGATTTTTTATATGCTAAGAATGCTGGAACATTTATAGGACACAATATCTGGAGGAATATCAGCAACTGAGATCTGTAGATTTGTAAAAAATTCTGTCCTGTTGAATTCAAACCACGATATCTTAATTAATTTTTAAATATTAACAGCACAAAATATTTGGAAGAATGTCAGCAACTGTGTTTGCCAGCGCACCATTAACTACTATAGTCGAAATAAATAGTATCGATTTTTTCAGTTGAATACAAAAATATATTTTGAAGAATTATGGAAATCAAACAGTTTTGGGGCACCTTTACAACCAAAGTAGAAGTTTTTTGGGTCTGGTATATAATAAAAGATACAATTAACAGGACAAAATATTTGGAAGAATGTCAGCAACTGAGATTTTTAAGGCACCATTAAACATAAAAGAATTTGCACATTCTTTGTTGTGTTAAATGAAAAATATATTTTAAAGAATTAACAGTTCTGGAGCACCGTTGACTACCATTAAATTTTTTTCTATGCAAACGTCAATGTCCTCCCAGAAATCTCAGTTGCTAGCATTCTTGTAAATATCTCCCTTTGTGTATAACAGAACAAAGATATGTATACAGGTCAGATGATTCTTAACATCTTGAGGTTAAGTACTTCATTATTTTTTATTTTGTTAACTACACAAGACAAAATCAGTATTTTAAGACAAACCACAAATACAGTACTTATTCTGCATATGTAGCACAAATGTTTTAGACTTGTGTGCAGCTCAGCACTTTGTGGGACACTAACTTATTGCATGTCATCCTATAGAGGATCAGTTTCATTAAAATGCAGTAATTCCACAGCGTTGGAAAGATTATTTCAGTATTATTATTACAAACCCTCAAAGTAATAATAATTTTATAAGCAGTACAGTTAAGCGCCACTGGTTGCCAAAGCCTGATTCGAAGTGTGCCAAAATCTTCATGGAGCATCATTAATAGGATTTAAGTCTTCTGAAATTCTCAACAATGTGTATGTGGATCCAAGCATAATAGATCTTCAATAACACGCCAATTTATGTGCTTAGACTGAACCAATTTTCAGTTTATTCAGTGTACTTTTGAGTTTTTAATCGCATTCAGGGTTTAAGATTTGGTCAAATTATAACAACACTGCAATATGCAATATCAAATATGATAAAATATTTAATTGTATTGTGTTTGCTTTGAGCATACAGGGGCATTCTCTGGCACACTCAAAGACGCACACACATAAACTTGCACTCTCAAATATATTCAGTTTCAAATATCTTCCTAGATCTTGTTTTTTTTATAATGGAAGTGTGTACCCAAGGTCACTTCCTGATTGTGTCTCCTCCAATGGAGTTCCAGATTCAATGCTTAAGTGTTTCTTTGTGCTCTGACAATACCAAGTGTCAGAATTTTCAATGCATCTGCTTGAAATTGTCACCCAAGGTTGTCTGTGTCAGCTACAGGAGTTAGAGCAGACGCAAACATTAATATACAACATAGCGCTGGAAATCATATTTAAAGACACAACAACATACGGACAAACCCATGTCAGGAGTCTAAGTGTAATAAATTACATACCTATCTCGGCATTCATCTTTTTTACATGATTATGAGATTAAAAGCATCAATATAGTTAAATATACTTTTATGTGGTATAATAGGTAATGTTTATTTTTAAATAAAATATAGATTATACAATTTTGTTATACTCAATCTTTTTATATAATAAATGCTGAAATTATTATTACATTTATTTTGCACGAAGAAAGCTGAATTTAAAATCATTGATTCTAATGTGGCTTCTAGCTTCTATCTCCACAGAACGTTCTTTTTTATAATGACTAAATCGTAAAACTGTAATTCTAACAAATATTTGGCAGAATTTTGTAGACCTACATTTTAAATTTAAATGTTTGATTTTTTAAGTAAAAAAACATAAATTATATCACATGTTAATCATTATGTTTATTGTTTAATTTATTAATTGTTATTGTTTAATTTATTTGTTAATTTTTATTAATTTTGCACAATTTTGTCTTAAAATAGTAAGCATCAATCAAGTCCATAATACAAGGCACAATTTAATATATATATATTTTTTTCTGCTGTAATTTTGCTGTACTAAAAAAACTGTTAGAATTATTTAATTTAATCATGGACACCCGTTTCACATGATTCTAATCAGTTTTTTTTTTAATTCTACAAATTATTATAAAAAATATTTTTGTTTAACCAGAATCTATGGTTTATGTTCCATTTACTATTTTTCTGTGTATTTTGAGAAACAATGGATATAAGCACATTGCCTGCAAATTATCTTTAATTTTACTTGCAAGTGTATGATCTCAAACCCTAAGTTAGTTTCCAAACTAAGTTCCAGAGGACTGAGCCATGTTTGAACAACACAAACAGTAAAAATCATTAACAGCAGCCTCTGTATACACACACCTTAGCCTAGCCAAACATGTACATGACCTTACAAACACACCCAGCCTGAAAGAGATGAACTCTGCAGGACCCTTGTGTGTATTGCTCGGGTTCTGAACGGGTCGCGCTCTCCGGTGAGGCTGTTCAACCTTGAATTGTAACCCACTGATGGAGAGCTCAGGAAACAACAGACAATAAAGAGGTTCACCTCATGACAGAACCAAATCAAACACAATAAACCAACTGCTGTTAAACAAACACGCATGTAAAAGTCCTGTCTGTGGAAATTATCCACAAATGATTTAGGTTGCAAAAATATAAAGACTCATTTTGTTTTACTTGAAATAATCGGATTGTTTATTTGGTCCTTACAGTATTTGACATTATGATACTTGATTCTTCTCAGATATAACAATGTTCATAATTTAAAGCTTGTTTTATCGGTTCAAATTATTAATTTGAATCATTGGTTAAAAAAAGTTTGTGATAATGCTATGGGCATGGAAGTCTTAAAAGGGATAAAGTAGTTCACCCAAAAATTTAAATTGTGTCATCATTTACTCACACTCTTGATATTTCTGTTTGACTTTCTTTTTAAAACAGATATTTTGAAGAACATTGCTGACCAAACAGCAGTGTACATATTTACTTCAATTGTAAAGACACAGAACCAGTGCAAGGAAATGGATGCCAGTTTTCAGCATTCTACAAAATATTTTTGAACGTGTTGTGCAGAAAAAAAAGAAAGTATTACCATTCATATTAACATACTCAAGCTTAATCGATTTAAATGAATGACAAGATTGAAGAATGCCAAAACCATGTTTACATTTCTCAAAATATCTTCTTTTGTGTTCCAAGCAAATGATAGAAAGCCATACAACACATGCAAACATAAATGGAATTAATTTAACAGCTATAACATATCTACAACAGTAGATATTTTGAAGAATGTTGGTAACTAAACCACTTTGAAATTTCTCAAAATATCTTCTTTCGTGTTCTGAGCAAAAGAGAAAAAAAGAGTTATTCAACATTTACAAACACAGTCAGAGCTTAATGGAGTTAAGTGACAGGCGAATGACATGAGTAGATCTTTTGAAGAATGTTGCTAACAAACTACATTATCATTTCTTAAAATATCTTCTTTTGTGTACAACACATAGAAACATATTCAGAGCTAAATGGAGTTAAAAACAGATGAACGAAAATATTAGATATGATATTTGAAGAGATCAGAAAAACACATTAACACCCAGTCAGAGAAAAATGGATCTAAATTATGACAAAAATAGATATTTTGAAGAATGCTGATGACCAAACCACATTGGTATTTCTCAAAATATCTTCTTTTGTGTTCTACAGAAGAAAGAAAGCCATACAACACATTCAAAAATAGTCAAAGCTAAATTGAGTTAAATTAATCACAATTGTATATATTTTGAAGAATGTTGGTAACCAAATTATATTAACGTTTCTTAAAATATCATCTTATGTGTTCCTAGCAGAAGAAAGTCATACAACACATACAAAAGTAGTCAGACATAAACGTCTTCCTTTGTTGTACTTATAGAGAGAAAAGGTTATTAACAGGTTTTGAACAGCATATGGGAGACTAAATAATGATTGATATTTTTTCATTTTGCATGAACTGTCACTTTAATATTTAGTTGCTTTTATATATCAAAGCATACACTCCAATGTCACTCCTAATATGAACTCAAATAGTCATAATAAGATTCTCTCAAAAGCAAATTTCCCAAACAAACCTTTAAGCAACACAAAACAACGTAAAATCAGACATGAATCTCTCTTTCCCTCTTTTTGTCTGTAATAAAACAATTTGAAGAACCTTTTTTCTAAACAGCTGTTCGTCCACAGCAGATTTTAAATCTGGGGTTATTTAGTCTGCCAGTCGCTCCTTAGAGACCATTCAGTTTCTCTCCAGCATAAGCTACTTGATATTAGACAGCCTGCATTTGCCAAACGAAGACGACACATTCTGAACGAGGGCCACATCAGAGGGCCGGAGCCCCGAACCATCAAAGAGTGAGCGTACGGAACTCCGGGGGGAACAGTGGCGTGCATCTGTTTCAGTATGAATCAGAGAAGAGGGCTGGTTTTTGTCACCTGCAGAGAGGACCAGGCAAAGCCTGTCAAGCTGTCATTGACCTGTGGCAAGAGCGCCTGCCGCCACTGTTAGCTCATGTGAATGCGAGTGTGCGCGTTACAGAACAGAGAAATTGTATCTGCTTAACATCACAGGGCTGAAAGAATTCTGATTGACATTGAGCCAGTTGTGATGTGTGTACGCTAACCAGTTGTAGATGAAGTGCAGATGTTTTCAACCCTGTGTGAAATACCTCTCATGAGAAGTGTTTACTTAATTCCTACATTTTTTTAGATATTTTTGGGGGGCCTATTTTATTGAAAGCAAAAGGGGAGAGATGACAGAAATGGATGAGGGAGAGGGAATGGGTTCAGGACGTAACAGAGACAGATTGGAGCAGTGAATTTATTGGGATGAGAAGTAACACAGTCTAGTCAACGTACTGTAACTTCTAAAAAGTTTAAAACGCTGATGATATTCTAGCAGATATTTTCTTAAAGAGCACAAGATGGAAATGTCAATTAAAGGGAGAGTTCAACCCAAAGTGAAACTGCTCATTTCATTTACTAACCCTTTGGACATTTCAAACGTGTGAAATTCTTTCTTCTGAAGAGCACAAAAGAAGATATTTTGAAAGATGTTGGTAAAAGAAGACCCACGGTCCCCTTGTGTCCATAGAGAACAGGTCAATGGGATTGATATTTTTTGGTAGTCAAAGGTGCCTTAGAGATCTCAGTTACTTACATTCTTAAATATGTATTTCCTTTTGTTAGACCACACAAAGAAATAATACATTAATTCGATCAGGTAAAAAAAAATCATCTATGACAACAAAGTTTACCAAATTAAAAATGTGCTATAAATTGTTCATGAAAAGAATGGAAATACTTCTCAATTTCACTGATTTGTCAGTCATTGGATGGCACGTTGCCTAGTTGACCAAGAGTTAAAATACAACATAAAAGAGATTGTAAATCCAAAAATGAAAATTGAATCTCTAGTTTTTCCAAATCTATAAATGTAACAAATTACTTTGTTTAGTTAAACACAGAGAACTGCCCCTTTTTGAGTGAACTATCCATTTAACTTCATAGTAGGGCTATTCAATTACTAAAATTATAATCCTGATTATTTGGTCAATAGCACCATTGCGAATATTTATCATGTTTACACAATAATAAATGTTTGTAAATAGATTTACAACATTACATACCTGTAATGTACAAGAAATACCTGTAAAAAATTAGAATACAGGATGCAACTAAATAGACGCATAAGTAATATTTTATCCAAATTAAAAAGTAAGGAGACAAGTAATGCAAAACTGAATGAAGCACAATAATTGTTGGACGTCAAAATTAAAAATAAAAATGAATAAGAATTAATATCACAGTCCTATTTCAGATGTAGCAGGTTTTGGAATGATGATAATGTCTTTTGTGTGTTTTTTGCCCCTGCTGAAATCACTGGCTAAGAGGTAAAACAGATATCTTAAACAGATCAAACCCCTGTGCTAGACAGTAAATTTTATCTATGTATTAGTTTGTTCACCTGTTTTTTAAATGTTTCAAATACATATAACAGGGAAAGCCACTACAGTGCACAAACCAGAACATTATTTTTCAGTATTTTTTGGTCAACACTGGACACACATGGGGAGATCAGAAAGCGAATGCCTGTCTTTGATTTACACGTCAGATTAAAATTTGGCATTCATGAATAATGAATGCATGATGTGGGGGAGCATCTTCAATGAGTCAGGAGAGAGCGGTGTTAGGACTCATTGAGGGTCTGACACACAGCTGTAATGACTTCACCCAGAGACCACCGCCAAACCCCTGTGAGCCCATTCACACTGCTAACAATGGAGCGTAAGCAGTTAATTAAACACGAACAAAATAAAATCTAAACCCTTCGCCGGCCAACAGCTTTTGTCTTGCTTTGTGTAACCTGGACAATTAAAATAGCACTTTTGATCTCTAAGATTAACAATTTTATAGTTTTCGAGATTTTTGTAAATTGCTTTGGATAAAAGTGCCGCAATATGTCATCTTAAATAACTATCTATTAAAGATCATTTTGTATTGAAAATGAACTTCTACACACTATATGAACAAGGTTTATTACTGTATGTAAATAATTCATTGTTGTCCTGTCCTGCACCTCTAAAACCTTTATCTTCTACCATTAACCGCTGACCTGCATTTCAGTGTAAACAGGAAAATACTCTCAACATGGACGGAAGCATTCGTTCTTTCTGTTTCTTTGTCACAGACGTGTGCCAAGAACTTCGCACGGTGCTAACAGATCAATTTCACGAATAGACATATCCCATAATTGAAAAACATCTCAGCTGTTGACACGGTCCCTTCATGCTTTAAAAAACTGTAACGTCCTTTTACATTTTACAGAAAACAGCTTATTATTTTTACAACAACTGCTGTGACCCTGAATGAACCCCAGCTGGTGTGGCTGACTGGCAGTGCCAGGGATAAAATACTTAAGAACCAAAAATTCCAGGAAAAGGATGAAAAGCCCTGAGAGTTGTCAATACTCTCTATATATCACTCTGTAGCACTCTCTCTCTCTCTCTCTCTCTCTCTCTCTCTCTCTCTCTCTCTATACATATAGATTAAAACAATATATATATACACACACAAATGCATAAAAAATTTAATTCTAGAAAAATTGATTTTAATTGTGTGCGTTACAATTAAAAGTGGACAATAATCAAAACTAATAAAAACATACTAACATACTATGTATACTAAATTAAGTTTTGTATGTGTTTTATTATAATATACATGACCCTGTTCATTTAAATAACAGCTTAAGTAATTTAAGTGTGATTTGTATGTTTTTAACATTTAATTAAAAGAACATTCCATAAAAATAATATCTTGATATAAGCAATACTGACTTCGAGTAAAGTCATGCCAAAGATTGAAATATAAGTAAAATAAATGGCTGAATCAAACTTTTATGCTCAGTCAGACTTAGCTATGGTTTCACAGAGAGTCTTCGCATATTTATTTTTCTTGTATTGCTTTAATTGTCAAATTTGAATTCTTTTAATTTTAGAAAATTTTAAATGTAATTACATCAACAAATGGCAAATGTAAAAAAAAATGCTTAAAATAACAGTTTGAAGTTACAAAAACTTAATTTTACAGTATTTTATTGCTGCCCCAAATAAATGTTTTTATTGGATTTTTAGGTCTAATTCTAATAAATTGATGTATAATTTAGAACCGAATCAATTTTATTTAGTTTATTTTATTAATACTTTTGACAGTACGCTCAGTATGCAGCAGGTATGTGCAGTCCTCCTTGACCGGACCTGGGGTTAAGTGCCTTGTTGTTGAGGTGTTTAATAATTATTGAAGTCAGCAACTCTACAGTTCAGGGATCAACCTTATCATGGTTTGAACTCAAGACGTTTGGGATACATGGTACAAGCCTCAAATGACAAATAAGAACTGTCCATTTACTGAATGAAGTCATATAGATAAACGTGAAGTTCTTTCCCTCAATCACCTGCTGACTATAGCATGAGTATCGCATGCATAGGCTCTGTTTGGGTGGGTGGACTAGGGGTCAATACAGGGCCTGAAGGAAGTGACTTCATCAGTGAAAAGATGTCAGCTTGTTTTCCTTTTTATCTTCCTGTTGTGTTCTGATAGGAACTTCCTCTCCAGTGGGGGTGGAAGTAGGTGTCACTCTACAATCCACCCACATCACAAAGGGAAATGTCCATCACGCCCGTCCAGTCCGACGATTCTTTTCTGCAGGGTGAGGAGGTGGGACCATGGAAGATGAGCACACCACAGATTCCCAAGAGTGATCATTAGTTAACATTCTGTCGCCGTACCAATGACATCAGGATGAAAGTTTTCATTTTCTTTCTTATCTGTAGAGATTCACTATCTATTCGCAAAAAATAAACATTCAGGACGTTGAATGACTCGGTTTCCTAATTACAAAGTCTAAACCGCTTTCCCAAGAAAATAATTCTATATTTATTTGTGTGACCTATGCCTTCACCAAGCAAACATAACCCCTTTGTTATTTACATCTGTGCAGAGGCCTCTCTCACTGGGCCTTTATGATCTAAGCCGCCGCTGTTTTCAGTCCAGCTTTCTTCCTGCGGAGTTAGTCACAGAAGCTCAGGTGGGGTTCCACGGTGACATAACAGGACTTTGCTTCTCTTCCTCTCTCTGCTGATAGATTAGCAGGAGCAAGTGTCCTGCTGGTGATGCACCCCCCAAGCCACAGGAAACCTCATCGGCTGCGCTGTCTAATGAGGATGTGAGCCGCAGCGATGGCATATTAACGTCCAGGTCCCAGATGGACGGCAGGAATAAAGACAACATGGCGAATTGTTTCAGGTGAAACAATGGTTTCTGCGACTGGTCGTTCAAAGAGTGTGGGAGAGGTGAGAGAAGCTGTAGGTTTGAAATATCCCTTATTGTTTTTCTGCTAAACGCCCCTTTTATATTGGTATATCGCCAGTGGGGTTGAAGGTTCAGCAAGTTCAAAGCGTGCTTATGTACTTAATTTGTTCTATTATAAAGCAAAATATGAAAAAACAACAAAATCCAAACACACAGCTAAAAATGCTCTGCACTTATCACTGTAGTGTCACTTGTCACTATCAGCAGTAATAGGATCTTTAGAAAGGAAACTCTTAGTAAAGCTCTTTGAGGACCTCATTGATCCAATCAAATGCTTTGAAAGACAGACTAATTGGTCAGTTATGCTACACAGCATGTGGATTAAGAGCTCTAAAGGAAGTGCTTTCTCACTATGCAATTAAATGGCAAAAAGGTCAGAATATAAGAACGAAAAGTTGCATTCATTTGACGCTTAAAAAAGGGGAAACATTATTATTAATAAAGAAATTGAATTAAAGCAAAAAAGGAAAAGATTATCAACATGATCTGAACAAATGAACTATTCTGGTGTACACCCTAGAGAAAAGGAAACAATTTACATAAATTTATATTTGTTAAATAAATATGTTTATTTTATTATTTATAATTTTATTCATCACATAAACAAATAATATTTGTTTGATTTTTAAATAGATTCTTTCAATATGTCCAATTCCAAGATATTCTTATGTTCATAAATAACTTTAGTAATAAATATATGAAATAGTGTAATATAATGGTAATATGAAAAGTTATATGTGCTGTGTGCACAATTATTAGGCAAAAGATTATTTTGACATGTTATCATTTTATCCATAATTTCCAACTTAAATGTTTAGAAACTAGAATGTTTATAAGATGCATATCAGGAGATGTGTATTTGTGTAAATAGGGAGGGTGTAGCTTATCAACACCCTATATCAAGGTGTACATAATTATTAGGCCGTTTGCTCTCCTCAGGATAAATAGGCCGAAAATGAGATTTAACTGACTCTGAAAAGTCAAAAATAGAAAGTCTTTCACATGGTTGCAGTACTCTAGAAATGTCTAGATATTGGGTCATGATCACAGAACCATCAAACAATTTTAGCAAATAGTCAGTGTGGCAGGGTAGAAAAGACGCATATTAATCGCCAATTAAGATTGTTTATAATTCCCACATTCACAGGTAAAAAAAAATCTTTGTTTTTGTATATAATTCTGTACACTAATAGTTGCCTAATAATGGTGTACATGTAGATATTCTCTTTAGAAAGCAAAACTTAACTGTTACTACTTAAAAGTTTGGATTTGAGGATTTGTAAACATTTTTATGAGAATGAAAGTGACATACAGCCAAGCATGATGACTCATATTCAGAATTGGTGCTCTGCATTTAACCCATCCAAGGTGCACACACACAGTAGTGAACACACACCCGGAGCAGTGGGCAGACATTTATGGTGCCCGGGGAGCTGTTGGGGGTTCATTGCCTTGCTCAATAGTACCCGAGGCATGATATTGCCGGCCTGAGACTTGAACCCACAACCCTAGGGTTAGGAGTCAAACTCTCAAACCACTAGGCCATGACTCCCCACGTGCAATGACCTTATTGTTAAACCCCTTGCCCTTCAGCTTACTGATGTATTACAGGCAACCAAAAAGCGCCCAAATACTCATCTCTCATTCTTCCTTTCTTCCACAGCCATTTCAGTTTCATTTTCTTTCTTTTGGCACACAAAATATGTAATTAATTTTGACTTAAGCGTGATTGACCTTCCGTGTGGCCAGGCAAGCCCTGACAGTACCATGCAGGTGTAAAGTAAAACAGGAACCACTCCGCTGCGGCAGCTCCATTGGTGTGTCCAGAGCCTGCGAGTCAGGAGATCCCCATGGGATCAAAGAAGTATGTGTGTGTGTGTGTGTGTGAGGGACAGACACAACTAGCACGAGGTCCTGTAGCTGACAGCAGTTACCCTGCCAGGATGTGTAACCTCACACGGCCATAACAGGAAGCCCTGCCACTCACTTAGTGATTGACACACAGGCGGAAGTCCATAAAGGTTTCAGAAGGGCTGTAGTCCATGTTCAGAGGTTGTGACTCCAAGAGACACCTGGTACAGTGGGTAAGAGGGCTCTTGTTACATATCACAGCATACTAGCCTGTCTGCCATTCCTCCAGCATGACCAGGGTACTGGGCCAGAGAGTTAAGTGATAAAGTAATAAATACATTTTATAAAATATTAATAAAATTATATGTGACCCTGTCTGGGAAAGCGTCAAGTGGATTCATAACACGTATCAAAGTTTCTCCTTAACTTATGTGTACAGAAAAAGATTCTAGGATGAGTTTTTAAAGGGAGAGTTCAGCTAAAAATAGACATTCTTTCATCTTCTAACTACGGAGTTGGTCCATGTGTGTATACATTTCTTTGTTCTAATGAACATAGAGAAAGATATTTGGAAGAATGCTTGTAACCTAACAGTTTTTGAACCCCATAGTAGAACACTACTGTTGATATTAGATATTAGGAAGATTGAAAGACTACATTATGTTTTGGGGTACTTTGGTGAACCATTTATATTTTTCTTTCTTTGGTGGTCAATGGGGTCCATGAACTGCTTGGTAGCAACCATTCTTCCAATTATCTTTTTGTGTTTAACCAACAAAGAAATGATACAGATTTGGAACAACTAGAGTGTAAATAATTCATTACAGAATTTTCATTCCAATTCCAAGTGAAGTGAAGTTCTTGGGTGAGCTAGACAAGAAAAACATTTCTTTAAGAATTTTCACGGAAAAAAAGCCCTTGCAAATGTTTTCAGAGTCAAAAGGATCAACGAGTATGACCACACAACGAGGGGAACAAACTGCCGCCTAACACCTGAAAGTGATCATACCTCTTGCATTATGGGATCCCCTATTATGTGACACAATCCTGGTTCATAACATATAGAAATTTCCCCATCAATCTCTAGAGAAACCATCGCGTCTTGCCTGTGCGAGAGTCCCTGACCATGATAAGATGCCTCGTGCTTTGTGTACACCTCAAATTAATTCACACCTGCGGATATTTTTATGTTTAGCCTCAAGTGTTTGTTATAACATGGGCATTGTGAGTCTGTTTCCGCAGAGCTGAACAAAAAGACGAGCACAACTCACAAAACAAAACATCACACAACTGTCAAGGACCAACCAGAAGATAAGAAAAAGTTGCTGTGAGTGTGAAGTCTGATAGGAGTACACAGCTTGAAGACATACAGAGAGCCTTTTATTGATGGCCACCAGAGGGCTTCTGTCTTTGATGATCGCTGTGTCTCCTAAAGTAAATGTACATGCATAGGATTTACAGTGACTTGATTCAAGTGATTAAGAGATTGAATAAAGTGTTTTTAAACAGCTTTTTTTGTAACTAGACACATGTTCCACATACAGTACAATAAGTGGTTGTTTTGAATTAAAAAGCTATCTCTCATTTATCACCTTTATTAAATAGTTATTTTGGGAATTACCAGGTTAAATTATTGACATGTCATTGAAACATATTTCTCAAAGTATTATTTTCACTATTTTTTTATTTTATTATCTGTTTTTTGCATAACTGCTTATCCTTAAAGGTATATGTACCATAAAAAATGAAAATTGCTGCTATCATTTACTTAAAAAGATATTGGGAAAAATGCTCATAACCAAACAGTTATTGGACAGCTTAAATATTTAATATTGTTTGTTCTATGGAAGCTAAAAAGTTTTTGGTTACTTTAGACTACCATTGTTTTTTTACTGGGATAGCTCCAAGAACTGTTCGGTTACAAGTATTCTTTCTGATATAATAATTATAATAAATAATAAAGTTCCTACAGATTTGAAACAACGAGAGAGTACACCCAAACAAATCTTCCTGTGTTTTTACATGAAACAATTTTTTTTAATGTTTAATAGTTTAATAAATACTTTTTTACATTAAAAGTTTTTACTTTAAGAGAATTAATTGTTGGATTTTTAAACAATTATTTCAATACTCTGCACTGAAAAAAATCAATTTAATGTTTTTTAAAAGATTTTTATTACTTTTATTTCATTTTATAACTAAACATTTAACAGTGCGAATTAATTTACACAGAATTAAAATTTTTGGTTGAACTATGCCTTTAAATTTGCTTCTCCGGCCCGAAATGACAACATTATTATTTTCTTAACAGAAAAATAATCCAATTGCTTTCAGATGTCATTTCATGTCGTCAAATAAAGGATTAGGTATCACTGTTGTGACAATGTTGAAGAAACAAAATTGATTTTCTTTTCAGACATCAAATAACCTTCAGGCTAGAATGAAACAGTACTGACAGATGGGCGTGAAGCTGGTGTCAGGCCTTACCTGTCCTGAGAGCTTGACACCAGTGTCAGGACATCTGGGGTCTTCATTCTGGTTGTCTTGGACACAGAGGAGGGACAGATGTCCTGTTAAGTCATATAGTGACACAATTAATCAGTAACCTGGAGCAGCTCTGAGAAATCATTGAAAAATAAATGGTTTTAATTGCAGGAATAACTAGATCTATAATTAAATTTCTTTCGCAAGTTTTGCCAGAACCTGCCTTTCCTGCACAAAATGTACAAAACAAGGCATTACAGCACACATATTTCACTGCACCTCAATATAGTAAAGGCTATATTTTAAAACCTTTAACAAACTCCTGCAGAATAAGACACACAACATCTCTGTGGCGTAAATTCCTCAAATTTATGGCCGACTTGCGTTTAGGTGCCATGATAGCATAGAAGGGATGAGCGTAATCTTTGATTCCTATCCCAGAGGGCTCAGTCCACAATTGCAGGGGTCCTACACGTACCCATAAATCTGCTGCGAGACTGGGACCACTTCACATTACATATAGAATTTAAGCGAGACGTCAAGCCTGCGAGCGGCTTGCCATGAAAACATACAGGGACTTTAAGACGCTTATGTGTCCCTTTGTGCGTCAAATAGATTTCAATGAAACTAGAAGTGTGCCGATTCATTCAAGTGTCACGTTGTAGTATTGTAAGACCTACAGAAGTGTGTTTCTAAAACATAATCATAGAGTTCGACACAATGAACATAAAGGATAATTCTGTGAAAGTGTCAACCTTACAGGAATTCTTTTTACCAAAGGTTTTTGCTATACTTATAGCACAGATATCAACAATTTTCTGTTGAATTACCTATGTGAGGTCTCTCTTTAAGTTTTAAAAGCATTGATTTTATTTTTAGTGAAGGAATTTTTGAGTGTCAGGATTGTCACATCCATAATGCTACATACATCTCAGTAAACAGACAAACAAAAATAAAAATATGAGAACTATTTTATGTTCCCTTGATTATTTGCTGGGTATTATTGCTTTGAGTTTGGCATTTTTAAATTCATAGTAATTCTACAAAGTTTTTCATATTTTCGAAACTCATCCGTAGCGCATGTTAAATTCCTTTTTTAGTACATATCATACTTAGTCCATAAACTTTTAAACTTGTGCATGTACTGATATTTTTCTGACGTTTAGAGCTTTATTAAAAAAACAGATAGTTTAATGTATTATGAACAAATAAATATTCCCATGTCACATTCTTTAAAATGGATTTGCTCAGAATAGTTGAAACCAAGTTTGTGATTATTGATGTTTTTATCAAAATTTAACTTTCTATCCTGGAAGAAAGGGCAAAGCATAAAAGATTAAGCTTAAATAAATAAAAAATAGGGGAAAATAAGGAAAACAAATACATACAAATAGCATTTTGCAGTAGAAAGTTTTTATAGCTGTAAATACAGTATGTGTCTGTATTGTAAGTCACCTTCTCATTCATTTGGACGTCTCCAAATTGTTTTGCACTGGATGACAAAACACATTTACAATAAAATTCATAGCAAAAGAAATGCTTTGAGCCAATGTATTCCTTTTCCTTAATATACTTATTGTTGTGTTGTATCATTCACCCCTTTAAATCATTTGAGTAGTCCTTATATGGGGTGTGGACATGTTTACTGAACTTCTAAGGACACTTTTGTCCGCACAGTACAGTTAAGTAAACACACACACACGCACAAACAGAGAACTGTCATGGTCGGTAAGTGCCCCGTGTCAGGATTAATCTCCTGCAGAGGAGGGGTGGGCCGCACAAGCCAGAACTCATTTGGTGTGTTGCCATGAAATGGCTGCCCATCAGAAATATCTTCATCTATCTCTGTCTAATCTACATGGGTGGATACGAAGGGAAGAAGGGATGAAAGGAGAGAGGGAGGGTGAAAGGGGCGTCCGGAGGAGAGAGGTCAACTCATTGAAAGAGTCCATCATCCTGACGTGTCAGGTGTCAGGTGGAGTGAGTGTTATGGTTATCCGGCTCTTCTAGGTTGCTTGGAAATACAAATCAATGTGAGATGTCACAACCCTCAGCAATCAAAATGCATTGGTCACATGTGCCTTTAGTGTACTTACTAGGTTTTATGTCACTATTATTGTTTTTATAAACATACTGTACTGTTGCAAAATGTTAACATCAGTTAACTATTGGTTAACAGTGAAAAATTTTACTAAAGTTAAATTTGATTTCTTTTTAAATGAGAACACATTATTTAAATTTAGTTTGATTACATAAACAAAATAAAACTAATAGGAGTGCTTAACAGATAAGGAAACTTTTTAACACTTACTAAAAAAAATATTAAAATATTAAGACGCGATTTAAGTCAAAGGGTCACCGGTTTGAACATGTTTAATGTTGTTTTATTTTCTGCTTTTATAGTCAAAATATAATAATCATAGTTACATATGCCCTATTCCAAAGATTTGATGAGTCATTACATTTCTAAAATGTAAAAAAAGAGAGCATTCTAAACATCAAATGTTGTTGTTATCTTAACTATGAAGTGGTATGAACAGTTGTAAAAGTAACAGTATCAAATATTATTGTATGATTTAAAAGTATTGCTTGGTTCCTGATAACCTCAATGCATGCAAAAAAATTGGTTGTTAGAATTTCTTTATTCAATCGTGTGGCCCATGAAGTATTATAACATACAAATTTTTCTTCAAAAAGATAAATTATGTTAAAAAAAAGAATTTTATCATGTAGTTTTATCATGTGGTACTGATTTTCATAATGAAAATAAGTAATTCCAACCCTTTTTTTATTGCAATGTCTTTTGCTAAGACAAAATCACTATTCTGCACCCAACACCATAAGTGTACCCTTCTTCAACTGTTTCTTATTTTCAAACACATGGCTGTCATAAGTAAAAAAAATATCTTTGCATTTTGAAAGACTTGTTTTCTCCTGATAAAACCGTACAAGCTGAGGTAAAAATGTGTAACCCAGAGGTGGATTCAGTTCCGGGCCATCTGTTTATTTCATCTTTCTCATGCAGATGTAATGGCAGCCAGCTGAGCACAAGATTGTGATATACTTGTTAAGATAAACAGTATTTTACTGTATCTTATCATCTGTCATTCCATTTATCTGTGACTATTTTTTACCTTTGTTCCTTTGCAGAACACAAAAGAAGATATTTTAAAGAATGTAGGTAATGTCGTGTTCACAACCGACATAAATCAAGCATTTTGCCCGAATAAATTACATACAAAGTCAATGCAAATACACAAATAGATGCGAACTCAGAGCAGGTGATACAAATGTCATGGATTGGGCAGCTTTCATGGCACACGATTTGAAATATTTCAACTTCAGCAAGAAATTTGTGCATAAAGCTAAACACACTGATTAAAGCATGCAGATGGGCAAAGACTCTCCTTGTCGTGGAGACATTCCTCATGAATAATAAAGAGCGTTGAGCATGTTTGTTCGCGCTTGGTGTGAACTTGGCAAAACTGGCACTTATTTACCTGCATTAGTTTAGTGTCCATACAATAAAAGAGATTTTTATTTTTATGGGAACCATAACTTTAAGGCGATCTGTCAAAATATATTCAGCTCAAAAGCTGAACTAACATATTCAACAAAATCTTGATAAACCTTCCGAGCTGTCAGGCAGTTTTTACTCTTTGGAAAAAACCCACCGTGTCAGTCTGCTCTTGTCCTTTCCAACTTTGAGAGAAGCCAGGCGCAACGGGATAATCGCAGTTTAATAGGAGCAAATATTGAAAGCAGGAGCTGACCGACCAGATCCTCTTTCTCTCCCCGTGTACCCAAGAAAAACGCTAGCACATGAGTGCATAACATATCAATAAGTTCATGATATATAAACTAACTCTAAAAAAGAGACCAAATCATCTTATACATCGACTCCGCTGTCAAAAACCAGAAAGCCTTAAAAGCAGAATAATTCACACTTCCTCAGTTTGAGTTTCATTAAACTAACACAAAATTATGAAGTTCACCTTCACAGAACAGGTTGATCAAAATTCCTCTCCGACACACATTCGCATCCAAAACTAATCTTTTCGCAGGTGCACAGACAAAGAGCGTTGCAGTGTGCGTGCTCATATTTAATGTCGATGTTTTGAAGACAAACTTGTGAACGTGTTCTCTCTCAGGCGTCCTATTTGCCAATGCATGCTGGGAGAGGTACATGTCCACAGACTGGGGCCTCTTTCTAATGATTTCCCGCACCTGCACATCTGCTCCCGTTTTAATTAATACTCCAAGGAGGTTCGTCGGATGTAATCAAAAACATTGTCACTTACAAAGTCCAGACTTCATTATAGAAAAAAATCAATACTTTACGCGAGTAGAACGCGTGCGCTCGCTGCAAACCGGGGTGGGCGTAATTACTGCTCATTCCCATAAACAATCTAATCAAGTGAAGGGGGGAATAAAGTGTGGAAAGACGACTCTCATGAAAGACTTTATTCCGAGCGATCGGCACTCCGGGGTTTTTTCAACAAAGCAGCAACATGTGGGCTGAGCATCATTTTATATGCAGGCCTTGGTTACTCGGCTTCATCCGGGCAGAGGGGGAGGGTGGCACAGTCGAGGCGATTGTTGGATCAGCGCTCTTCGGCTCGGCGGCATCGCGGCAACCTCTCTCGCTACTGATTTATGGCTCGCAGCTGACCTCAGAGGTCGTAACATGGTGATGGGTGACTGGCTCTCAACGGTAAGCTACTGGCACTTGACAAAGTGCTGCAAGCAGAATGAATTTACTCCTCTTTTCCTCAATCATCAACAGGCGCGCGCCGGCTTGCTGCCCTGACCCCCTTTCATCCTGACTGCTATAACAAGATCTCCCATCTCATAGAGGAGCGAGGGAGAGGGAGGCTGAAAAATTTACTGTCATTTCTACTTTCCAATGAGCTCTGGTGAGCACTTCTTTCACCTTCAGGTTACTCCGCGCGTCTGGGATAAGGTGGGGAGAGATTGCTGCTTGGAAGAGGGCACTTAGACGCACCTGTCTAACTTTGGGTCGTTTCACCTTCGGCGCTTCAATCTGCGTTTGCTTCCATCAACTTGATAACGACACCTGAACGCAAGTTAAATTTAATAACCAAATAAATCTCCATAAATTTTGAGCTTTCACCTTCCTGTCGATGCAGAGCAGGACTCTGAATGCTCACATACTCGGCTCACAGAAAACAAATATTTACTAACGTGTTCTCTAACGTCGAACCTTCTACCCTAATGCAAAAATCCATTTGGTTACCTTTATTGTTGTTACAGCAGCACAGAGGGGATTGTAAATTCAGACGGTATAAAATGCATAATTTCCTAAACTAGGCTTTTAAATTATCCCGCAGTGCAAATGTTGGCCCATTGTGGCAGGCGAGACACAGTGGGTTATAATTGAAAATAAAAAAGCCATTTAAAACGCATTCAATAAGCCACTGGGAAATTGATCAGGCTATAAAATCTGTCGCCACCGGGGTGGGATGCTGGCACTCATATAGAGACAGTGCTTCAGTCCTGACACAGCAGTATTCCTGCTGGCTTTTACTTTAGTTCCAGCAAACCGATGCATACAAAAAAGAAATTCGACAGACTTTCTCTTCTTAATGGCGTGGCGTAAAAATATTATGCTACAAATAACCCTGCAAATTTGTTTATGGTGGCATGTAGTGGAAGCTTCATCATGTGAAAAATGAAAATCTAAATACCCTTTATTGAACCTATCAGTAGAAACAAAATTATATCAGACACAGAGAGTGCAAGAGCGGAGGGAAAAAACATATTCCTCTGCTTCTTTAACTTTCAATTCTCCCAAGCATCTCTGCTTCACAGCCCCTGGCTATTGCCTTTCTCAATCTGTCCCTGGGGAGGCAGGAGTTATGGGCCCTGTCGATTGAGGAGAAAGGGATGTTATTCCCCTGTCACCCTCACCCGGTCGGCCGGCAGACCTACCCTGATCTATGGCCACCGTGGTGGGGTAGAAGTGTCTTGATGCACCATTGGTTTCCAGTGCTGTCACCCCCACCCGATTCTACAGCTAGCATGACTCTTGTTGGGAAGCTGTTTCACAGGGGCAGGGGTGTGACACGATGTGTTTGAGGAGGTCACCCCTAAAGGGACAAGGTCTGCCAGTTGGCGTCAAGGCTGGATTAGGTGACACCTGGCGGGTGTTTACCTGCGGTGGCAGCTTTTACAGTGGACAGTCCAAATCCAATCTAATGGAGATCATGATTTATAAGAACTTGGTGTAAGAGACAAGACAAGGTATATCCTTATAATTAAAAAAAAAACTGAATAATTTCACTCAACATTAATAAAACATAAATGTGTCTAATGTTGTTTTAAATAGAGTTGATGTTTACATGTTGCCAAGCTAATAAAGCTCCAATGAGTACGTATGCACAAAGCAAGAACAAGGGCTTATTAACATATGCTTATACTAAATTTTCTACCTCTAATATTAATCATTCTGTTGCAATGCATTCTGCATCCCTCATTCACAAAGGATAAATGCAGTGTTGCTTGAGATTACTGTTGAACAGGCTGCCTGATAATCGAATCACCACAAAATTTGTGGTAGAAGCGTGACTAAAATCCTTTTTTTTTGTCTAGAACGCTTTTGCTAGTTAACTGAATTGACATACACTAAAAAAAGCAAAGTAAATGTCTCAAAAGCGTGATATGAAAAATCTAAAATCTCCATAGACATGGACAGATCTTAAGCGAGTTTTTGGTACAACTTGCATGTGTCAAAATAAAAGAAAGGTTTGGAGAGAAGGCTGAAAATCTTCAGAACACAAGACAGCCAGGATGAGAAGGAGAAGCTGGCTTCCCCAGTCCTCAGTTAGCCTGCGGGCATAAGGGCGACACACGGCCAACCGTGATGTGCATAAGTGACTTTGGATATGTACTATAAAGGACAGGATGAAAAAGAAAGATACAGTAGAAGCTCATGGAAAATGACGCAGGTGGTTACGGCCTAGCCTTTTGTGGCAGTGACCCCGCCGGGGATGATCTGACTGAATAAATAGACGGATTAATAAATAAATATCTTTCAAAAAATGGGAGCCTCGGGGGCGCTGCCATCCATCAAAGATCCCATTACCGCAGAAGCAGGAGCCATATGTATAAGGCGAGCGGCGTTCTAAGCAGATACAAATTCAACTTTTCCTTACAATTTGTTATCTGTGACATCCAACCCCTCAGACACTAACACACACACATACATACACACACTGGTCTGAATTATGAATCGATAAGTTTTCTAATGTCTACTCTATACACAGTAGGCATAGTCCACTTTACGTTAATTACACAAGTTCACGTTGATTACACAAGACTGTGATTTAAATACAAACTTAAATGCATGAAACGTGTGAATACTGTAGGCAGAAAAAATGGAAGCAAAAGTAGCTTTAGTGAGCACTAAACACTGAAGAGGACAGTTGCCCAATAACCAGGAAAGTCTTAGTCAACTTTAAAACTGAACAACAAATATGGAATTCATGCAATCTCTCAACAAATTAAAAACAAAAATTCGACTGAAGGACAAAGTATGGGGTTTCTTCCCCTGAAGAAAGGAATGTAAATAGTTGCCTAACCGCTAGCATGCTTTTTTTGCAATCTGTTTATGTGGGTGTTTATACTAACAATTTGTAGTTGCGGTTTCAGCATGTTAAATTAAATGACACAGTGTTCATGTGGGACAACATACCAAAAATCTTTTATAATGTGTCAATCTATTCTGTTTTCAAGGCTTCACCTGTCAATCATTTCATGGGTGTGCATGTGTTTAGGGAGGGTGACAAAAGATGGATTGGACTTCACTAAAGATGTTATATTTACATTGTAACTGATAAAATCACTAAAACATTGCGAGAGAAGTGGACTAACGATCTCGAAAAACATGCCTTGTTTTTCGCAGTTTGTTTCAACATGTAGTATGTAATGCAAATATAAATGGTCTTTCGGAGAGAAACTTTCCCTTAAATACTCAAACATTAAAATTAAATCATGTTGACTTAAGATATGCATCATTGCTTGTGTTAATCTAAAGGTACAAAGTAACTCTTTTGTAAGAAAACGCCCTGAGGTCACGCCTATTTACAAACATAAGTAACAGGAATAAAGAAGATGAGAAGGTTCGGGTAAAGGATAATTTGATTTTCAAAGAGTGTAAATGAATAAACATAAAAGTTTTAGTTCAATGCTTTTTCCATAGGCACTTATCATTATTCCTCAAACCACACTCATTGTGTGGTAATTGTTTGTTTAAAACCATTGTGTCAAAGACATTATTTGATCAAAAACAAACGTAAATTATTTTCCCCACTCTCCCAGCTCTCCCAGCTATAAGAATTGCTTAACCTTAAACCAAAGATATACAACAATCAGCTATACAATCAGAACGTAAGACAACATTTATTGTGGGCTCGGTGCAAAAAGCCTGTTTCGACTCGTATTCCTTTGAACAGGCCACACATTCTTTCTGTCTATCTGTATCGCTGTATGTGCACCTCTCACCATTCTTAGCACTTAGCTTTGGAGCTGAATGACTGGAGTAAAAAATTGCCTGGCATTAAAAACAAATATTAAATCACGGCTCGTATTGCAACCGATTACGGCTTGAGCGAGAGTTCGAGCGGGTCTCGTCAGGATGATTAGTTGCATCGCTTATACAGTCCTTGTTCCATTTGCATACGGCCTGTGAGCTCGTGACGCCCATGGTACTGTACGCTCAATCACGTCTGCTGAAAACGTCACTGCCGTTTTATTGCTGTTAGAAGGATTGCCTTGAGTAACAAGCCGCATTATACCAGCTGTCAATCACTATTGTTGTGTTCAGGTGTTTGATTCTTTTCTATGAAAAACAGGCATTTATGAGTATTTCTTTTGCTTCACTTATTATTCTGTTCTATATTGTATTTAAAACAACTTAAAATACAGTTGTGAAGCTGAGGGGTTAGTGCACCCTGAAAGGATTCATTGTGATGATGACCAGCTGATTGCACATTATAACTCTCAATAGACAACTGCACCACAAAACTCTGCAACTACGACTTATGAAAAACCCAAAAGACGGTATATGTCATTTATACAATGACTCTTTCCTCAGCCCTTTATTGTTGGTGGTAAGAGAAGGCGTTCACAGCCCTTCATTTCATTGGAGTCTGGAGAATGTTACGGCCCTAAAACAGACCTGTCATGCTACAGTTCTGCCTCTCTTCCAGACGCTACTTTCTCTTCGCTGTGTAATTTAGGACAGATTGAAACTCTACATGATATAAACACTGTCATTGAAGAATACACACAAATGTGAACGGTAAAATCACATGTGTACATTATGTGGGCTGGACAATCTATGGATGCTAAGGCAAATACTAATGGTGGTTATATAAGTTATCATTTAATTAATTCTAAAGGCTTTATTAAAATTGCTTAACTTGAATGTTAGTAATACATATAATGATTATTAATATTGAACATCAATTTTGTCATGTTTCTAAACTTTTTATATACACAGAGCACAAAGGTATTGCATTTCCCACCCCTCGTTTGTTTCACAAATTATACCAACCCTCACTTCTGTTTTTATAATATCGATAGCAGAAAAAATTGCCGATACCAATTATGGGCCGATATATCGATGCTCATTCACCATTTATCCATATTTAATTATAAGAAATATCAGCAAATGAATTCAAAGAAAAGAGTGTCAATAAATCTATCAAATTTGACATTTACATGTATTCTTTTAGCAGACTGTTTTACCCAAAGTGACTAATAAATGAGAAAGAATTACTATTTTAAAAATTCTAATAATTTTATTATTTAAATACAATTGCAGCTAAAAAAAATTTATATGGTTGTTAATATAATCATGCTTAAGTCATAATAACATTAAAATGAAATTGAATCCATGTATGCAGTTGATGGCAAGAGATCATGAACTCTTCATTTCTGTGAGAGGATGCACAGCGACTTACTTGTTTTGATATTACTTTGAACAACGCTGTCCGTATGGTTAGATGAGTTGATTGAATGACTTGTGTTGACCGTGTGCCCGTCTGCAGCCCCTGCTACAGGAGAGCTGCCCTGTCGAGAGCTGCTTACTGAGCTGGAAGGTCTGGAGCTGGCGCAGTTCTGTAATAAGAAGAATGAAGAGATATTTTAACAACATGCTAAAACTTTGATAATATATACCCTGCTATCATTCATTCACATGAAGGATTTTCTTTGCTTGCTTGAAATGTTTGGCCCATCCTCTAAGCTATGCTGACTGCTTCTAATATGCAAAATGTTTTTATCACAAAGGTTGTGAGGTACTTTTAAATGAAGTTACAGGAGCACAAACAACTAAATCCATTTTAATGGGGCTGAGAGGTGTAAATCTAAACTAAAATTAACTAATTTAACTTTCTAATTAACTAAAAACTAATTTTGGGGGATACATGTTGTTAAAGTAAAGAATAAGGCACTCTTAAGGCTCTGATCTCAGAAGAAAATTTCAACGTGAAAAAGCACAAAAAATTAAAATACACATTCATTTTTAATAAAGCTGACAGGAAATGAATCTGTGTGACCAAAATGTACACAGACATGCATGGACATGACCGCTAAATAAATATCCCTATAAACATCATAAGAAAACTTAACTAGAATTGACATCAAAAACCGCATTCAAACTCCTTGCTTTCACAGTATGACATATAATGTGTTTTGACATCTAGAAACTGTTTCAGCCCTGTTTTACTTTTTGCTTACAAATGTTTTTTCTCTTGCTTACTTCTTAAGTCCTAAAAGCATTTCTACATTCTGCTCAATATTAAAAATCATCTGAACATTTTACCACAGGAAATGCACACACACGTATACTGTACTCATCTCTCTATTTCCCATCCTGTATCTTGTCAAAACTTGAATTAGGATCAAAAAACTAATCTGCTTCCAATTTATATCTATATTTCAACGCTGTCAGGGATCCAGACCCTGCTAGTACCGGAGGAGGTTCGTTTTTCATTTGGCCGGTGCAAGTGACAGCTTTATTTTGCTCAAGCAATCTGCCACAGTATGTACAAGTGTGAGGTCGTATGGGTCAGTCGACAGTTGGTATGAAGCGCCCAAGCAGCCCAACTCAAACTCATGCATTAAAAAGGCAAATGTAGAAAATAAAAAGAGGAGCAAGAAACGGCTGGTGAAAAGCATGTAAATGGGGCTTTATTATGCCGTATTTTCTGTTATTATCTAGCATTTACAGTAACTAAGTTCACGTAGGCTGAAGTAGACCCTCGAGAAATGTGTATAATTACGAGCCTGCTGTTAGTCAATGTAGCCTCCCCAAAAGTCATTGAATAACTAGGGAAAATAAAAATATTTTAGATGCTTCAAACCTTATTTCGGATTTAAAGGTGAAGTCTATAACATCTAACAACAACATCTACAAATCAAAATGAATAAAAACTTGCTTAAAAGCAGGTATGGGCAACTTAACACGCTTATGGTGTGTAAGAAATCATCCCAGGATATCACAACACAAATCAACTAAATATTGCATGAAAACATGAACATGTGCCATATGAATGTCCTCTAATTCTTCCTGGGATAGGCTGTCAGGAACTACACTATACAGACTATACAGGCCACGAATACGGATATGATCAATAATGTGGAAAATACATACAATTTACAGATATATACAGAAGTCTAGAAGTCCTGTTCTGCAATGTTTATTGAAGGATTTTCTTACAGCCACTAAAATAAAGTTTAGATTCTGTTAACTTTTACAAATATTTCTCAAAAAATTGCATGTGAAAATATAATTTCTAGAAATTGCAATTGAAAATATAATATTTCTAGAAGTTGAAAACTAGAAAAAATGCGTCAAAAACAGAAAAGATGTTTATTATTTGCTTAAACCTCAAATACACCAAAATTAAATTTTAAGCAATACAACAGTTATATGTTTGTATATGTATTTAGGAAAAGTATATATATATATATATATATATGATTGTGTAAGTGTGTGTACGTATCTGTGTGTGTATATGTACGTTCGAAAATATTTTTTTTTTCCTGCAAATCAACAATGCATATTACCTGCAAGTACAATGGATATTGAAAATGGTCATTGAATCACAAAAGTCATTTACACCTTTAAATAAAAACCTGAAATCCTTTACAAGACATCTGAACGGATGAAATGCTTTTATTATATGCTGCAAAGATTTTACTACTCATCCACGAACAGAGTCCATCCATCCATCTACAGTATGTTCTGTAGGTTATCACTACTATATTGGAAGTCTGTACATTCCCTGACCAAAGCTCCAATCCAATAAAGAAGAGTACATTTTCCTTTCCCGTTCTGGACTCTGTCCAGCACCAGGCTATTCTGCTAGGTACAGTATATCACCTCTGGATTTATGGCGCAAAACGGCATTAGCTAAAAAACCATCCGCCACACGCGGCCGGCGAATCTCATCCCGTAGACTTAGAAAATTGGAAAGTTGCCCAGAGAGCGCTAAAGGGTCCCACTGCTAATACGGCAGGCAACAATTTATCAGCTGCTACCTGGCACTTGCGCTTGGGGCCGCAGACGTTTTTTACAAGTCCCAGTCTTAACGGTGTCGGGCCTGACAGGGGGGTCAAAGGGAAGAGGGAGGGGGACGTATTCTAAAATCAATCCGCCTTTAGAAATTGTCTCATTCCGCTCTCAATGACCTGATGGCGCAGAAGGGCCGAGCGGGACAAACTACCGTAGGCCATAAACCGTGACAAGCCTAGGGGAGAGTTAATGTGGCCATTCATAGAGGAACCGGTCGTAGTGTCTGTGGAGGTGAAGTGGGTGGAGGGGAGGACTGGGAGGGGGGTGTCTATTAACTACTTTTAAACCGCTTTGGTGAAGCTAAGTGATCTCCGTCAACAGCAGCCTGGTGTATAAATACTGTCCTGACAGTTTAATGTGAAGGGACGAGCTTCCACAGGATTAGAAACATGTAACCCAGGGATGTTGGTTGACATTGGCAGGATTGAGGTGGACTGAGTGGGTGTGTGAAAAGGGGCCAGAAGCGAAAGATGTGTGGTCTCCATATAAAAAACCAATGCATTAGATTGCATTTACCCCGCATGAAGATTAGAGATAAAAACGCTGTAAAGACTGATCTGGAGATCACACATGCATCAATGCTGCAAGAGGTAAATGTGCAAGCTGGAAAGACTTACTGAGAAATTTAAGGCCTTTCTTCTTTCTTTGATTCTGTTGACTGTGTTTCGAACCTGAAGACAAAAAGAAACAGCATCTTGTAAAAATGTCATAACTCGACACGAAACACTTAATACGAAACACTATGCAATCGGCTGCAGAAAGGCGAAATCAAATCCGAACTGTGAATAGAAAAGGCAAATGGCCGCCATTGCATAAAAGTCAATGAGTGCCGTGGATCGAAATGTTCCAGTTTGTCACAGGTAATGGGTCCTGAAAGTGACATGTAGAGTCTGCAAAGTAAGGGAAGCATCTTAACCTCTCATTCGTCACTCTGTATCGGGGGCTGCGGAAATGAAGTGATATGGGCAACAGTCACCCTTGCGGAACAAATTACATTTGTACTGTGGGAGAAAAACAGGGGGATGGATGCAGAATGACACAAAATAGGAAAGTTGTGCTGCTGTTTTTATTTAAATACTATATACTCTTTTTAACTTTAGGTTACATTTTTTTAATCCCAAAATTTGTGTAATTCCAATTCAACAGGATTAGTCTTCAATCTCTTGTAACTCTCAGGATGTTTGATTACATTTATATTTTACTTATCCTTGTTTATTTTTGTAATTTTTATTAAAGTGCACACTATAAAACACATTATGTGTAAAACATTTTTCTTGATATCCCACCAGTCCAGCTGTTTTCCACCCTGCAATACGTTCCATTCCATTCGGGCTGTCAGCGTCTAATAAAAAAACGTCTGGGATGTATTTCCCAGCATGAGTGCCGAACCTCGCTGGTGAATATGAATTAGCTCTTATGACTTCATTAGGTCTGCTGTTGTGATAAATTATTCCTGCCATGCAAACATATATACAAACGGTAGCATGTTTTGAATAGACACTATCACTGTGATGACAAGGTTAATGAAGAGAACAGAAAAGCTTTGACAGCTCTGAGTCAACGGTAATATGTCAGATTTGCAAATAGACTCTCTTCGCTCGCTTTCCGCCTTTCTTTCTTTTCAGCAAATCGCAATGTGTAACGGCTAAAGTGCACTGTACCTTTAATGAATGGAACTGGGAAATCAAATCACTTTATTCTGAGTAAAATCATAGAAAGCCGTTTGAAGAAAAGAGCATTTCAAGCAACCGAGTTGTGGTGAAAGAATTGGCTTGAAGTTGCTGCTCTTAAAAGCAGGTTAGATGTTTTTCTCTCAAGGTTTTAAAGTGATGTAGATCCAAACACTCAATATAAAAAACATTAGAAAGAATTTCCATATATAACAATACAAAGAAGGAGGCAAAAACAGAGAGTGTAAAGTAAAATTTCATTTCTAATAAAATGTTCTCCTAAAAATCAGAGCAATTTTGTTATCCATTTTAAATTATTGGTTACAGTGGGTCCATGTATATAAAAATGAGTTTAAATAATCAAGTGAATTGAAAAAATCTATTATTCAATGAGTTAAAAGTGAATCAACACATACACTATTATCATTAAATATTGATGATTACAAACATAATTGAGATATTAAATAATAAATGATTATTTTTACACTAAATAACTGTCTCTCGTTTTAATTTTTTACCAGCTTAACTGTGACATGTAATATAAGTCGAATCTCAAACAGAATGCTATGTTCCACGAACCTCAGGGGACCTGGTGCTGATCTCTTTTAAAAATGAAATTACGACACCACTGATCTTATGTGTGCTTACTCGCGTGTTTCATTTACATAATCACTCTGTAGAGATGAATGAAACTGATTTTATTTTCCCTGGAGGATTGTTGAATGTCTCCCTATCACTCTCACTTTTCCCCTTTCCTTTGTATTCCAACACTTTGATCATTCTCTTCTGCTTTTCGCAATATTTCTATTCAACCTGAATTTCCTTTATGGAGTCTGATTTAAAAAAACATTTCTTTTACATCACCTTTAAATTTGGAATTGTGAATTCACGAAACAAAACTAAGAAGAGACGCAAAGATGATCACATCTGATATTTACGAAACCCTTCTGAAGGAAGTGTGATGCAGACACGAGCTGCTCACAAATTGTGAAGACCTCTGGGTCAAGGAGAAGCAGGAGAAGGAAAATAGATTCTGACGTACTAAAACAGCCTCTTTAGCAAGAATGCGCAATGATTTATTTTGCAATGCGAAGAGGGTCAGTGGCGAGTCTTGTCTGTGTCAATACAGGGCTTGGTCTCAGGGCCGTTTCTTTACACAGCTTTTGTAAGGTAGTCAGTGGTGGAGGTAAGAAGGTTAGAGAAAAAAAGAAGGAGTATGAGCTGCATTTACCCATACCCATCTTATGCAAGCGACAAATTGTTGAGGTCAGATCCGGCTTTTTTCATCTCATCAAACGCACATGCCTAGCTTGAAGTTAACGTACGTTCTGTGTATGTTGATGGGTCTGGCTAGCGGCTAATTATATAATTTATATTTATTTCAATTGTATTTCTAGAAATATATATGACATGATTGTATTAAATAAACCATTAAACAATTTCTTTGTGTATTAATTCATAAAAAGTACAGTTTTTTGACTTGCAAACTTTGTCTTTTGAAGTTTAGTCAAGTAACATCTTTTCAACTGATAACCCAAAATTACACTTTCTAGACATACTTTTAGATTAGTAGCTAATGTTATTTACTTGTTATTTCTTTGGCGTGTTTCAGAAATAATCAGTTGGGTACCAGAAGCTAAGTTTGGGCCACAAACACATGTAAGCCAAACAACATTTGTTCAAGCAGTTGCCTTAAACTGGTATATGTTTGATATATTTCTTTACATTTTAGTACAAGTTAAAATGTTTCTACAGTTCTAACAATTTTTCCGATGAAGTTTTCATTACAACTTGCATTTTTCATATTAGGTTAAATGACCATGCAATACAGCAGCAAACATGCCCAACTATTATCATAACATTTTCCTCAACCTTTTTAATAAGAAAATCGAAGAAAAGTTAACGTCTTATATAAAAAAAAATCTGAAAATAATGGCCTCTATACAAGTCACCTGCATAAAAAATAATCATCTTGCATTTGCAATATATATAAATACTGTCAATATAATGCAATATATACAATAAAAACGCAGTACCATGACTAGTAGCATGTCAATACTAAAATATTTAGTGCTTTTCAAGCAATGGAAAAATTCAGCCTGGAAGTACTTCATGTTTTTGCGGGTCTGTGGTAAACCCAGTCCAAGTTGCTACTCTAGTCAACGTGCCCCATCATATCACTCACATAAAGCACGTTAAGACTGAGTCAAATCACAAAAACAATCTTGTATTCCAGTGCTTTCCAAAATGTGGGCCGGGGACCCCCTGTGGCCCGTAGCCGTATCGCCGTGCATCCGTGGCTAGGCAAATCAAAACATTTACATTATGGAAATATTCTGTATATAAATAAGTGATGGGCTTTAAATAATTTCTATCGGTCAACTTAAATGTGTAGATTAGGTCAATTTGCACGTTTACCATTGTAGCAAGCAAGAAAGTGCTTGTACAAAAGAATGGCAAAATATCATCCATAACATGGAAGTGTTTTAATAACATAACATGGAAGTGTTTTTACAGCATCAGATGGAAAACAAACAACAACCCGCTGCAACGTGTGTTTTCAGTCTGTTGCTAGCAAAGGTATCAATCAGAACTAATTAGTACGACTATTTCACTGCAGCAACGAAAACAGCTGCCGGGTGAGTGAGAGAGATGTTGCGCCCTCCAGAATGAACAAGATCGCGGCAGCATGAACACCCACAATACAAACTAATGTATTAAGAATACGGTCCATGTCCAGGAAGATGACTTATATTGTCCGTTACAGAACAGTTAAGTACAAATGTTTACATGTGCAAAGTATGATTTAATCTATGATTGCTATCTGAACCCGGGGAAGTACAAGGCCGGCACATAAACACTGATACTGTGAGGTGGAAGCTACCGACGACATGCCCAAGACGATGTGTATTTGGTTTCGCTTTGCATGGGCTTCTTAAAGATGAAAGTAGTTAAACATGACTGTCTCAGATTCTTGGAAATAGAGCTACAGAACAGTTAAGTATGAATATTGAAGTTGTGAAGCATGATTAAATTGATGACTGCCTTCTGAGCCTAGGGAAGTATGAGACCGGCGTGTAAACTTTCATTAAAGAGTGAAGCAATTCAACAATAACAATTTGACACAGACACCGGTAAGATTTATTTTCATTGTAAAAAATAGATCTGTAATCGGACCCTTGTTTCAATCTGCATTTACATATTCAGTTTTCGGACATTTCTACATATCTGTTCATCTCTGTTCATTTGTATTACCAATAGTTTTCCGACCTCTAGAAGAGCATCTATATGGTAATAACTGCTTTGCAGTTAAATTAGCATCCGGTCTGCCGACTGTCCTGCATTCATATCCGTTTTTCTCCCTCCGTCTCAGGCACTGAACTCGCTATGAGCTCTAATGTCAGAATGTTAAATGGAAGACCATGAGTTTAAAAACTTAAAGAGGCAGTGAAATATTGGCCAATGTGCTTGAGGGATGACTGGCTCTTTACTCCGGGTGTCAGTGTTTAATGGTGGGCCTGGATGCATATAAGTTAGCCCAAGCATGAAGGGCAGTGGGACGCTCTCGTGGAAAAAAGGAAAAGGCAAAGAGATGCTCGCTTCAACACCCCCCCAGCCTTCCTTTGGTGGGGGTCCCATCAGAAAGATCATGTCATTTCTCTCACTCACTCAGTTAGCCTTGAGATGCACTGCGGACTTACCTCAGTGTTGTACACGCCATATATCAGGAAGATGAAGAGACCCTGCAAAAAAAGAGGAGCAGATAAAATAAGAAGTTGCTTTGGTCTTTTTTTTCTCTTTTATTTGAGCGCCTAAAAATAAAGGCAAGATGATGTGAAGTGTGCTTTTGTAAAGGGATACTAAGATATGCTAAACTAAAACTTGTTTGTTTTGTTTGGTTGAAATGAAGGAAATAACCATCAGTGGCATTCAAAAAAGTGAAAAATTAAAAGAATGAAACAGATTGCAGTGTTTTAAAACACGTTAAATAACAGAATGCAAAAACATATGAACATGTTTAAATATGTAAAAACAAGATTATTCAAAGTCCTTACCAAAGAAATTATTTTAAGTAATATAGAATTTGTAAATACATGATTGCTATGCTATATCATAAAGAACTGAAAAGTTAAAAAAAATTAGGAATTGTTCATCGTTGCAAAAAAATTACAAATGTTGATTAACTGTGCCGGATAGGATGATAGAAAAGGTACCAACAAACATAACGAAACAAAACCTTTACAAAGGGACCATTTCTACTACTTTCTAGTAGAATAACCTGCGGTCAGACATGTACTAATAAGTCAGTTCTCTATCTAATCTCAAAAGAAAACTTTTTAAGTATAAAAAACTTGGCTTAACAGTAAAAACGATAACCCTGCACCATAAAGCTTTATCTTGAACAGTCTTATTTTTTTACTGCAGATTCCACATCACATAATTCCTTTGGCCCAACAAACCATTTCATTTCATATTTTTTCCAATAAAGGCGTAAAAACAAAATGTTTCGAATTTTAATTTTAGGTTAACCTTAAAGAATATACTTTAACAAAGTAGTCTAAACCACCATGTGGTGTATTATTTAGTTGTGTCTACACAGATAATTAAGTCAACATTCTTTCTATTGAATTTTTAACTCCAAACCTGCTACAGCAAAACATTTTTCCCCAGCTACTGCAATTCCCCTGAAAATGATCACATACCGAACATATCTGAGACAAATTATGACCACATTTTATCCTTTCTTTTATACGTGTGCCCTTAATATGTTTATGTAAGGTGAATGAAAACCATTTGAAGTTAACAAAAACTCTATAGCCAGGTCTAACAAAAGCATGAATAGGTACCCTTGAGTATACAAAAAGGGCCACATATGGCAGTAAAGCTGGCAAAGTTTTAATGATTTTCCATTGTGATGGGTCGCGAATTCAAAAGATGTACATCTCAAGATCCGGAGAAGGTCAATTCAAAGTTGTGCGAACTTAAGGTCAACAATTTGTGAACTTTCGTGCTTCTTTAAAATAACACTCCTACAGTTGGATAAGAGTAGTACAAAACAGCGAATTAAAAACGTATAATGGAAACATTATTATCAATCATAAAGAAAGTTTGTTTAACACAGTGTGGTATCACTGTGAAAAACCTATTAGGCACCTTTATTTTTGGAAGTTTTGGTTCAGACAACATCATAGGTCAAGCATGGTAAGTCAATGTTGCCTGTGTAAGAATCTTCAAACCTGATTTACCCATTGATGATATATGAAATGGACAAAAATCTTTTGTTTATATTGATATAGGTGTGATATAGGTGATATCATAGGTGTGTTTAGGCCTACACTTCATATCACACCTCTGATAGAGTGACTGAATGTCAGTCAACTGAATGTTTTGGATGTCCAGTTGGTAAAAGATTGATCTCAATTCATCATCTTTATCATGATTTGATGGTCTTTTTCAGTTGTCGAGAATGTTGCCAGTGATGTTGTCCTCTTCGTTTCATCATTGCAATGAGAAAAGGCCGTCCCATGTGGCTTTGCTACTGGATCAATGGCAAAGTATCATTTATCATAAAACAACACACCAAAGACGTTAAAACCACTTTAGTGAGGAAAAACTGAGCAGTTCTAGTAGGAACTTTATTTAATACAGAAAAATTAACATGGGAGGCATCTAGTTAATATGTTTTTGATATATCATATAAACTTGTAACTAAGTTTTAAATGATAGTTTTCCGTTCAAAAAGCATGAGCTACAGTATCTACTACTCCTCTAAGGATACCAAGTGACAATGGGGGGTAAAATACAATGCTGTATACAACTTCGCTGTTTTATATTAGACTGTCAATATCCTATTTAGTGTTGCAAATGAATTATCATGTTTTTGATCATAGGCCTTATTTGTGTTTAATCTTTTATTGTGTTATGAACAAAGTGGGGAAAACATCCCTTGCATATTATGAAAAATGATCAATTAGAACATAATTGGGTTAAAAATAAATGGTACCAAAACAATAATGATTGTTTAAAAAAGTTAATTTATTAATGTCGTGCTAAAAACAAACACAGAAAAATGGAGCACATTTGAATGCGTTGTGTTTCAAGAAAAATTGTGTTCTTTTGAACTCTGCTGTAAAATGGTTGAAATGTATGCAAAAGGATAGGACTTTTGTATTACTATACATCAAACAAAAAGCATAAATTATCTTCTAACAAAACTAATTAAGGAAAAACTGTTGTTTAAAAACAGAATGCAGTTGGCAAATGTTGTTTTCTAAAAAACATGCAGCACCCCTGAGGACAGGATATCGCGCAGAAAAGGAATCTACGATTGTGTTAAATTAATAATGGCAAATACGCTATCCTGATCTGATGTTCCCCAAAAACATGCAGAAGCAAAAGCTTGATTTAAAAATCATTACTGGCCAAAGTTATCTAAAATGCATTTGTCCAAAAAGAAGAAAAATGAAAACTGAAAATATTTCTGTTCAGTCCACCCATCCATATCCTTCTAAATCTGGGCAGCGTCCTGCGTTAAACGCAGATAAATTCCTCTCAAATGTCTGGCTATACATCAACATGTTGATATAAACGGAGAGCAAGCACATTGTACCGCTTTTTTCAGAAGAGGGGCCTTTGCTCCTCATTACCTATGACAAGATACAGGAATTCACTTTGCTTTTCATTTAGGGGTTTACGTCCACTTTATGGATGTCTGCCTTCACGCTTTTACTTACTTCCCCTCACCAGCTGCCACGTTATAAATGATTATAAATTTGCGCGGATGACCACCTCGTCTTTTTTTATTCCTCACCGGTCCCCTAATGTACAAAAAGTTAGGGAGCGAGCAGGTAAAAATTTCTCTGCGCGACCCTTTTTTTGTCTTTATTTACGACGCTGTCCTTGGTAAAGGAAATTTCAATGTACTGAAATGAAAACTATGATTAAAGGGACACAGTGTATAGGCAGAGAGTGTGGCAGCTTTCTATCTTCGAGATGTTATATTGTTATGTATTGTATAATATATAGACATATATTACATATCAGGACACTGTGGCAGAATCAAATAGAGCTGACCTAGTGCAGGAATGTAGTGTTTTGAGACCATAGGATTTCATAAATTGTTCCATATGGCATGAAACAAAATTGTATAAACCTCCGCATTCCCAATGAAGAAAGCTTTGTCATGAAGTAAGAAGAAGAAGAGGTACATAAGAAAGAGAACCTCTAAAGCATCTGATTTTAGTAAGCAGTAATGAAAGGAAACAGTATCTATCTAGCCTGCTAATTTCTCCAAGGGAAACGTTTTTATAAAAAGAGTGTCGTGTGAGCTGGACCAGCCCTTCGCTGTTCAGGCTTGGAACCAATTTCTCAATTTAGTGAATAGTACAGGGGGCTTTGATGATGACAAGAGGGGTATCAGGTGTGTGTGTGGTTTGCTGGTAAATTTTACCGAGGAGTTGAAGGCTAGGTTAGGGTAATGTTAAGGGCAATCTTAAGCAGAGGTGAGATTACTTGGCGTAACACATATGCGAACGTACAATTATATCATATTGCTAGATGACCGGCAACATCTGCTTTGGGTGACAAGTGTGAGTGTGTGTGTATGTGTGTGTGTGTTTATTGTGACAATAATTTTATAAATATATTATATTTATTATTATACACATGCTGCATATACACTTAAAAATATTTTAAAGAAACGTAATTAAAAAACTAAGTGTGATAAAAAAGGTTGTAAATTGTATCATGTACATCAGTTCCACATGGTTAAATTAAATTATTTTAACATATCTTTTCTTTATATTTTAAAAGAAATAATGTTTTAATGTGGAATGCTTGTGAATAATAAAAATTGGAGTAATTCTATAAACCAATTTTTTCAGTATTTATAGACACTTTACTCCTGATAAGTAAACTTTTTGTTTATGTATATAAATATTTAAAGTAAAGCTAAATTTAACAACACAAAACAAGCCTAATGGTGCAGCTAATGTAGCGCCATTGTGTCTGCAGGCTGACAAAATTTTAGCAAATCTTCTTCAAGGTTTACAAACACACATTGCTAATATCCCGCTTCAACAAACTTAAATTGACTCTTCTGTAGCTAATGGTGTATCAAATGTTCCGGACACCTAAACTGACTTTAATCTTAGCAGGATTACAAACAGAAACCCCAAAGAAACGTCTCATTCAGTCAAACTAAAGTTGATGTGTCAATCTGTGTAGGGTCAAGAGATCCAGGCTTGCTCTGTTGTCAGTCTGAAATCCCTGCATGTGGCAACAATTACAGAAATAGGAGACCAAAAAGCTCTTGATAGGAAAAAGGGAAAGAGAGAAGAAAATATGTTTTTCACGTTTTTTAAGAGACCTGCTAATGTCTCCGAAGCCCCCCAGAAAAACAGTTTAATTAAGTTGTATACATAGCATTTACTTTAAGTGCCAGCGTTCTTTTAAATAAGGGCGAAATGTCAGGTTCGGGTCTTGGCGCTGATGTACTGCAGAACCTACAAACTGGATCAAATTTGTAGACGTGTTCAGCTGTGTGGTGAGAATGTCAGAGGGCTGTTTCTGCCAGAGAGAGTTCAAAACCAGACCCAGCTGTGACACCATGAGCTATTTAGTTTGAGAATAAACGCAAATATGCGTAAGAAAAGTTTTAATTGCACAGTTTTTTGTGTGCAATTGATGTTTTGAAACGTAGTTTTGTATATTGCATTATAAACAAAATAAAACCATAATATTGATTTGAAATTTGTTATTTCCACTCTATTAAATCATAGTGGCATTGCCAAATGAAATTCTCTTATGATTACACAGATTTGATTTCAGCTCCACTCTGTTTGACATTAAATAACTGGTTAGAATTTGTAACACTTGCTTTAAAAAAAGACACCCATTAATACGACACCAACATTAAACCTGATCTATCAACGCGCACACACGATTTTCAAACAGCAGCCAAACTTTAGCCGACTTCTCATGCCACAGTGCTCAGCGTATTTTTAATGGCACAGCCTGCACAGGGCGGACTGACATGGTTCAAATAAAGAAAACTAACACGCTGCCAGTCAGGTCAGAAAGTATAACATATTTTCCTGGATGAAGCAGGTTTGGCCAAGCAGACACCTGAAAAGTGTGAGCAAGAATAAAAGGTGAAACCAAAGTTAGACAACAAACCACTATAAGTTTTGCAAAACAGGAACAGTGGTGCTTGCCTTAGCAAACACAGAACAGACCGAGTGTAGGGAGGAGCCGAGGAAGACAGAGACCACCAGAGGGATACCCACAGGACACCCAGCTTCGAAGAGAGGAGGCAGAGAGGGGCTGAGGCAGTGCGAGGCAGTCAGGGGAAGCGGGGAGAGTTATTAACTTAGCCCTGAAAGCCCTTCTTAATATAAGGTCCAGTGGTGATAGCTAACAGAGCCTGGCAGAGGTGACAGCTCTTGGACCTGCTTGAGGAAATCCAATTGAGAAGCAGCCAAGAGGAACAACAAGCGCAAAACAGATGTTCCCTGCTATCGCAGCGCGCAAGCGAGTATACAACAGAAACACCCTCGCTCTTCTCAAATTGGACGCAGACAAAAATAACAATCGAGATCATTAAAATGTCCACATTTGTACGCCTATTCAGGAGTAGGTGTGGGCAATATGACTCAAATGGCACTCATTTTATATTGTAAGGTCTTCAACAAGTCAATCCACTTATTCGAAAGGTTTTATAAAGCTTGTTATAAAGACCAACTTTCAGATTTTCCTTGTGCTATAATGATGCTACATGAGAAGCGCCAAAGGTCAAGATTTTTTTTTTAATTCTCCATGAATATAAGACTAACTGAATAAAGGAATTTCCCACATGCAATGGATAAGCGGAAAATCAAAAAATAGCAAAAAAGAAACACTTATTATTTGTTGAAAAGTCACATATTTTGAGGACATATCTTTATAGTCCAGAAAAATTATTTCCATTTTAATACATTGTCCTCTCAGAAGCATTCTGCAAAGAGCCTTTAATAAAATTTTTAGTAGACCAAACGTATTAAGATTTTATGAAGTCGTCAATCATTTAAATAATCTTTTTCTTTTTTTATAAATCGTCCCTATATTTGTCCCTACTTTCTGTATAAATATATTTATATATTAAGCATTTAGCAGATATGTAAAAACTTGCTGATGCTAATATTGATACACAGTTTCCTATTTAGTCTTAGCAAAAAAAAATGTAGGTTCAAAGTTCAAAACATTTCTAAACCAATCTTGTTAAAGATACAAAAAATATATTAGTTATTTTATTATTGATGATGCTGTATATGTAGTTAGTACTTTGGAGGGAGAGAAACCTGGACAAACTTAAGATTCATAAGAGTAGCTTGAATCTTGAGAAGCTTAAATCGCAAAAGTATGTCAATCTAATAATGCAACAGCTTATTTATATCTTAAGTTCTGGTATAAATCTAATTAGTGTTGATTACAGAATGCAAAGCATGACTAGGATCGTCTTCTTCTTCTTCCTTTGAATAATGTAACAAAGACCCATGAATAGGGGTAAATTCTACCGGATTAGTAAGGAGAGGTCTGCTAAGATTTTTATAAGTGATCCGGGGTATGGTGTTTGATGGGGGGGCAAAAAATGACCCCAAAAGATCACATAGACTTCACATAGACTAAAATTGCGGCCTACTTTGAGGGGTCGAAGCTCAAAGCAAGGATATCATGGTTTACCATGTCTGGAGAGGCTGGCAGGCTCTATGAAAACATACCTCATCATGGGGTGTAGGTTGTACCCCTGGGGCGTGAGAGCCACCCAAAGTTTCCAAAAGACTTATAATGGGGAACTTCAGGTCCCCACACTTGAAGAGACTGGCAGGCTCTGTAAAAACATACCTCACTTGTATCAGTGAGGAAAGGCCACCCGAAATTCCCCAATTTACCTATCTAGTAATATATTCACTATAATTGATTTAAGAAATTGTCTTTCTGTGAAAGGGTGTACATAGAACTTAACCACTAAATATTGAGACACTGAGCTTTCTTTATTCTCTTGTTTTGCAAGAGCTGTAGAACACAAAAAGAAAGAGCACTATGAACCTGAAAAGAAACTAAATACAACAAAAGCTCATGGCATACATGTGTTGAGAAACGAGGCAAAGAGCGAATGGTAAACAAACACATTTTTAAACAAGACAATTTAACAGCGCATGCTTAAAACGGCCAAGTCAAACATCCTTGTAGAAAATTGATCCAAACTCTTAACACATGGGTCAAGCCACACTCTTTGAACTCGAAGGGAATGGAGGCCCTGTGTGCCAAAAAACTGTTTAATTAAAAATACTTAGGTATCAAACAGACATTTCTGAGTGCCCCTCCTGTCAAAACGCATGAGACCGCCCTGCCAATCTCAGGCAAATTCTAATTACATACTTTCCACTGAAAGCAAGAAAAATTTCAGGCTTCACACGGGCTAAGATGGAACAGCTGGGAATGGGGATCTGCTCAAACACACGATTCTCAGAGTTGGCCTCCTCGCTCACAGAAAATCTGCTGTTTGAAAAGCTGCAGCTCATTTCTGTGGTCAGTATCAGGCACCTGCAATCGTGCATTTGTAAATGTGTAAATTTAATATAACATTTTATACAGTAAATTTACTGATATTTTCAAATCATTGAGGAGGGTGTCACTCTGGGCTTTGTCTGAGAGTTGTCTTTTATTCCATGTCAGATTTGAGAGGGTTGTTGGTAATGAAATGTGTCCGAGTCATGCCAGATGCACTAAGGCACTTAACACGGAGAGCATCAATCCTTATCCAGCAAATCTCGGCGTGAACGTCACATGTGTTTAGAGCTGACCACGGCTCGCGGGAATCCTAAATGAAAACTTCATTCATCTTTGTTTTCCAGTCTCTTTGTCTGTGTTTTTTATCATTGTGTGTGTTTTCTATAGTTTTTGCATCTTGCCATCGTGTCGGCTGGATAATTAAATCCTTTTACTCATTTGCTTACAATTAAATTACATAACATTTACATGAATAACATTTAAGTGTAATTGAGAATGGTATGAAACCCTTAAAACTGACAGCTGAAAAAAATCTCAAACTGTCACATTATTCACAAGCTAATGAGTCTGATTTAGACAAGCATTGACGTGTTTCAAGCTTTAGGGTGGTTTTCCGACCTGAACTCTGCCCAACTCAAAGGCAGATGATTGGCACATGCTTTGACTTAATGAAGATAATTACTAAGAAAAACAAAGCGGGAGACCACATCTGCACAGTGTAAAAATCCCAAGTCCATCGCTGAGTGCAGAGCTGTCAGCATCCCTGTGCTTTTTCCCACCTAGGGTGCATAAGTTTTAACACAAGCCACGACCCTCACCACGGTCCCATGCCAAACGAAGCGACAAAAACCAGATTAATAAGAATCAACATTTCCTTGTAAACAGTTATTAGAGGCCAGGGGCTGGGAAGGGATGGATGGAAATGACACAGGAGAATAGCAGCAGGTTCTCAGTGTTGTGACAGCCTAGCTACACAAAAAGGTCAAGTAGGCCAAGAGGGCGTAGAAGTATTACTGAACTTTTTTCTTACGTATTTTTCTTGTTCATTGTTGTGCCAGCTGAACTAAATTGAGGGATTCCTATTGTCAATAAACAAACCATTACAAAGACAACCAGTCAATGTGTACATTTTAATTTGGAGCAATATTGCTCATCTGCAAAACTTGCAACAACAACCGCGGAATTACAAAACAACCAAACAATCGAAATTCTTCATTCCAGTCAACACCAAGCGTGCCCCACAATTATTGTTTCTTAGGAAATAATGATTTAAAAAGAGTGCTTGCATGAATAATAGATACTGTGTTTATTTTGGATTTCATTTTCATGCAGAAAACGAATTGCTCACTAGTAAATTGGCATCAGCGTTTGACAGTCCGAAAAGAAAAAGAGCTTCTCTTGTCAGGGCTGACCCAGTTTTGGTTAATTATCTGCGAAGTATACATCAAAGCCAAGCAAACAGTTCACAGCACTCAGATTAAAAGAGATTTTAACGATTTTTATGTTACGATATGCACCATTGCCATGAAAAATGCTTTCTCCCCTCTCCCTTCTGAACATCCTACATCATAAACTTATATCAGTTCAGGATGACTAAATTATAAATGAAGTGCTCATTGTTTCAACATGGGTAATTTAGGTGTCAGAGCGGTTCCTGACACCATACAGGGGTAAAAGTGTGAGGGCCCCATTGTTGTGAGGGGTGGCGAGGTCGTTCCCAGCAGGTCATGTGATCTTCAATCTCCTGCCAGGATAGCCAAGTGATTTGCTTTCCTATGACACAAACTATTACTACACAGAGCCGGCTGGTAATTATAAACCAAATAAACGCGGGTGGGTGCCAAACGCGACAGGCTCTTTTTGAGGTATGTACAATCCGTGGAATTCCCTTTCCTCTTGACAGGAAACGTGTTATTTACAATGATTATTTGTTGCTTTTTGGATAGATTCCAGTATCAAATTGCAATATTTATTTCTGGGCTGGGGCTGCATTTCACACTTCAAAGCGACGTATATTACACTACATAGACACTGTGTTAGTGATGCATTTTGTATATTATATACATTCGAACATCACGGGACAAAGGGGATATAAGTTTAAAGAAAGAAAAGCATACAAGGAGTATTTAATTTTAAAAGTCTGTGGTTACATAATATATATCTCTGTACTGTGTATATTATTTTGGGGCTATAAACACATACAGATACATGCATATATTTATGAAAAATATCAAATATAATTCCCTTCCTGACGGGGCTCTGGTTGTGGTTTTGTTTAGACTCTTTGTGAGGGTTCTGTCCAGCCTGAACTTCCATCTATATCAGGATTATATTCAAAACCCTCTTGAGGGCTTCCAGTATGTTGAGATTCAGCTTTAACTGTATACAAAGCAAAACAGTCCTCTTCAAATCATTTACATTTACATTTAGTCATTAAGCAGATCATCATTTTATCCTCGCATAACTCAGCTCAAACAAGAGCATGCATATTCTCCACTGCACCATACTGCTTAGCCGAAAACTTGTCCTGGGTTTGTGACCCCAAACCCCCTTTACCCTCTCTATCATCAAAGTTATTGATAGAGGGAAATTATGAGCATATAATGCAATGGACAATGCATGGTGAAAGGCCTATTATATACCGGTAATGGATTGCACAGAGATTTTGAATGACATTGCTCCGAGATTGGATGACGGAGGGTCGTGCGATTTATGGTCAAATGAAGCACTACAACTACCCCCCTCCATCCATCCAGAAAGCTATTTATTTCCAGGCTGATAGAGGAGCACATGGTGGTATTTATGGTTCATAAGTTTGTAAATAAAATTGAAAAAATAAAGATTTAATCTGAGAGTTGTTGGTGGATGTTTGAATAGGATAATGTTAGATTTAGTTGTTATGTTAATATTTTTCCTGACACTAATCCACACATTTACAGTAATCGAGTAATTGAAAATTTGTCTCCGTAGAAAATCACTTGCATGCTTAAAAGTCTCTTATTCATCCATTACAAATCAGGTCTGTTGAGGTTTTATCTATTCGGTTGCATTTAATTTAGATCTATATTTTTTAACATATTAACATGAACAACCTTCATTTCAGAAATCTTTAAATAATTTATGGGATGTTCTGTAAAGTACAATTTACATTCCAGCTACATTTTATAACTGGATAGAGTTATGTCAAATAATCAATAACTGCTACAGGGAAAGAATTTTTTTTAAATATTTATGAAATATGCAGATAACTACTTCCTTCTTACTGCTAGCACAAACAGGACCTGGTTGTCATTTCAGTAAACTCACACAGTTTTGTCAAGCAACCAACAGAAAGTGTGGCCAATGAAAAGGTCTTGTCAACATTATTCCCTTTATTGATTTAACAATAAAGTCCCGTGGCTTAAGTTTTATGTTGTTATTGCTGCCTATTGAAAATACAATGAAACATGGAAGGGAAAATCATGACAGGAATTTCACATAAGGCCATCTAGGTTCAAAATTCCCCCTGGATAATGGGCGGTTGTTATATTCTTTACATTTTCAAGGCCATCTCTTACACAGCAATAGGTGCCCAAAATTACAAACATATCCAAAGCAACTTCAGACAGTAATGTTTCATTCATTGCTCTGTGCAGTCGGCATTTATAAAAGAGCATGCGTTTCTGCTTTCTTTAAAAGCTGTGGGTCGCAGAAGTATTTAAGAGCTTACTACATTCTATACGAAGCACTTTAATACAAGGTCTGCTGCATTGAACGACTCAAGAACCTAAGACACAGCGGCGGTACTTCGAGGTGCACGTTAAAACAATCGTATGAATTGAATTTGAAATAATCCGGAATAAAAGATGAATTGGTGACCAGCTCGAAGAGAGACGGGACAAGTATCGTCAATGACTTCCTAAAACTTTTTGAAGAAGTTTCATAGCTGCTGGAGTGTACGGTTATTCTAACAAGGTTGAACTTATAGTGCAGTCAGATAAAAGCCACAGTGTTGTCTTTGTTAGAGTCGCAACTCTAGAGACTGGATAAAAAAGGTGCCGCGGGGAAACAAAAGTGAAAGAATTAGAGCGTAGAATTTAGTGAAAAACAATTCAATCAATTTAGTTTCTAATACCTGGGAGCCTGCAATATTTTTGCCTGCAATGTTCGAAAAGGAAAAGGTTGGCAAAATATATGTGGCTGAAATGCTCACAGAAGCATATGATGATTTCCTGTTTTTTCTGCATCTCCCAAAAAGTCTTACTCATTTGCTATTTGGAGTGATTTTGAATTTTGAATCTATAATATAATATACGTTATAAAAAACCATATAATTAAACTATCAAAAGTAAAATTTTGTTAATAACCATATATGCATTTATTTAGTGACAGTGTATTTATATGTGCATTCTTTGGGAAGCAATCCCATGACATTGGTTGGGGCAGTAAAAGGGAGGTGAATAAATAGGAGATCTTAATATATACCTTCGATTTAATAAAAAATTTCCAAATTGAAAAAAATTTTTGTCTTAAAATAAAGCTTTTTAAGCATCACCAGCATCACAGTATAGGATCACCCTGTAAAAATATAAGCTGTCAAGAATTAATTTTATTAAATACTTCCCCCTTCAGTGATCTGAATTATAACTATAACAAAGTGGGATATTGAAAAACAAAATAAAATGATCAAGACACGTTCGCCAAACCTCAAAGAGTCATACAGTTTATCCTTTTTATGTGAACCCTCTATGTTTGTCTTCAATAAATAAAAAACAAGTAAACCAGACAAACAGTGACTTTGTTTCAAAAAGCCTACATCAATTATCACAGTGGTGAAACATTTTTTAATTAGCGTGGAAATGAACTATTTATAGTGTGGTTTAATGATGTGAGTCTGACTAAATCTCTATTGATTTTCTTGTGATATATACAGCTCTATTACAGAAACAACTGATTAAGGAGCTCTACAGAGTGCAAACACAATATTCCAACAGCACAGGCTTGTAGCTCATAAACAATGACACCCTTTTCAATCTTTGATGGAATTTTACACTGTGAAATTCAACACAGGCTATTGAACTGAGTATGATTTGATTGTTTTGATTACTTAACGTACCAAACAAAATTTATACGTACTTTAAAGTTGTTTTTAATATATTTTATGATAAATAAAATTTTAATATTATCCTGTGCATTTACTATAGATATTGCATCCGCAGAAAATGTACCATTAAAATGCATTTAAAGTTACAAGTTACTAACAAATAATTAAATAACGTTTTGAAAATAAATTTCCCAGAACATTTCAATAAAAAATAAAATAAAAAAGGTGACCATAATATTAACGTGCTTTTCGATTAATTTCTGGCTATTTTTATGACTTGATTGGAAAAGAAAGTAACATAAGATTCATTTGGAAAAAGTGACTCTCGACAAAAGTATTACTCAAATTTTGGCAGGTATTAAAAAGAGTAATACTGAAAAAAGTACCAAGACAAAAACCCTGGTCAGCAACTATGATTACAGATTTCGAAGAAATGGACAAATGAAGAAAGAAGAGAATAAAATGTAATCCAGCAAATGTGACACCTCATCAGAGACGGCCGGCATTTACCAGAATTCTAAACAAGACACACATTCCACTCGGATCTTTCACACGCACGCACACACACACACACGCACGCACGCACGCATGCACACACACACACACACACAGTGATTCACTCAGTTTTTACCATCTCCATGTTAAACAGCAATTATCTCTTCACTCCTCACTGTTTACCTCTGCTAAAACCAGTATGGGCTTCACAACAAACGTAACCCAGCACTCTTCACTCACACGTGTTTGTCCGCCTTTGGACCAAGAACATCAGTGGATGGGTAATAATTTATTTTAACTTTTAAATTTACTATTAAAAAATACTATAGATTTTTTATTAAATAATACTACATTTATCTTGTAATAATGTGCAAATATTCCAAATCACAATTAATTAAATTAATTCACTTTAATTTTTGGTATCATATTTTTACAAATAGAGAAAAAAGCAAATAAGCCTTTATGAGTCAAAAAATATCTAAGGAAAATTTTAATTTGAAGTATAATATTAAACAAGCAAAGTCAAATCTGCAACATTTTTTATTCCTTATTGACAGTAGGCTTATTATATTGATAGAAGTCATCTCTTACCTGAAGTGAGTTTAGTAGGCTGAAGACATAAGCTATAACAACAGAGAATGGCACTAGAACTCCACAGAGCCAGGTCAGGCCCAGAATCGGCAAAAGAACCAGCACTGCTTTCACAGCGGCCCTGAGAATCACAAAAACACAATCTGAAGGGGTCTGATAAAGCAAACCGATTATTTTATCACAAGCTTGTATGTGCAAGGATGGATAGACACGCAGTTGAACTGGAAATATTAGTTGCACCCTGGCTGTTCCCGCTGACTTACACTAGGCAACATAGATTTCAGGGGTCATTTCCAGCACAACGGGAGCTGCTGCTTTTTCTCACATTGTGACAATTTCCATGCTAAATCGCTTTTAATTCTGTTTAGTATAAAATTACCTCCTCATTCAGGTAACCGCTAAAGCGAACCAGCTGCAAACCAGCACTGCCAAGCGGAGGATGTGTGTTTGATTTTCCTTGGCAGACACCGTGTTTGACCAGCACCTTTCAAGAGTCACATTGATATTTCTTATACACAGAGGCCCTTCTTGGGGCCCCACCTCACCGACTGATGCCGGAGGTCCAGAAGTGTCAACGGCACTTCACATCTAAATACTGGACAAATGTGGCAGCTTAATTTGTTTTGGAGTTATTTGTGGTTTTGAGAAGAAACTAAAATAAATAAATCAACATGAGTCTATATAAATGCCTGTTTTTAAACACGTTGCCGGATTCCCACAGTGAGAGAGTTTACTTTGACCTCCTCGCAAATACATCCTGTCATTCCATTAATGGACTAAAAAGACAAACACATAAACAAACAAGAGAAAATATTTCATATTGAAAGAGGCCTTAATTGACAAATAATTCATATTAATAGAAAGCTGAAGTTACACAAATTAAGAGCATGTTATTTGATCAGGTAATTTGACAGGACCACCAGTCAGGAACAAAGCTATGAAAGGGTGCCTCCATGTGGTGACTAAAAACACAAACACGTGAAGAAACAGCACTGGTGAATAAGCTGCAGAGAATAAAAGCAACCAAGAAACCTTTCAAACTTTTAATCAAAGTACTAATAATATTCAAATAAAAAATACAAGGGAGGAATGAGCGAGAGAATGGAGAGAGGGTAATGCTCTACCTTATTTGCTCAGAGACTTGATCTTCAGAACTGCTGTTCAATGTCATCATTAAAGATCTTCTTTTGGCCGTGCCGATGGTGATGACAACCACGCGAGTAAGAATCATGACATTTACCTGAAACAAAAACATGCACTTTTAAAATGCATTTGCACAAAAACCAAGAGAAACTAACGTGAGAAATTAACCATGATTATGAAGATGACCGGGCCAGCAAAACCCCATATGACTCCGTTCTGAACACTGAGCCAACAGTGACCATCCGCAGAGTATTTTCCAGATGCTGAGGCTAGTGTAATGGTGACTATCAGCACAGGAAGACCTGTAACATAAAAGAGATTTGTTTTGGTTCTGACCAAGAAATACTTTCTCTAATATCTACTAATATCTAGTTTGATATTCAAAGAAATATATTACAATAAATACAAACTTTTTGCAAAACATTTCGCTTAATAAGATGTACTTGTACTTGTGGTTGTTCTAATATTAATATTTATGCACATTTATATAATTTCTATTAATTGTATGGGCAAAGACACATTCTTAAAAAATCTGTCTTTACGGTTTCATTGCCCAATAATTTTCAATTTTATACAATCTGGATTTGATTCAGTAATTTGGATCTAACAGGTTTTACTTATTCAAAAAAAGAAAACATACATCGTCATAAAAGTTTTAAAATACGGGCCAAATTTAAACAGCCACTATGGAATCAAGAGGAAACCCGCATTCCTGTACTCTTGAACCCAATCAATAAAAAATGCCAATCCACAACAGATCCAAGATAAGGGAAGAGTCCCGTTACCCCAGCCAATCAGGTAGTAGTATTTCATGTGGCGGTCCTCGCTCAAATTAACGCTCACTACTTTGCTCCAGAGCAGAAGGCCCTCGACCAGCATCCAGCTGAACGCTGCCATGAAGAACAAATGCATCAGAGCTGCCACAAGCATGCAGGCCACCTATGGGGCAAGGGTCACAGAGCAGGCTGTCAAAGGTCAGAAGGTCAAACATCCACACAAACGTGGTCACACGCCAGCTATTCAGCGCTGTATATAGCAACAACACTAATGTTGTTTTAAGACTCTGTCAGACTGCTTGTTAGAACCATTTTTCAAGCGTTCTAGAATAGGACCTTTACTTCTTCTCTATTTATTTAAATAAATATGAATTTTTATTTAATTAATCTAAATAACAAATCCTTCAAAAATGTAACAATTTGTTATCTTCTATGTTTTAATATCTAATAACTGTTTTAATAAAATCTAAATGTTATAAAATAAATCTTTATAAAAAGTTAACCTCAAACACTAGAATTATTACAGTATTATTTTAAGTCAATATTTATTATTCATAATTATATCAATAATAACAATATAACATTTCTGTTTAGCTATAATTATCTTTGTTTATTTGTTAGTAGCACATAAATAAGCCTTATTCTAAAAACAAAATTAGAATTTACCTTATTATGAATGGCAGAACCACTGCAGAGAAGGACAATCTGGGCACAGATCAATGAAATAAATAGATTCTTGTGGACCGATGTACGATCTGACTTTGGTATACTGTAAGAGAATAAAAAAATATATTTTTCTTTAACCTCCTCAAATTATCTTTACAATAAACTAAATATCTCTTTGAATATTTGCCAATAAATCAACAAAAATTAATGTACTGCAAGAAAATGCTCTAAATACTGAACCTCTTTTTAGCCTAAATATGATCAATGTCCTCTCGACCAATCATAATTTGTTCGAAGAAATCAAACATTGCAACATGAGTTTTTTACACTCCATTAACACTTTTGATGGCTTGGATGAGCCGGTGAGATCTACACCTTCAGGTAAAAATGGCAGACTGGACATTTGCATTTACTTGATTTATATTAAATGTGATACATTTAATATTAATTTGTAAATTTTGTAAGGCATAAACCAACATTTTTAAAACTAAATAGATTTGTAGAGTTTTGGAAAAAAATGATCTTTAAATTTACAATCTAAAATATATTTTTGTCTTGTTTAACAGTCATTGTTTAACATGTGCAGACTAAGCCAGCAGACAATTTTAGCAGGATAATTGAATATTAGCAAAACTTTAAAAAAAAAAATCAGAAAACTATTAAAATGGATTTATTTTGTTTTGAAAAAGAGCTCTTCATATATTGACTTTCTCTGCAATAATAGATAAAGATCTCTTAAAGGTTTATAGGAGACCTGCTTACCCAGATGAAGGCTGTGTGTGAGTACATGTTGATTAAAAGCAAGCAGGCCATAAATCACTTAAAGAAATCAGCTTGGTTGAAACGGTGCTGATTAACCTCCCTTTGTGTGACCCTTTACTTTAATGAATCCCCCGTAATGCCCCCATAAAACATCAGCTTTAGCCTCATTTGGCACAAAGTGCTAATTAGACAATTAGCGGTATTCAATACTGATTCAGCCTCAAAACTGAGCGCTATTGACAGGCATGACAGGCTCTGAGCTCACTGTCACTAAGGCATGACACTGACTTGTGAGTGACTGTGTGGTGTGTCGAGCAAACGTTTTGCCATGTCGTGACCCTGTGAACTCGACTCTAGCAGTTGTTTTCAAGCTTCTTGACTCCAAGACCCCCATTGCTCAAGACTTTCGAAGGCTTAAATATAATTCCGAAACTTATATACATCTAAAGTTTGTTTATATTTGATTATTAAGCATATACTTTTATCCAAGGAAATGAGGGACTATTCAAGATTTTATCGTAAGAGCCAACAATATGCAAACTTAGTTTACAGGGAGGAAGTAACATTTACAAAATTGTGACATGAAACGCATCCATACGTTTTATGATTAATTGTTTTATTGAGAAGAATTAAAGACCACATTGCCCATAAATGCAGGATTTCAACAACGAAAGCTAAAATACACAGAAATTTTTTATCATATACACATAATTCATTTAAGATTTTTAAACATAATTTTTCCTGAAATTTAAATAACAGTTATGTTAAAATTATTATTTAATAAATTAATTGTGTTTTTTTCAGTGTAGACAGGATAAGAAACATGAATTAATTTCCTATGGAATAAAACTCCACCGATATTATACTTCAAAATTGTCTTTATTAGATTGTGTTATTATAATTTAACATAATTCTTAATATGTTGATTAGACTTCATGTAGCTCAGTGGTTAGATCACGGCGCTAGCAAAGGCAAGGTCAAGGGGTTCCTAGGGATTGAACATATCCATAAACCTATGTATAGTATAATGCAATGTTATTTCCTTGTAGCGTCTGTTTAATGTATAAATATAAATGTATAAATCTTGAGGTTTGCTGAGGCCCCCTAGTGGGCCAAGTCCCCGATTTGGAATTTTGTAAGTGAAGGCCTAAATCATGCAATGCAAAATCGCATAATGATGGACTCAAAAAAATAGAGATCAAGAGTTGTTGGCATGCTGTGGACGTAGTAGTGTATCTGTGGAAACCACTTACTCCAACACGGTAAACAGCATCAAGGTCACTACCAGCGCACAGAGAGAAGCTCCGGATCCGATAAACGTCAATTTCGTCAAAATGCTTTCCTCCTCAGCAGTCCACTGTTGGGACATAAGAAGAAAACATAAACACACGGTTCTTAGACTTGTCAATCAGATTCATTTACATATAAGTAAAGGACAAAGTCTCCTAATGCAACGGATTATGTTTTAATGGCTGATAATATGTGAATTATTGGTTGATGAATACAGAGAAACTTCTCACTGGAACAATCACAACAGGACACTGTTCCATCAAATCACTTAAACCCACTACCAGCTTGCTTGCTTTTATTGGCTTACAGTGAACTCTAGTGGAAGGATTGTAACATAACAAGAAATGTGAATAACATTAAAAGCCAACATTTTACTGGCAATAATATAATAATAGCAGCTTATAAAAGATTACTAAAGCAAAAACAGGACCATCAGATTGATTATACTAGCAATAACACTCTTTAACTCCATACCTTTGACTCCATATAATTCATGAGGACAGCAAAGTTTGTGGTGTGGTTGCAAAGACAGGACGTGACTTCAGGAGCGGCGGGTAACACTCTGCATCCTTTATTTGACCAGTCACTGGTATGACCAGCCCTTTGGGCATTAAGAGACTAGATCAGACCCAAACAAGATGCTGTAATATGGTATTACACCATCTAGTAGTTTTGTAATTTAATTACATCCACTCACATAAAACTGACATACCAAAAGACACAGACAGGCGTGACCCATTTTGAAAAGTCTGCCTAAAAAGAAAGAAGGTGGTAAAAAAACATGAAATTCATGAAATGTGTATTTTGCATCATCCTCAAATGGAGAGAATGCATTGGGACCAACCAGCCAGTCCGTACAGTGGGTTTTGACTTGGAACAAAACTAAATATCTGTCATGGTTATTTTGTGTTGGTTTACAACAGACTATAAAGTATCCATCAATGATGTAAAATCTAATTTTACATTGTCATATCACTGCCAAGTTCATTATGAACTGCGGATATTTATTTAAATGATCAAGAGAAACATTGTCCACACCTCAAATACAAAGACTAAAGCATTTTTGTTTATATTACCATTGTCCCAGAGGACAGGGTGTACTGGACTGAGACTGGAACATTCTCTGCCCTGGACACATCTCGTACTGTTGCTGATATAACTGCTGTGGCTAGCTGACCAGCTTGATGACTGCATAAAAACAAATTAATCAGGTTTAAAAATTATAATGTAAATCTTAAAAAAGAAAAATACAGAAACAAATCATTTTAAATTAATTTGGAGAAATAATGTAGGGTTCCAACTAACCGCTTACTGTCTCTCTTTTGGTGGTCAAGGGTCTTGGCCTCTAGTTTCTCCATCTTTAACGGGCGACTGTAGTAAGTGTGAATAAACATCACCTCCTCGTGGCCTGACAAGCAAAAAATTCAATTTCAAAACAACAAACATCAAATGACAAGTCAATAGCCCCATTCATGTATTATTCACTTCGTAAACTAAGAAAAATATAGCGGTCAGGTATAGATATCACTGAAAAGCTTCCTAACCCAGAGAGAAGATCCTCTGCACTTCTGACTCGGGAATCAGGATCTCATCATAGCTGCTGAACTGACTGCCGTGGACCGAGGGCTTGTAAACACAACTGCAGCTCATCTGTGACAGCCTCCGTGGTTCAAGTTGAATATCTGGAAATCCATAAATCTTATTTTTATAACCACCTTCAGTACACATAACATAGTGGTTTGTGGAACACCCTTAGATACTGATGCCCAGATTTTATTCATAACAAACTACAAAATATTATATTTAATACTCCACCATTTAATATAGAACTATGATCCTTATTTGTCAGAATAAGTAAATGTTATATACTCATACTCGTATATAACGTGACTTAGACTGCTCTGTACCCATGTTCTTTGTTGACTTGGTAAAGCTTTTGCGTTCTGCCCAAAGCTTGTCCGCCAGTGTCCACAGCAGCTTGTCTATGCTTTCTACAATACTCAATGATCCACTGTGGTTCTACAAAAGTAAAGAAAGAAAACTCAAAAATCAAGTGTTCAAATCCATTTCCAAACCAAAATGTTTGCGCCAAATAAAGTCCAAACAAAAGAAGCCATCAACATATACCTCACTTGCTCCCAAATCCTTCCACCGGTCGGTCATATCAGGCTCGATGAGTCTGCTGGCTAGTTCTAAGCAACTGCTGATCATGGATACAAAGCTAGGAATTTCACTGCGTTGAGTAACTGATGTCTTCTCAATGGTTTTGATGAGATACAGAAGATCAGAATGTGTGATAATATCAGCACTGCTGTTCAAAACTCTCAAAATGGTCCTCAGGAGAAAGCTGTGGCGAGTAAGTTCATTTGCCAGGAAGAGAGATGCATTTTTACTGTCAGTGTCCTGTTAAGAAAGAATAAAATATCACTGAAGATTTGGGTTTTTGTCACAGTGACTACTCTGATTTAAGATAATACAGGTGAAAAGACTTAAGACAAAATGGCCATTTCTCCCATTGAATTTGAGTGTTTTTAGCATAACTAATAAAAAGCAGCCGTAAGCTGTGTTTAACTCACGGGCTTGGAATGCAACTCATTGCTGACTTGTGTGAAGAACGGAGTTCCTGGCAAACCAAAGGAGTCCAACTGCTCTGAAATACAGAAATAAAACACTTAATTTCAAATTATAAAAAGCCAGTTGATATTGTTTTTTGCTAAGTTATTGGACATGGATATTGGATATATGGATTACCTTTGTGGAACAGGCAGACGCTTCCCCTATATGACGTGCACGAGTCAGAGATCCATTTCCCACTTGCTGGATCAAAGGTTACACAGGCCGTAGACATGTGGACATCTGAAAAATTATGATGAAAACTTGAATCCAGCCAAGGGTTGGCAAGTTGGTCATGTGGGTGACTCTTAATACCTGTAATGAAACATCCACAAAATAAAGTCATACTTTACTCAATGTGAACTTATTAAGTGCAATCATCTGTCTAAGGCCACCGAACAGCAGTCAGCCCAAGTTAGCATCTAGACTGCCAAATGTGGTGATGTCACCATGAGTCATAGTTATCACACTCTCCAAATTCGGGTACATGTAAAGACCATATGTCTTCACTTCAGAAAATGAGTTTTGGGTCTGTTAGTCATTTGGTGGCTCCGTGTCAATATATGTTTTGATGGGTGGATCACATGATTACAGCATGTATGAAATATTTACAACCATTTTCGCCTGAGGTTAGCAATCATGACTTGGCTGAGACTTGTGGCATTCACATGAAGGAAGAGTGGAAATTATTATGTATAGATGTAAGGGAGGTAACTCATTAGAGTTTGTAGTTAAAACCATGTAAGGTGCAACCGTATAACCACATCGGCTGACTCTACCTTGACACAGTGAGTTCCCCCTTCGTGTCTGCAGGGAGGTCTCTATTTCCAGGAGAGATTCGCTCCATTTGAAAAACAAACCAGAAGAAACGAGTGAGCAATCTTTTTCCATGCTTCGGATTTCACTGTCGAGCAGCACACTATCCCAAATATACAACTGTGTGATGTTTCCACAGAGCGCTTTGTCACTTTTGTATCCTCCAAACGTGTCCTGCTCCTGCCCAATGATGAAAAGACCATCACCCTTGATATGGTCAGGTGTGTTAAGAGAGCTACCAGATCCAACCTTTGTTCCATTGGCCCAGATGGCCCACCTTCCACCATTCCCAACCCAACTCGCACATACAAAGTGCCAGGAAGCATCGTTGGGAAGGGCTGGTATGTAAGTGGTATTCGATCCATGCACTATCAATGCAAGTTGTATAGGCTCGTTCTCTGTTATTCTTGCTTGGAGTTGAAGCTCATTGATGAACGACTTTATGGAATATGAGAATACGGTAGAAAGTCCTTTGCAGGTGGGATTGAACTGGAGATGAGCACAAACAGTAAACATTTCCATGTTAAGGAACTTGTGGCGAAGCCGAGCGGACTTTCGGTGCGGGCGCGATGGAAATTCCAACATGTAGATATCTGGAGTGCCTGGAAAAATATTTACTGTGAGCAACATTTCAAAGCATTGAATATTCGGTAAATTATCTTTTTCGACCACTGAGTTAGTAATTACTGAATGGTAGAATTGTACAAAAAAGAAGAGCAATGCTTGTTTTAAGGCACTTATACAACTTGAATTGTTTCAACATCCCAACAGTGTCTACAATCACTGCTGGGCATCATAATTTTATATATAAACAAGCATTGTTGTAGACACAGGGAATATGGCATGGGTTGCTCACCACTCATCAGGGATATACTTTCTTTTTCTATCCATACAGGCTGAGTGATGTTCAGAGACTGAAGAAAACTGTTCAGGTTTTGGATCTCTTCAGAACTGGATGCCACTGCCAGGGTCCCTGACCGCTGATGGCATAGCGCCCTAGCCGCGGACCATTGCTGTCGATCTGGTACGTACTCATAATAAGAGTCCTCATGTGTCAACATGGGTCGACCCTCCGCTGTAAACAAACGCATTCACATATAGAATAACACAGAATGCATCCCATATAGCTCACATTTAGCATTTTACATCGCATTAACTTCTCGCTAAGAAATGTGTTGCTTTAATTTTTCCTTAATTGAACTTTTAATGATTAAAGTTTAATGCCAGCTAGTTTTGAGTTAAGACCGACCAAAAAATATCAATTCTGCCAAACTTTCATTTTCACTTCATCACTTTTAGCATTTAATATTAAATTAATATGCGTCATTTCAAGTCTTTATGACATCCACAGAACACAAAAGATGATGTTTAAAAAAAGCTATTAACCAAACAACTTGGCACCCTATGGTCTAGACTGCAACACCAACGCAAGTGAATGGGTTACCAACATTCTTCAAAATATCTTCTTTTGCCTTCTGTGGAAGAAATAAGGCATACAGGTTTAAAAACTGTGAGTAAATGAGGACGTAGTTTTCTTCCGGATGAACTATCATTTTAATGTCACAAAACTTGAAATAATTGATTTTTGAAAATTAAATAATAAATATAAACAATAAACTCTCTTAGATTTAGAAGATACATCACATATTATTTTAAATAAAAGCCTTATAAATGTATTATTTTTAGTACCTTTCTCCATGCAATGATGGATGAGGACCTGGAAAATAATGTTGTTATATTATTCAATAAAATAATTAAATTTCTCATATAAATCTACATTTTAATAGGAGAATACTTACAATAAAATTGGAGAAAATAATTTCAAGCAAATTCATCCTGCAAAATTAATATTTAAGTGTTAAAATGACAAACAGTTAAAGGTTTTGATATTAAAAAAATAATTAAAATAATAACCACTTGATACTCCAGTCACAAAACGTTAAAAGTTACATTAAAACGAAGCAAAAACAGAATATTACCTTTGAGTTGCTCCAGATATGTAAGAAAGTTTATTCACAAGTTGTAAATGTAAAAGTTTTATCTGGAAAGTAAAGATTTGAATGTTGACAGAGTTTTTCCGTTGAAATGCTGTGAAACTGTGAGGACTGAGTGACGTCATCAGAGGATGGAGCTCGCGCCTCCCGCGCTTCGCCTCAGTAGCGCTGACCACGCCCACCCAGAGATACACTGTGACGTACACACCCAATACTAAATAATTATAATAATTATAATTATTAAACACTAACTTGACCTTATTTGTGTAATGTAGTGGCTTATACAAACCGGAAATTTAGCTTGTTACATAAAAATTATTTTTTTGTCATGGTTTACCTCATTCCTGAACTTCCACAGAGATGAGATATTTTGAAGAAAGTTACTAACCACCCCTTGGCCTCAAGGGAATAGACACGAAACTAATGTAAAAACTACCTAAACTACCTATTAAACTGATTATTAGGTTACCAACAACCCACTGCACAATACAAAAGAAGATATTTTGAAGAAAGTCAAACAGGTTTGAAAAGTTTAAGTAAATGACAAATCACTTTTCATTTTTGGGGGAATTGTCACTTTAAATAAACAAAACACATGTTATTGTAAGTAAAATATTAGAATCACCTATCTGTGACAATTAACAACAATAATTTGAGTGGCTTTGATCTATAAAATATTTTTTTTATTTAAAAAAATATATATTTTTACTTTATTTGTAATTTATATATATTTTTACACTTCATATTTAAACAAAAATATATTTTTTAAAGAAAGTTAGTAAACATCCATTAACTTCTAGGGTGTAAACTCAAAACCATTGCAAGTGTATGGGTTATCAACATTCTTCAAAATATCTTCTTTTGTTTTATGCAGTAGAAAGTCAAACTGGTTTGAAAAGTTGACAACTTTTAAAAATGACAACGGAGTTTTCTTTTTTATGTGAACCGTCACTTTAAATGTCGCAAAACTTATAATACAAACGCATGACACTTGTTACTATTATAGTCAAATATTAGCATCACCTAAATTAATGTAAAAAACAAAACTAATATAAAAACTACCTAAACTACCTATTAAACTAATTAATAGGTTACCAACATTCTACTGCACAAAACAAAAGAAGATATTTTGAAGAAAGTCAAACGGGTTTGAAAAGTTTAAGTAAATGACAAATCGCTTTTCATTTTTGGGGGAATTGTCAATTTAAATATAACAAAACACTTGTTATTGTAAGTAAAATATTATCATTACCTATCTATGACAATTAACAACAATTATTTGAGTGGCTTTGATCTATAAAATACATTTTATTTTTCTATGTAATAAAAGATATACTGTTACACTTTCTTTTTAAACAAATATTTTGAAGAAAGTTATTAACCACCCGTTCACTTCTAGGGTGTAGACTCAAACCCATTGCAAATGAATAGGTTACCAACATTCTTTAAAATATCTTTTGTTTTGTGCGGAAAAAGTCAAAATTGTTTGAAGTTTAAGTAAATGACAACTGAGTTTTTGTTTTTATGTGAACCGACACTTTAAATTTCTCAAAACTTTTAAAACAAACTCAAAACACTTGAAATTGTAAGTAAAATATTAGCATCATCTATGTATGACAATTAACACTAATTATTTGAGTGGTTCGGTCCAGTAAATAATTTGTAATAATTTAATAATAAATATTCTTTTACTTTATTTGTAATTTATATATACTTTTACTCTTTATAATTAAAAAATATTTTGAAGAAAGTTCTTAACCACCCGTTCACTTCTAGGGAATAAACACAAATCCATTGCAAGTGAATGGGTTACCAACATTCTCCAAAATATCTTATTTTGATTTGTGCAGAGGAAAGTCAAACACTTTCAAAAAGTTTAAGTAAATGACAACTCACTTATCCTTTTTGGGGGAACCGTCACTTTAAAGGTCGAAAAAATCATGATACAAACTCATTATACTTGTTACTTTTATAAGTAAAATATAAGCATTAGCTATGTATGACAATTAACACCAATATTAAAACACCATTAAAGTTTTTTTGGTCTTTAAAATAAATATTATATTTTTTTATTTAATAATAGATATACTTTTACTTTACATGTACTTATATATAATTTTACACCTTATATTTTAAAAAATATTTTGAAGAAAGTTATTAACCACCGGTTCACTTCTTTGACTCAAGACAATGCAAGTGAATGAGTTACTAACTTTCTTCAAACTATCTTTCGTTTTCTGAGGATAGAAAACCATACAGGTTGGAAAATCGTGAGTCAATCTTTGTCAAAGTTGCCATCAATTTAATTCTTTGATGTAATTTCTGTTTAGCAATCCAATAGTGACTAGGACATTTTTATAACATGTTATTTCACTCTATTGTTGGAAAACACAATACACAACATTATAACTAGTCATTCTTTTTTATTTTATAATCAAATGTATGAATAACCTTTTTATAACCCTCTTATCCTAATGATGCTGCGTGTCTTTTTTTTTGGAAATTGGCAGGCGGCATCACCAGTACCATCATTTACTATCAATTACATGGGCTTTAAAAGTTAATGCTCAACTTCTGGAAAAGTTCAATTCATTAAAGAGGACACAAGCCTGAGTCCCAGTGGGCGTTTATTCCTAAAGTATAAATTAGCATTAAACGGTTACATGATCCAGAGAAAATGCCTCTACGGCTGCCAAAAGACACATTTTCATGCCTATGAAATTGTAAAATGCCTGTGCTACCAAGCCTGTGCAAAGATTTCAAGTGCAAATATAGTCAATAGTAAAGTGTTTTCTAAATGAATTATATGCGGTCTGAAAATAAATGAGCCGGTTAATATAATTACAGCCTTAAAAAATGTGTGCCTGCTCGCAATGTATACACATACAATTTTCAAACATTATCCAAAGAAATCCGTTCATTGAACCCTTATAACTTATAAGAAATCTACAGGTTATAAGATAAATATTGTACGCCATTTTGCCCTTAACCATTACACACTCAAGGTTATGCTTAGTACACATACACTGTGCCCACACTAGACCCAGCGGGCATCTCTGGAACATGTGCTTATACCTGAGGAAAGCGAGTATACAACTTTAGGAACTGTTCGATTTTTGTTGCCATATCCAGGATCTTGCAGCTCGGTGTTAGTCAAGCGGTCATCAGCGTCCAGCAAACGCACATCATCCGTGCATTCGTCCAAAGGCCCCGTCAAAGAGCGCAGAGCCGAGTGCACGTCATCGCGGGCGGCCGTGGCACGCTTTACGCACGGAAGCCGAAGACTGTCGGCGCGCCCTCCGCCCAGTTGGCGCGGAAGACTGTCGATGACATCATCAATAGTCTTGGAAGAAGTCTGAACCGCTTGCCTAAGGGAACCGAGGCCAGCGTCGCTGCCTCTCCCTACATCAGAATCAGACATCATAGAATAAAGTCAAGTCACATTTGTCAAAACCCAAAACTGGAAATGATTTTTATTGTGGAAAGAATGAGATACCCTTCAAGGAGCTCGACAGCGAGGAATGGAGGTCCGTGAGAGCCTGGTTTAGTCTGAGGACTTCAGAAGCCATGTTTTGAAGTTCATACATGTCCGAGGCTTCGCTGTTTTCGTTACGAGTCTCGATGGAGTCTGAACTCTCCTGTAAAAAGAAAACCTTTACGTTTTGAGCTATCATGGCTATTCTCTTGCGTGTCATTTACAATATCAGTTTTTCTACTAAAGAACACAAATCTCTCGCAGTGGCGTACTTTCAAGACACAACTTCAGAATTAAAAGGAAAGCTAATGGGTCTCTTGTTCGTTTCAGGCCATCGAGTTCATGCAGGGTGGCGGTAATGGTCCGTGGGTATCCATTGTTTACCCTGGCATCCCATTCTCTCTTTGAACAATACCAACGAGCCTGTAGTTTGTGTATTAAAGATAACAGTTACAGCCACATTAAAGTGAGAGATAACACACCACTCAATCCATTTATTTTCTAAACACCAGTACGGCCCAAGACGCGCGATAAGAGGTTTAGGTGTGTCGTTTTACAAGCGCAGTGAAAGCCAGTCTGCCTCGGCCATTGCGGGGGTGGTCATCAATCCCAAACATTTGATCTTGGATGACGGCGGCGATGGCGGCTGTTTGTAAGGCTTACCGACAAACTGCAGTTGATGTAGCTTTGTAGAGCAAGGGCCACCTCCACCATTCTGGTTTTCAGACTCTTTAAGGTCTAAAAGAGATTTCAAGATGATATCAAGGGTTAGGTTGTAATTTGAATAAATCACAGCATTAATGAACTTTATAAAGATTTCCTTTAATGCCAACAGAACTAACTTGTGTTTTAGGCTGCGCTATCTGAGCGTCTCGAAGCATCTGTTTAGTGATGAACAGACAAGCGTCGAGAAGAGCAGTCACACCTCGACGCATCCCGTCCTGCAAAATATCCGAAATCGACCTCTAGGGAGAAAAAAAAGTACACAATTCGAATTGTTTTTAATAACTTAACAGCCGAGAATTAGTTCTTAGTTGAACCCTTCAAAGTGATGGAGGCGGTCTAATTTGCTTATCTATGTTAATGTATATACTTAATGAAGCTAAGATGTTAAGTTATATTTCATGTAAAGTTGTTTCAAAACATTTATTTTTATGGCTAAATATGTAATTTTGATGGTTGAGGATTAGTTTTAAGGAATGACATTATCAACCTCAGGGAGGGTTTAATGTCTTTAAATATGTATTCCATCACAAATCTGCATAATGTTTCATGATAACGATGTTTAAAAAATATTTATATACACTGTAAAAATTAATTGATGTGGCTTATTAAATATCATAAAATTAATTTAAATTTATACAATATTATAAACATTAAATGGATTTTTTTAGTGGAAATTATTAAAAGGATTGATTAAAAATACAACAGTTATTTTACATACACACTACTTAAACAGTATGATTAATCATCTCAAAGCATTTAAATCAACGAATTTTTGTAAATTGTTTCACCAAAAATCGCAGAACAAAATGTTTGAGTGTAAATAAAAAAATATTGCTTTGCTTGACATGTTTTGCAGCACTATTAATAACATTACATTTGCATTTTTGTGCTTTACAAGGGCTGTCAAAACCATTAACTGCGATCCAGAATAAACATTTGTGTTTACATCATTTATGCCTGTGGATTGTGCATATTGATTTTATATTCACAAACAAACACATCTATTCAAGAATGTCATTTAAATAAATACTGTACATCTGCATTTATTAGACCAATGTTTCCACATGAATATTTAGAAATGTACGGGTGTGTGGATGAATACGATTTTAATATGCAAAGATCACAGACGTACAATTATGTAAACACAAACCTTTATTCTGGATGCGATTCCTGTTTTTGACTGCCCTAGATTTTAAACACAGTATTATGAAAGATGATGAAAAACTCACACAGCCTATGACCTCTGAACTGAATTCAGTCAAATGAAGATCAGTCCCGCTCGCTGCCGCCAACAAGCCGATGAAGCCGAGAGCAATGTTCAGACACTTGGCAACCTTCCTCTGGGCCTCTGTGACCATGGAGTTGATCTCAGAGTCACAGCCCTGAGTAAAGATTATTTAATGACATGATAAAAGTGTTCATGTTTGAATTAATATTTAGATAAATATTACCTTAATATGAATAACGAACTTTATTAAAGTATTACACGCCATTCCCATTTTTATTTACTTTTCTCAACAACGTTTATTATAAAATCGTTGATGCAGTAAACAGTTCCACGACTCTTTCTTAACTGCATCTGCACCTGAATGAGTAACTGAAGGTAGCCTCCGATCTTTTTGACCTCCATCTTGAGCTCGTCAGCTGTCTGGGACACCGTGTTCGAGTTGGTCCTAACGTTGGAGATCCAGTGCTTTGTAATAAACACGGCCCTCTCCACAGCAGACGTGGCTTTCACTAGATGAGTCTGGGCTTCGGTACTGCAGGCAAACACTGTTCCAACATACATAAAGGGAACAAAATGAGACTCTTTGTCATGAAAGGGACATCAGCTTTGATGCTGAACTGAATATTGACACTGATGAATGGTTGTTGATCTAGTTTGGCTAAAGAAGCTCACAGTTCTCCTGACCGTCGTCGTCAAGGTGCTCGTAAAGGTCCGTGATGGACTTCACGGCACCGTTCACGGCCAGCAGATCTAGGGTCAGTTGGTCGGCCAAGCTCTCTTCCTCGTTGGTGGATTGGCAGGAGCGAAGTCGGGCGATGGATGCGCCGATGAGGTCTTTGCAAATGGAAGGGAGGGCCGAGTCAGAGGTGCTGGAGTGGAGGGTGGGCGGCTCTCTCATACCCATCAGCCCTGATGACACATAAAATAAAAGGTTTTCAAACATTGATATAAAATCCTCACCACCTCCCGAGTGCCTTTCTTCTGCAGAACACAAAAGATATTTTGAAGAGTGTTGCTAACCGAACATTGGCGGTACCTATTAACTTTGATCGTGTGGCCAACCATTGCAAGTGAATGGGGACTGCGATTGTTAGTAAGCAACACTTCCTTTTAAATATTTTCTCTTGTGTTCGGTGGAAGTCAAACAAATAACGACACAATTTTCATTTTTGGGGAATTATCATTTTTATGAAAAGAAAGAAGAACTTTACCACTACACTGTGATGGAGCACAATGTAAGCTCTGAATGGGGTGCACTCTGATCTCATACAGACGGCCAGAAATCCTCCTGCTCTTTAATAAACTTCTACTCCTGAAGCGGATAAAAACATACAGAGTGAGAATTCAGAATAACAAACAAACAAGAGCCGAGCTTATATCTTTAACCGCCGCTACCACCCTTTTAGAGTCGGTTAATGTCACTTGCGTCATGCGCACTTAATGGCGGGGTGTGAAGTATGGCATTTGAACAACGTTCCATACACATCATTTCTAAAGAACATTTTCCAGGTTCTAAAGTTCGTAAACACAGATCTTGTATTAAGACACACAGGAGATACAATCACTCACGTACAGATGAGAAATGTAACAGTTTTTGTTTGGTATAAATACTTGTATTGAATGTGTCAGTAAAATTTGGATTGGATTTTATAAGCACGATTTTTATTTTTTATAAACGGTTAGAGCGTGCACAAATACATCCAATATTATGTTTACTTTTATTTTGCAACTGTGTTTAAGCAGTTGTGATTTATTTTTGGCCTGCACAACATTAATATAACCAAAATATCACAAATATGCATTTTACACGTTTGCACATTGTCAGATTTGTTTTAACGTGTCGATTAGCAAAACGTGGCTGTCTATTGTCAAAGTTGAAAAGTCATATCACTTTAATAGAGTTTAAATACAATTTACAAACAAAGCTTTCTTATATTGCATAATAACCTATGAGATCCATTTGTTTTTTAACAAAATCATTTTCATTATTGTAATTCGACTGAAAGTCAAATAAAACTCAATGTTTTTAATTTTGTACTACACAAAAGTAATATATGTTTGCCCACATGAGAAGAAAAAGTACTGAAGAATTTACTCACCATACAGACCATAAAAATGATATTTTGAAGTAAGTTGGTAATCATACAAAACTGCCACCGTTCACTTTTTTAACAGAATTGCCACTGCTGTTACCAATATTCTTCAAAATATCTTATTTTATGCTTTGCAGAAAAAGAAAGTCACACCGCTTTAAAATGCCAAGCGTTAGGGTTAGAAATGACGACAGACATTTGATTTTGGGTAAACGATCACTAAGTATACAACAGTATTTACTCAAAACTACAATGAAATTGATAGAACAGATGTTTCCTAAAGAAAATAAATGTATGGAAGTGTGCCATCAGTATATTTGTTTTTAACCTTAAAATAGGAAAGTACACTTTCATAAACTAGAAATGGGCCAATTAATCCCAAGAGCTATTAGTACACAAACCGGTACACTACTAGTAAATTAATATGAGTATGTGTACTAAATATAAGTATATTTTACCATTATATTTATAAGAAAGAATACTTGAATATCATTTTTATAAGAAATTACACATTGAAAAATTGGAATTTTAAAAATATGAAATTGGACAAATTAATTGTCGTTCCAAATATAGAGCAAATTCTGTTTCCATGCCTGGATTTTGTGATTCGGGATGTTTAATGCATTGCAGAAATCACATGACCCCAAAAACAGGCAATTCACAGTACTGCATGTTACTTTTTTTCCAATACCACAGCTCTTGTTTTGTGTAGTTAATGCTTTAAACAACGTGTTTTTCTTCACAGTTCTATGAAAGGGTTCATGTGCCCATCATGATTTCTGCCATGCATTAGGGCGGATTTGCATTCACAATGCATTCCCGTCACGTTTCTCGCCTACCTCCAAGCGATGTAGGAGTGACTCAACCACAAAAAGCGGTTAACTTGCGGTAAAATCCGCCTAAACTCACCAGGTGTAAACGTGGTAAAACAGAGGAAGCCACGAGGGAAAAAGTAAGTGATCGCATGCAAAACTAAACCAGCTGTGAGAACAGAGACTTCTCAGAGGAGTGAAAGGGGGTTTTTAGGCTTTTTGTTGATCAGACCATTTACCAATATTGAGGTTGGCAGTTTGCACATGCCCATATAAGCAATAAAATGGCAAAGCTGAAAAATGGAAACGCAAAGGGGAAAAAATGGTGGAGAATAAAAGAAGGAATGTGCTGCTTCCTCGACTTTTCCATTCTGCTTGGTTTACAAGGGAAAAAAACATCACGATGGAAGAAGAAACAACAGCATTAATTCACGGGAACATGGATCATCTCCTGTGCTTTTCTGTACAGGAGAGCACAAGTTCCTTTATGGAAAACTCGAGATCAATGAATTGAAATACCTTCTGCGAGAGAAGGAGGAGGTTGAAGAAGAGGCCGATAAGTCCTGTTCCCACTCATCATTAGGGTCGTAAAACACGTCATCATCTTTAGGACCGCTCTCCCCCTACAGCCAATAAACATCAAACTTGATTTAGCTTCGGATTCTTTTATGGTAAGAAGCAGGAGCGCCAGCGCTACATGCTTTCTGGTGTATTGACTAATTACAAGGAAATAAAAAAAGAAAATCTATTATCGCGCTTAAAGAGCCATGTTCTGCATTAAATATTTAACACCGGATGATGTCCTAGGACATCCCACATTTCAGTCCTCGTCTACCACTAATTACAGATATCTGGACCAATGATATTTCATGGTGGGCAGAGTTTATTCAACCCAATAGCAGTTTTGATTGACAAACTATTTTGTCACACATAATCTACCTAAATAAATATGATGCTGATTGTTAACTAAAGCAAGAGAAACACTTCTTCTTTAAGCCCACCTGCTCGAGTTCCCTCATGCCGGCTAAGTTGCTCTGAAACTTCTCCAGACTCCAAAAAGTGGAAATCCCCAGCTTTGTGTTCTGAACTTGGACCTGCAGCAAGACGTCTCCACCGCCGTTTTCTTTATCATTTCCCTCGTGTCTGTGGGCAAAAAGCATATTCTATCCCATTCCATCCAATATGTAACCTGTTTGCGACCTTCTTGTCATTTCAAACCTGTATGACCTTTTTATGCAGAATACAGAAGAGGATATTTTGAATAATGTTGGCAACTGGCACCCATTCACTTGCATTAGTTTCCGTACGATAAAAGTGAATGGGCGCCACCGCTGTCCGGTTATCAGCTTTCTTCTAAATATCTTCTTTTGTATTTTGCAGTGATCCAAATCACTGCAAATATGAAAACGTCAAGATAAGCAAACGTTTTGAAAATGTATATTTTTGGAAGCAGGATAAATCTTTCATCTAATAAGAAAAAAATGTGCTACACTTGTTTTGGAAATTTTCAGTCCAAATTGGAGCATTTTCAGAAAAATGATCAGTGTGCGCATTACCAAAAAGTCATCTAATGATGAAAATATTCATTCTAAAATGGCTTCGCCAAAGTCTGTTACACAGTGGTTCGGAATAATCACTCCCTGTACCGTCTTCACGGTCTGTGTTCCAAAAGAGCAGTCCCACCTCCAAAAGCAAGAGGTATTGTTACAAGGAAAGAAGTCCAACTTCCATTTTTCTGTTTAATTCTTTTTAATGTTTCTTGCAATATTTCAGTTTTGCGTATCAATTTAATTCGCACCTTGAATGGAAGCATAATAATCTGTATAACTGTACCTGCTGAAAACTGTGTGCTTCCTGAGCTTGGCGCTGATTTTGTTCGCTTCCTCAATCATCAAAGACAGCTTCAGAGCATCCCACTGGGGATGAGCTGCAAACACTAAAAAAGCAAAAGATGATCAATAAGAAACTGTTAAAAAAACACCATGATGAATTCTGAATGAACCTGGATGTGTTACGCACCTAATTTAGGGGTTTGATTCCCTCTCTGAGCACGTTTTTTCTCAATCTGAGCGAGATCCTCTGCTATCTTCCTCTTCTCGGCCTCAAGGGCCTCCACAATTTTAGCCTGCCGGACAACGTGGTCAGCCATAGCCTGAAAGAAGCAGACACGTAAATTGAGATGTAAGGAAACACTATGATGGATTAAATCATAATTGTTGGATTATCTCTCTCTTAAGTCTGACAACAGGTTCAATGTCACTTGGTCACCTGTTTGGTGGCCTGGGTCTCCACCTGCAGACGCTTCTTATGCGTGTGTACTTCGTGCTCCAGAAGAGTCTTAGCCGTCTGCAACTGTTCGATCTGACTGACGGCTCGCTGTTTGTCCTGCTCCTGGACTCTCTTCTTCACACCTTCCTCTTCCTGGAAACAAATTGATTGGTAAAAAATTTATGTCTTAGAATTTCCATAAAAAAGTATTGTATATGAGCATTTCTTCTTACCAACTCTCTCTCTAGGGCTTTGATACGATTCTCATACTGGATCTTCTGCTCGCTCAGCTCCTGCTGTGCCATTTCTTTGGCCATCTGGATCCCCTGCATCATCTCCTCTTTGGCCTTCAATCGTGCCGCCTGGATTTCAGCCTCAAGCCTACAATAAAAATTGATATTTAATTAAAATTCTTTTATTAAATGTTACATTAACTATTACATCCAAAAAGTATAGCTCTAGAGAGAGGGAGAGAGAATTTCTAAATATATTTGTTTATTAATGATTAAAATATTTGTCAATATTTATTAAATTAAACATTTTCACGTTTATTATGTTACTTTTATTAAGGATTCGATTGTTATTGATTAATCCTTTTAACAGACCTAATTTATACACATATACAAACGATCTTGGTTGTTATCATTGATGCATTTATCAAAATATCTTCTTTAGCTGAAGAAAGAGTGTTATATAGGTTTTAAACCTTTTAAGTACATTAAATAGCTTTTATACAAAATCTCACAAAGTTAAAAGCTTTAAATGTTTCTTTTTTAAAGCTAGTGGTGCTTGCTTAACTTAAATTCTAAGAGAACAGGATGTGAAAGAGTGGGGTGGTAACTCACTGAGCCCTCTGGGCCAACAAGAGTTCGTTTTTGGCAAACTCAAAGTCTCTCTGACCGTCTCCGGCATTCCAACAGGAAGCACGTTTGCCGCTTTGAACCTCAGCGGGGTGGTTGAAGCGAAAGTAGTGATCGCCTCCGAGAATCACACGATCACCCTTAAACAGACACGAGAATACATAAATACAAACCCTCAATATCTAATGGTGCTTTTTTCCAAATGTTTGTTTTTATTTGTCAATGTTTATCCTATTCTGATTTAGCATCAGTAAACGGCTCTTGCTGGTGCCAGATCTGCCACACAACACTGTCATTGGAATCGTGGATGACTCCAAAGGGTCATCCGGTTCATCCTGTCACTTACATGGTGGAGCACAGTGCACTCGGACACGATATTTCCATTCACGTAGGTCTTGGCGTCCGGCATCGGTTTAATGCTGACGGTACCCTTTACATTGGAGATGACACTGAATGAATATAAACACAAAGGACAAGTTACAAAAATGACACAAAGGTCGAGACAGTCCAAAAAAATTTGCTTGCGTTTTTATTCCGCCTAGGAATGAATACAGTTTTTATTCGGTTAAGTTTTTGGGGATCTAAAAGGGATGTCTCCCAAAAATGTAAATACTGTCAACATTTACTTATATTATATTCATGTGATTTAAACCTGTGTGACTTCCTTTAATTTGCAAAAAACAAAAGAAGATATTTTGAAGAATGTGGGTAGCTCGCTTTGTATAAATAAAACCACAGACATTTTTTCTTCTCTTCTTTTGCGTTCCAAAGGACAATTTTTTTTCCCAGTTTTTCTGCAATCAAAATCGATCCATCTCACCAGTGCTCATCAGCGATAAGAGCTCCAGAAAGCTGGATGTCATGGGCCGAATCCGACTTGAGCTTGCCGACTTTAGTTTCGCCCTCTTTAATCATGTACAAGAGCATCTCCGACAGCTGCGGATCTTCATTCAGGTTCACGAGGTTAGGCAGCCGGTTATCCACTTTAAAGGTGACCCCAGAACGCTTAGCAAGGTAAAGAGAGACAAAGTAAGAAACGTAGAGAAAGATGAACCATGAAACACATTCAGTAAAGGCGTATCAATCATTCGGTTGTGAGGTCTTTAGGTTATTTGAATGATCGATTCACCTGCAACTCTTTGGTCTCTTCACGTTTTCTCTTTTCTGCCTCTTCAAGCTTTTCCTTCCAAGTTCTTCACATGATAGGATAAGAATTTGTTAGACACATGTGTAACACTACAGACAATCACCAAAATTGCAAAAGATTGTTTCTCAAACAAAGTAAATTAAAAATAAATTCAAATTATTATATTGCAAGATTTTCAACAAATTTATTTTTTAAAGAATATAATTCTATTCTTTTTAAATAAATTTGTTGAAAATCTTATATATCTATTTATTAGTATTATGAAAAATAAATTATATATAGTATATAATGTAATCCCTAACTTTTGGTTATCTCACCTGTGAGCCTCAGCCATGTCTTGCTCCTGTTGAGAGAGTTTGTTCTTAAGAGCTGCGATCTCTTGTTGAAACAGTCTCATTTTCTCCGGCTCGACTCCTTGAGAGCTCATCTGAGCCGCCCGGAGTTTCTCCACCTCGGCCTTTAGTTCTACATGGGAAACCAAAGTTAAAAACCTACCATCTCTCACTCTTCAGTTTTTCCAAACCGGAATACATTTATTTCTTTGGATAAACACTTGCTTGTAACCAAACCGTTCTTGTCTACTTTTGACTACCAAATAAGAAGAAACATTCTTCAAAATATCTAATTTTGTATTCAACAGCACAAATGTTAAAGTAATTTTTACTAATTCAAGTCAATGGGGTATGACCATTTTTCGTGAGCATTCTTCCAAATATCTTTTCCTGTGTTTACCAAAGAAAATTATACGGATTTGAAACTCATAGGTGAGTAAATGATGACAGAAACTTTATTTTTCAGTGAACCATCTCTTCAATTCCTATGAGTGGTTTGACAGCACACGAATCATTGAAGGAACCTTCATTTCTGTGATTGCAGCGCCTTCTAGAGGACTGACAGTATAATGTCATATATCCCAAACAAACAAACAAACAAATAAACAAATGCTGTATCACAGCTACACTCTACATGATCTCTACATCATGTAATGTCTGGTTCTGACCTCGGATCAGTTTGGCGTTGGTGTCCTCGTTGACTTTGGCTGTGTTAATGATCATACGGGCCTGCTGGGCGTATCGCAGGGTGCTCATGCTCTCCTCCATGTAACTGGCCGCAGGACTCAGTGTGGCGATCATGGCAGTCTTGGAGTTCCCACCGAGACTTTCCTTCAGTAGCCTAAACACAAGATGACACAAATCGATAGACATTAATGGCTTATCCTTCCTAATCGACATTCTGTGCTATGTACATTGCTTTACTTTATGAATTACAATATGACAGATGACATTTGACACAATATCAGAAACAGATATTCATTTATGACACCTCTTACCATGTCAGCACTGACTCTCTGTACGGGGTGAAGACCTTCTTTCGGCTCTGAGCCTGTTCTGAGAGTGATGAGATCACTTTTCCTAATGTGAGCAATGACTTGTTGATGCTTGCTCCCTCCTGAAAAAATATGATGAGTTTATTGCAAGTCCACAAATTGTGCATCGCGACACATGAACCTAAAGAATAAAATTGATAAGGATTGCGAAGAAAACCAACAAACCATACAAAATAAATCACTCAAGTGTGATTTATGCATGCTTTTGTGATTTCAAACATATACGACTTTCTTTAACCTGCAGAACACAAAAGAACATATTTTGAAGAATGTAGGCAACCGGACATCAGTGGCCCTTCGATTGTATGGACTCAGAATCAATGCAAGGGAATGGGTGCCAGTGGCCAACATTCCTCCAAATATCTTGTTTTTGATCATGACATTGATGTCGGTTTTGGTGAACTTTCAATCTAGAGCAGATATTGGATCACGGATTACCCTAAGCCGGTCTCCACTGGTCTGGGCTGAAGTACAACGCTCACTTCCGGCCAAATCCACCAGGTTTATCCTGCTGGTGATGCAGTGATCATGTTCCTCCTCCTCCACAAATTCTGTCTGTATGTATGTGAAGGAAGAAACACCATCACATACATCGATTTAATAACGGTTGAAGACACAATAGGGTATACACTGCAAGAAGCTCCAACAGCTAAGGAACAGGAAGTCCATTTAAAAAATTGTGAGATTGTAGAGGCTTACTTTAGTTTGCGTCATGACCAGTGTAAAAACAGAGTGAGATCTTGAGCTTTTATCGTTCATGCCGGTGGCCGCAGTGGCTCTCTGTTTGTTTCCAAGCGCAAGCCAAGTCTGTAAAAACATGAGGACAAACCGATCAGCACTTCTGAAAACCAGAACCACAACAGGCAATTAATCAAAATAAATTAAAACAAATACCTGAATATCAGAATAAGAGGTGACCACATTCCTGTGAGAGATCAGAAGACATTTACTGAATAGATTTTAACTGGTGTATTCGCATCTTTAATTTAAAAATTGCATATACAGAAAATTTAGGACGTTTTTCAGTTTTCATGACTGCTGGTATAAAGTTTGCTTACGTAGACAGGTCCGCAACATAAGGTCCGAAAACTGGATGCTCCCTGACACGAAGCTGGAAATGCGCAAAGGTTTATATAGCTTAATGGAATAGTTCAAGCTTAAACTAGAAATTCTGATCTACATACAAATTGTTTAACATCTTTACATCCAACAATTTATATAATCAGAACTTCATTATATATTTCACATTACATTCCATAATACATAACTTTTTAACAATTACAACTTTTCAACAACTGCATCTCTTTGTTTTGGGACACAGAGAAAGATATTTGGAAGAATGCTTGTAACAGTTTTTGACTACAAGAGTAAAAAATACTTCATGTTTTGATCTATTGAACACAAACATTTTGATAAATTCAGGACAACAATAAAGTTTGAATACATTTTTTGTTTTTTACTACGGCGGGGAACAAAGAACTATTACAAGCATTCAACCAAAAATCTGTCACTGTGTTCAAAAAAATGTATACAGATTTGGAACCACTAGACAGCGTGTAAATTCACAAAATGTCTTTTTGGTGACAAACATCTTGAACATTACAAATAAAGCAAAAGAGTACACATAACTCAAAAAAATTGATGGCATACTTACGGGCATTTTCTTCTGATTTAGATCATCTTTTGGCACCAGCAAATCATGGATCTTCTCATTGTACACTTCGAAATAGCTCATCTCCAGATGACAGAAAATCTTTACATAAAAGTGTATTTGAAAATCACGTTTAACTCATTTATCAATCGCTGAACTTGCCAAACAAACTACAAACGAATATTATCTGTGTACGTCAGTTACCTCATTGGTGTCGGTCTTGGATAATCTCGAGAAAAGTTCCTCACAGAACCTGGGTATGACACCAGCTTCTTCCCCAAAACCCATCATCCTAAAACAAGAGCGTTTCTGTCACAATGTCTCAAACTTTTCAAAAGGAGCTAGTGTGGATAGAACAAAATGGGTATACAATTCATACTCTAAGTATTCATAAGTTAAACCTGATGCATCTTACTCACGTGTACGATTTCCCAGAACCAGTTTGGCCGTAGGCAAAAAGACACGTGTTAAACCCCTCAAACGCTCTTTCAAGCAAAGGCCGAGCCAATTTCTCATAGACCATCTTCTGACTGGCGAACTGTGCGTCTGATTCATCCACGGAGCAAAAAGAGAAGTCGAAATTAAACGTGTGGGTTTGCTTGGTGTCTGGATGCTGCACAAGCGTCTCCTGGTTGTTCATGAAGATCACCTGACGGGCTTTCTCGTTCTTCTCCCTGAACAAAAAGAGGAAAAACCTTCTCAGGTACACCGTGACTGACATACATCCATACACCATAGTTGAAATATCTCACCTTAAGCTGAAAGGTCTTACTCGAACGGCCACGGTGACAGCACTGTTCTCCATCTTCAGCTCTTCGGTAGGAGAACCGCTTGTTCTCACGGCTTCTACGGGGACGGAGGGTTCTCCTGAAGCAGGCCTGGTTCCTCCATGAGGTGTGGAGCTCATTAGAGGTGTAGGTCTTCTCACCTGTGGTGTGGGTGTCATGTGCCTATTTAAACCAGCAACCTGAACCTTCTCGCTGTTGGTTCCCCACCTCGGCCTCGCAGGTTCTCCGCTCACGTGTGGGGGTTTATGGGCGCCTAGGCCTGAAGGCTTCATGGACGTACCAGCCAACCTCTCGAAAACATCTCTCTTCACACTTAACTTCTCAAACTGAGTCCTTCTTGTGGGCGTCGACGCCGCTTGTTGGGTAGGATCAACCTTCCCAGAGCTGGTTTTCTGAGATGGCGTGCTTCCATGGATCTCCTTGAGTGTTGGATTGGTTTCAGACAGGACTTTGGTTTTGGTTATGGATCCCGTCCTGGTCCGTCTCTTCAGTGTCAGGCGTTTCTCGGCGGTCTGGTTCTCCTGGGTCGTTCCAGCCTGGTTTTTGGGAGTTTTGGTGCTGGCTTTGCGTTGAAGAGTGAGTCTTCCACTATGGGAAACTGGTTTTGTTGTGTTGTCAATGCATTTGCTGAGAGCTGAGATCACATAGGTCCTGTTTGTTTCTTTGGTTTTGTTGAAAGATGATGTAGTCTCTCCATCCCTTGATCCATCCATGCTTGTTATCATTCAACCCTGCAAACTTTCATTGAAACCATAGAGAGTTTAATCAACAAACATCACAATATTGTCAAAATTCAGTCACATAACAAATAATATTGATCACATTTAAAACCAACCTGCATGTGTGAAGATGTTTTGGTCAAGAGTCGTGCCTATAGAAGTTGCTTGCACCTATAGTTTGTATACAGTGAGGAACTGTCAATAAAAACAAAAGCTCACTGTAAGTGTGCCGCCATGCTGCCGCTTCGATTCAAAAACATCAGCCGCGCTGTCATTGGTCGTTCAGCGTGACGTGGGTCGCGCAGTGCTGCGCATGTGCGTGGGGCGCGCTAACGGCATTGAAGATTTTATTTGTTAAATATGTACTTAAATGTTTAACATGTGATGTTTAATATTTCCTGATTTTTTTAAAAGTGTAAAAAAGTATTATAAGAGGAATTAATAAAAAAAAATAAAAGCCATGTTTTTAGCGGATTGATTTTAATTTGTTTTATATTTTAAATATCATTCATTTTTGTTTTGACAAGACTGTAATATTTTAACAATTATAATATTAAAAGGTTAATATTAAATTAAAACTTTTCTTTTTGACCAATGAGTTACTAGTTGTTGTATTGACTAACCTTGCATGACGTCATATTTTAAAATATAATATTTATTAATTATTAAATTACACTTTTTTGCTTTGCATTGTTTATGAGATAGCACTTTGGTTCTGGTAAAGAATCCAGAAACAAATCAAATATTATTTTGAATATATTGCGAATATTTAAATATCATGTTAAGGTATAGTATAATTTTGTTCACATTTATTTTAAGGAATTTCCTAATTGCTAATATTTCTAATTAGACCTGTTAATATTTATAGTTTGTTTTTAATTGTTGCATTGCCTTTTTCTTTTCAATGTGTTAATGTATGATTTTATATAACAATATGTATTGCCAAAAAAATAAATGATCAGATTTGATGTTAAATATTTCTTTATTTTTTTTTAAATGTAAATAAAATATTATAAGAGAAATTAATAAAAAAATAAAAGCCATGTTTTTAGCGGATTGATTTTAATTTTTTATATTTTAAACATCATTCATGTTTTGTTTTGACAAGACTGTATTTATTTTAACAATTATAATATTAAAAGATTAATATTAAATTAAAACTTTTCTTTTTGACCACTGAGTTACTAGTTGTTGTATTGACTAACCTTGCATGACGTCATCCATTAAAACTACACTTTTTTTGCATTGCATTGTTTGAGGTAGCAATTTGGTTCTGGTAAAGAATCCAGAAACAAAAAAAATATTATATTGAATATATTGCGAATATTAAAATATCATGTTAAGGTTTAGTATAATTTGTTCACATTTATTTTAAGGAAGTTCCTATATGCTAATATTTCTTATAAAAACTGTTAATATTTATAGTTAATATTTATACTATACATTTTAGTTTGTTTTTAATTGTTGCATTGCCTTTTACTTTTCAATGTGTTAATGTATGATTTTATATAACCGTGAGTATTACTCAATAAGGATCAGATTCGTTATGTTCATAATATGCATGTAGTCAAACATTAATGATCACTTAAACACACATTAATTGACATTTATTGAAAATACAACTCGAAAAAAGCAGTCACACTTAAAAATCGTTTACTTCTTCGCTGAATTTCTATCGTGTCTCCTGATGATGTCAATGAGGTTGCTCTTGGTTACGATGACTTCATCTCTGTGGTTCCTCTTGTGTTTGGCTCTTCTCATTTGTTCGTACAGATGGGGAGAGTTGAGGAGTTGTGGGGGCAGTATGGAGCCGGTGGGTTTTACTCTGTCTACGATGTCCAGAAACAGACGCTTGTTATTGTTGTTCATGAAGGTGATGGCCGTGCCTCTGTGACCCAGTCTACCTGCTCGACCGATCTGAAAGGTTCAATCATTCTGTTATTACCGTCATCAGTTCACTTATCCTTAATCTTTGTGAAGCTCATCACACCTGATGAACGTATTCGTCCATGTTTGCCGGCATGTCAAAGTTGACCACCAGTTTAACGTTGACCAGGTCGAGGCCTCTGCCGAGAATGCCGGTGCTGACCACCACTTCATACTGGCCTTCCAGAAGACCCTAAAGCAGGACGATAATAGAGAAAGTGTTTATAAATTATATGTTTGAATGTGCCTGCCTATGAAAACCAATGTGATTTACTTATTATGCACAAAAACAATCTACACGGTGTAAGGGACGTTTTGTGAGAATATAACATGGATATACTTAATATTAATTGAGTATGACCACTTGAAAAATGGAAATCATGGTGCAATTAATAGGCAAAATCAAACTTCAATCCTCGTTTTCTCAGAAGTAGATTTTTCACAGGTAATGAAGTGTGAAGTCAATACTGTTTTCTACATTTTGAATCGCACGTTTTGTGAGGTTACCTTAACAATTTTATTGCGCTCCCACTGTGTCTTGTCAGAATGGATAGCGATTGTGTTTAATCCCATAACCTTCCGCACAGCTTCACACAGCAGATCTGCCCCCAGTTTACAATCCACGAATACAACGACCGGTGGTTGGTAGAGCTTTCCATCCTGTTCCCACACAAAAAACATCCCTCCAAGATAAACAAAAGCAAACAATACATTGAATCATTTCGCATGTTACTTACATTCAAAATCTCAAAAAGCTTCTTTTTTTTTGATGGCTCCTCCACCCACAGGACTATCTGTCGGACGTTGGAGCAGGGCTGGTTCTTCTGACCGATGGTGATGCTCACAGGGTCACGTGTGAGACGCCCTGCCAACTCTTCTGTTCCTGTGGGCATGGTTGCTGATGTCAACAGAGTCTGATGATCTTCAGGGATGTGTTCCAAAATCTCGAGAACCTGTTGCTGGAAGCCCATCTTCAGCATTGTATCTGCCTGGAGGGTATTTAGACATATTTTAATAAATAAATACTAGTGTCATCATAAACAAACTAGAATACTTTTCGTCATAACATATAATACCTCATCAACAACAACAGCTCTGGCATCTTCAAGCCGTACAGCTTTCTGTTTTAAGACCTCGAGAAGGCGTCCCGGAGTGGCTATCACAATCTACAGGTGACAAAAAGAAAAGCATTGGTATAGACAGATTTCACCATAGACCAGATGTGTTGTGGTTGGTTATATAAAAGCCAACCGTACCTTGATCTTCTGTTTAAGTCGATGCAGTTGAGGGGGTAATGGCATCCCACCAACTACAAGAGCTGTTCTCATGTTTGGCAGACCCATCATCAGCTCTTTTGTCTGTTTCTCTATCTGGATAGCCAGCTCTCTGGTTGGGGTCAGGATAACACACGCGGGGCTAGATGGGGCAGCAGTTTGGCTCTGGATAAGAAACAAAATATGGATGACTTGGGTGACATTTTTAGAACGTTTTTGCCAAGTAGAAGTTTTGTATTATTTGAAAAAGCTATTAAACAAAATATATTTGATATTCTGTTATATTTACATCTATTAACTGTTGCATTTGTTTTGTGATGCTTGCTTTGACTTCTGTTCTAACTATTATAAATATAGTAAATAAAAGCCATGTATGTGAAAAATTACATTTCATTAATATTAAAATATATATTTAGAGAAAAAAATGATTAATATATATGTCAAATGACAAATCACAACAAGAATAAGTCATTCATGTTAGAAAATTTCTAAATAAATATTTATATTTACCAACTTTTTTAAATGTCATTTCTTATTCGTTGTTATATTAGATTTTTCTTGAATATATACCACTATATACATGTGTTGTAAATCCAAAACATGCACAGAATACAGATATACATTATGTAAGTACGTTTATTCTGCATTGCTATGAAACTATAACTTGATCTTTCAGTAGAGTGTGTTCTACTATGCTTGCTAAATATAAAACACACAATTCTGTCCATATCTAACCATTCTAGTTGGGAACTCTCGAGAGGAAGTGAACTGAGATTACAGAAGAGCCAAACATAGATCAGCTCATGAATTACTCATACTAGTAGACTCCATATCTAGAGTAACAGCTGTTACTTTAAAAGACTTTAAAATATAAACAGGATGACCTGCCAATGCAAAGACATACAAATAAAGCAAATGATGATTGATGTTTGACATTGGCTTTATTTGCACCATTGACGCGTTCAACCACATACAAGAGAGTCCCAAAAACCAAATGCACTTCATGGGTTGTTTCTTTTCCTAAATATGTATGTAGGGCTGTGCAATATTTTGTAATCAATTTTCAATATCAGCTTCCAACAAACAAAGTAATCGAATGCAAACAATTGAAGAGCTCTATCTTTTCAAATCTTAAAACCCATGGGGTTGTCATGCCATGTTGTGTAGTTCACCTATTCTCTGCTCCGCTGTTTCACGTCCAATCACTATATTTTCTTGTTTAAAATGTACTGGAAAATGCTGTTTTGTCCAAAACGCTATAAATTCTGGACCTATTTATAGCTTAAATACGATATGTCCCCTGACCAATCATAATTTGTTCACTGAAATCCAACATGGTGATGCTTTAAAGTGTTTGTTTGTGTTCAGTCTTTCAAAATGAGTTCTTTAAGCTCATTAACTTAACTCTAATTACTTTTAATGATCTGGATGAGCCAGTGAGACGCATGAAGGTACAAACGACAGACTGGACATTTGCATTTATTTGATTTATATTCAGATATAGTAAGTGCCCTGACGTCATACGTTTCCTATTATTTTGTATTGTTATTTGTAAGACATGAACCAAACTTAAAACAAAAGAAGGATGGGTTTGTAGTGTTGGGAAACATTTTTTTGGGAAAAAATAAACTTTATATTCTATCTATATATCATTGCTTAACATGTTCAAACTGAGGCAACAGATTATTTTAACAGGATAATTGAATATTAACATGTTGTATGTTTTGGAAAATGTAATATGTTTTGGAAAAGAGCTCTTTTTATATTTTAGCGTTTCTATAAAATGGACCTATGGGGGGGGTAAGTCTTAATTTGGGGGGCCACAAAGCGATACACCGAACACAAACAGGGCCTTACAACGAACAAGTTTGAGAAGCACTGATTTATTGTGCCGCATTCAGTTTCGCACTTCTTTTGAATATTTTTCCGTTATTAATTTCGATAATTATGTTCAACTCTTTTTTTATCTATTTGTTCCAATTCTTTGTTATGGAACTGAACATTACATTGAATAAATCATCTATCGATTTACTAAGTCAATGTGTCATCATGATAAATAATCGTGATCTCAACATAAGGCAAAATAATCGTGGTATAATTTTTGTCATAATCCAGCAGCCCGTGGTGGAAATTATTGGCACACCACAGCTTTGTATTAAGCAATTCAGGACGAAATTCTAATTCAGGACGAGAATATCTATTTTATTTTACAGTCTTTTCATTATTTAATTACTATAAAGTTTTTCAACGTAGTAAAAAATATCGATATACATAAGATACTTCGCCTCTATCTAAAAAATACAGACAACTGATTTGGTCAATATCGCCGAGCCCTATATTAAACACTTAAACTAAGCTAGACACAAACTATTACCCTTGATGATGATTGATTACTTCTAGATCTAGATTTCTAGTTTAAAGTGTAGGTCAAGGCACACACTGTAGTGAAATGAAGTGACGTATTGCCAAGTATGGTGTTCCATACTTGGAATTTGTTCTCTGCATTTTACCCATCCAGTAAGTGAACACACACACACTGTGAACACACACCCGGAGCAGAGGGCAGCCACCCGAGTCTCCAACCAGCAACCTTCAGATCACGAGTCCAAGACTCGAACCACCAGGCCACGATTGCCCCCAAGATTTAGACACAAGACGTGGTTCTTGGCCGGAGGAACGTGCTCAGATACCCAGGTGTGACATATACCTCAAGAGCACGGACAACTATGGGAAGAAGGAAGGCAATTGTCTTCCCAGACCCTGTGTCAGCAGAAGCAATCACATCCCTGCCGGTCAAACCAACAGGAATCATCTGCATCTGGATGGGAGTGGGCGCTTCGTATCCAGCCTTCTTCAGGTTGTCCCCGAGGACCTTGGGAAAGTTACAGTGCTCAAACTCGACAATCGGTCTGCGGACATCACAACCTCGGGTCACAATCCCCAGCTCAGTTTTGACCCTCTCGACCTGCTCCCCTGTCAGTTCGGATATGAAGGAGTCCTCCTGGTATGAGTATACCAGATGTTGGGCGTCTGAAGCATGGGAGATACCAGAACCTCCTTGTGGATCCTTCTGGAAAACCTTCTCCCCAAAGTCCATGCAAGTCTTAGCCAAATGATTGGCTTTACATTCCAGACTACACACATCGTTGTCCGTTCTATCGCAGATGTATTCTCCATACCGACCACAGATAACGCAGACAGGTTCTCCTGGTTCTGGCCATCTCTGGTTCTTCTTGAAGGACTTCACAGGTTCTTCTTCATCATCATCATCATCATCATCATCATCAGATGATTCAGTTTCATGCTTTGCTTGGTTCTCATTGGCACTGGGATCTGTTTGGGGTGCAAGGGTCTCCAACTCTTCTTGTTTCTTCTCAAGCTCCTTGGACATTAGAGATGTGGTGCCTGATGGAGATGATGGACCAGCATCTTCTGGTGTCACTTTGCTTCTCTTGGGGTTGTGTTGGGAGGACTCTGTGGCTCTTTTAAACTTGAGAGATCGTGGCATGAACATCTTCGCTCTGACCTCATCCCTCGCGGACTTCACGGATCAATGATGACGTAACGCGACGGGGTTTGTTTTCATGGAGATTTCGAAAGCGACAGCTGCCGAACGGTCGCGCACATGTGACGTCACGCACGCTTAGGGATGCTGGGTGTTGTAGTTTTTAAGCACATGCTCACCGGCTACCATTTTTGGATGTAAAACACTCTTAAGATATTCAGAACTGAATAGTAATTCGTATTTTAAAAGATGTTTTATTAAAAATGAAACGTTAAAAATATATATAGATATTACGAATACATTTAATAATAAATAGAGCTATTTGGTTTTTTTAAAGCTATTTTATTAAGAAATATGGACAGGTTTTTATATGTGGTTTGAATTTTTTTGTTCTTGTAATATGTGCTCTTATTATGCTTCGGTCAGGGGAGGGGCTTCAGTCAGGGGGGAGGGGCTTCTATCAGGGGAACTCATCAACTTGTCAGAGGAAAAGTAATTTATTGTAAAATAAAGTGATTAAACTTCATGTGATGGCTTTATTTATAGTCTCAATTTGTATATAAAGCTCAAATTGAGTAAAGATTTTTTTTTCTTCACTATATTTCTTCCAGTAAATATCACTTTGATTCCTGTCTTTGTTAAAGTATAATGAAAGTATAATAAAAGTAAAATAAAAGTATAATAAAAGTATAATTAAAATATAATAAAATTATAATAAAAGTATAATAAAAGTATAATTAAAGAATAATAAAAGTATAATTAAATTATAATAAAAGTATAATTAAAGTATAATTAAAGTATAATTAAAGTATAATAAAAGTATACTACAAGTATAATTAAAGTATAATTAAAGTATAATAAAAGTATAATTAAAATATAATAAAATTATAATAAAAGTATAATTAAAGTATAATAAAAGTATAATTAAAGTATAATTAAAGTATAATTAAAGTATACTACAAGTATAATTAAAGTATAATTAAAGTATAATAAAAGTTTAATTAAAGTATAATAAAAGTATAATAATTGTATAATAAAAGTATAATAAAAGTATGATAAAAGTATGATAAAAGTATAATGTGGATTTATAAAGCTCTGTATTTCCACATAAAGCCCTGATGACTTTCTCCTCCATGTTTGTTTTAGATAAAGCAAGCTTCTGATTGGTTATTGCGGCGCGAAATTTCGCCAAAGTTCGATTTTTTCAACTCACGCCATTCGCGCTGCAGGAAATCTCCTCGCGCCTTATTCGCGTCTCTGCATCGACTTAACATGTAAATCACTCGCGCCTGACGCGCTATTCTCGTCTGATGTGAACGCAGCATTAGAATAAAAACAAAGAAAAATGTCACTGAAACAATTAAAGTCACAAATTAAAAACAAGGTCACTCTTTCTCAATTAGGCGTCGCGCGGTAATTCTGTGAGCGCCATCTAGTGGTGACTGTCGGCTTTGCCTCTCAGTCGCGTGTGGATCGTCAGTGCTGAAACCGCGGAAAGAAAATCTCAAAATCCAAATGAACCGAACAGGATTATCGACTCGAACAAGGAATCAATAAATGCACAGATTAATTTTTACATGAGCAATTTTTTATGTATTTTTGTATTCGCAAACATGTTTCTAATTGTACAAATCATTCAATCAAATTAAATGACATTTGTTTTGGGTTAGTAAAATACATTCACAACATTTATCTAGTCCATGGATAATTGAGTGTGCATTTATTAATCACATCGAGACTAAAATCATCCCATATCTATGACCTTTGAACTTCTTTTCTAACCTACTAACCCTATCTAAAAAAAATAAAACTTTAGTAACTTCTCTCTCTGTGTAACTTGGTAACATTGTTTATGTTCACATATTGTTGAATCGGCTATTTACCGCTTCATTGTCTCCTCGACTATTGTAAGTCGCTTTGGATAAAAGCGTCTGCTAAATGTCTAAACGTAAATGTAAATGTATGACCCCGCGTAATGTTGGCTTTCTCAACAACACAATCACGTACACACACGGTCGTCGCATATTATTGTAGCCCAGTTTGTGCTGAATGCAGTGATGTCATTAATTAATGTCATTAATTAATTAATTGTGTGTTGTTAATCAACTGAGAACAGCACAAATGTGAGGACAGTCCAAACTTCTGCAGGCCTCTGGAGGGCTGGGGGGCGGAGCGCGCATGCGCACTTCATTCCTCATGAATCCCTGCCGCAGGGAGACCGCAGAGCCCGGGATGAACGGAGAACGGGAAACCGTTACCGTTTAAATCCACATTCCCCGGGAAAAACCGGAAGAAACCCGTAACCAGGACAACGGCTTTTCAAATAAGAACACGTCACGCGCTTTAACGGAGCAGATAACGGTCGAAATCAAAGCAGCGTGAAGACGAGGCATTTAAACGGGCATGCTTACGTCACAAAGTCAGAATCGAAAAGAATCCTTGGGAGTGACGTCACGCTTGTGATGTGAGGACTGGATGTGAATCTTCACACGGGAAGATGGGAGATCTGAGGGATCCCAGACACAATTTCATTGTTCCCGCCATCAAAGCTTTCGATCGTTATGATTTTAATAAAGCCAAAACCAGAGCCAGTCTCACATGGCTGGTGGTGAAGGCCTTTGGCACAGGTAGGTGGCATCCTTCTCATCTTTTGTGTCTTCGGTTTATTGTGTTGAGATATGGTGCGTTAGACGCATACGTGGGATTTATTTTTAATATCGCAAAATTCAATGTATGTTTGTGTTACTATATTAGGTATGATGTAACAAAACCCATAATGTTCTTTGTTTCCCTGTAGCTGTGCCGGGAACGCTTCGGTTTTCCGTTCCAGGGGTGCGGAAGCACACAAAGTGTGGTAAAAGTCGTAATGTACTACGGGATCGCTTATGATGTTAGAATGTCCCGCCGATCGTGTCGTCGTCCGGATATCGGTATCGGTGTCACCGTTTAAAGATTTGGACTATCGGTACTCGCTGAGCTTCGCCCATCTTGCAAACCGATCGCAGGCGATGATGCCAAAGCGCATGATGATATTTTTCGTAATCGTTCGTTATCATGTAGCACGCGTTCGTCACGTTCATAAAAGCATGGGAAAGTCATGGAATTTGAAGATGTCGTTTAAGATGCCTTGAAACGTTTCGGAAGAATATGGAATCAAGGCCAAAGGTGTTGGAAAAGTCATTGAAATCTTGCATTATAACCTAAATAGATTGTCTCTTAATTATGACGTGTTGTCGTAAATTTGACATGTTTTTTTCTACTTATTTTACGTAGCCTATATATGAACTTGAATCATCAGCGTCAGCTGATCGCAATGTCACAAAATTGGCGATCAGAGCAATCATAACACATATAAAACCGAAGTACTGTTACTACACCGATATTACAATGATATTAAGTACCAATATATATGTTTGTGTGTATATATGTATATATATTTCATATTTAACAGAGCCTGTATAATTTTTATACGTATATGTGTATGTGTATGTATAAAAATATACAGGCTACCAGATCAGAGAGCTGACATATCATATTATATGAACTTGAAACATCAGCATCAGCCGATGTGACAAAAAAATTGGTACTTGGTATCGGTGGCAAAAATCCTGATCGGAACATCCACAGCGCATATAAAACCGAAGTACTGTACATATACACTTAGATTTGTATACATTCATCAGTATACGCCAGAACTGTTTTGACACTTGACAAAGAAAATCAATCACAATCTGTGCTTGTGGTCTTCATATCTCTGGTTTCCTGCGGCATCTCTATTTGTGATGTGGGAAACCAGAATAAATGGCAACCGCAGTCATGTTTCACACATCGTACACTAGAATATGTGTAAACCACAGATAAACACTTTTAGAATAAGGGATGATTGGATAAGAACCTGAAAATTACTTCAAATAAAAAAGCACGTCTCAATCAGCCTATACAAAGGTGCAGAACTGCTTCGACTCTATGGATGGACACCAGTGTTTGGATGAATGTTTTGGCTCTTGCCTCTTTTGAGGTTTGGTTGTAGTGCAGGGCCATTGTGATTGGTTAACTGATGTGACCACGGGCCATCTGGTCGCCTTCAGGCCGCCTCATTAAAATGCTCAGTCTCGTCTTCAGGCCCAGATGCAACGTATATGAAAACGCTCGGCTTGTACAGTCTCTGATTTAAACTGACCTTGGGCTCTCCGAAAACTGAACTTCAGGGATGCTAAGGGTGATTGACAGGTCTTCAGGGTGATATTGAGCCACGTCTAGTGGTGTTACCCTAGGCAAGATGACACAAGAGATTTAAGGCTTCATTGTGATTACATTAAGATTTCAACATAGTAAAACGATTTCATTTATTGTACGTTCTACATAGATCGGTTCATTCTAGGGACTTTTAAATACGTATCATGTCAACTGACCTTCAAAAGGAAATTAACAAGGAGTGAATGAATTGATTGGTCAGTTAAGAACATAAAAGCTCCTCTATGGATCCATTTGAGCCACTTGGGAAGTACGTAATGAATTGGACAGACACAGAGTGCTAAAAGCTGCATGTGTTCTCAGGCCATCTCTTGAAAGCATTAGTTCATCGGTTTATGAAATCATAGTTGGTAGCTCATATCGAAGATGCATTTGCATGTAGTAGTTCCAGACATGATCATATTTGTGTCATTCGATGAACTAATGATTACATTTTCTTCAAATTTTAAGTAAAATATTCTTTTGCAGAAAATTGATACAGGACAAACTTGTCAATGCACTAATTTGCAGGTCTTGATAAAATAACATTGCTTTGCTGTTGAATGAAGGACTGGGTTTGGAGTCCAATTTGGCCGTTTAATTTCATACTTTTCAATATGGTCTGGTTGATGTCGATTTAATTTGATTCAATATCAGTAACTTATCCGTTAATCATTTAAAATCTTTTTGCAGACATTGAATACATATTGAAAAAAATATGTCGGAAAATTCGTACTCACCTGTTATTGTAAATCACATTAATATAGAGCCCACATAATCATTATTTATTCTCTTTGGTTTTGGGTAAAAATGAAGAAAATGTCAAAGAGTGAAATCATAAACATCTCGAAATTCAAGAACAAATTGAAACAGGTTTATGAATTAAAACAGATTTCAAATTCAAATTTATAGTAGGCGAAATACCAACAATATTTTTCGAGACGCGTGCATTAAAATCAATTTGGGCGAATCGAAATGGTTTCTTAAAATGAATTAATAAATTTTTTCAAATATCTTAAATTGTTGGATTCCCGGGTTTGTTTAGTTGAAAGCAAGTAGACGGGGGACTGGAATTGCAAAAATATATCTAGAATTGTATAACAAAAAAGTAAAACAACACAATTCAAAGCTTAGCAATCATTTTTACAATGTATAATGATTATTATCTCACTCATTCGGATTACAAAAAAACTATAAATGGAGCATTGATAAAATAGAGATGTTTTGTGGGTTACACATTGGTTGAACATGTCTATTGTTTGATGTGGTGAACTATATCTCTGGTTGCTCTTCTTGTGTGAACTTAAGACTTCATACACCCGACCTTGGGACCAGTTGGTTGAAATAATTAGTTGCCATTCTACCAAAATCACAAATGTTCCAAATTGTTTTTCAGTTAATGGAAAAAACACGGACAACTCAGTGTTTAATTGTTTAAAAAATAGTTGACAATCACTTTTTTATTACTTTTTAAAAGATAGATTTTCACAAACCCTATGAGAACGTATAACAATTATGATACATGATAAAAGAATTTTTATTGACAAAATAGTCAAGGTTTTGAAAGAACAGCACAAATTGTAAATAAAAACATTATACATCAATTTCCAGAAAAGGTCTAGAATAATTTATTAGTTTTTTTTGATACTAGATCTAAATGTAGAATAAAAATATACTTAAATAAAACAATTGTCTAGTTCCTCCCTCTCTTTTTGCTTTTTCGTGTTTGATGGGGCTTATGAGGAGCTCCTGGGCTGAGATGTACAGCAGGGGAATCGATCAACCCCCTTTTGTTGCTATGGCAACCACCGTCCAGTTCGGCAGTCATAATTTTGCCTTAGATTGTCAACGCCTAGCGGCTCTGATAGCATCACTGTACCATTTGATTGTTTTGCTGCCCGTCTTTAAACCTTAAACCACTTGAATACCATAAACAACAAAGTTAAATGTTATCCTACATTTCCATTTTCATGAATGGCTAAACATCTTCGTTCTCAATGGATATCGTTTGTTTTGGCAAAACATTCCAATGGAAAAACCCTTGTATTATTGTTGGTTTTGATTCTGTAGATATGTGATAGACACAAAACCACGTCCTTCATGGGCTTTTCTCAGCCCTTCATCTCCTACAGCAAGAGAGAATTACCGAGTTTTATATTTAGCTGTTCCACTTGATGGAAAAAGGCTTTGATCCTTGAAATTCAGAGAAGATTCTTGACTGTGCAGGTCTCTGCTGTGATCTAACAGCATGAAGGTGTCCAAATATGTGCAGAAAACGAAAATACCAGAGTGTCTACGACGATTAAGCCACTTTAAATAAATACAAATATTTTACAGCTCTTGCTTACAGAGGAAATTGTTGACACTAACAAATATAATAAGGATAAATATCTACAAACTTTTGTTTCTGGTCTTCCAGATAGTGTTCCAGAGGAGCTTAGCGAGCCCTTCTACAAGGACCAGTATGAGCAGGAGCATCTGAAACCCCCGGTGGTCGGCCTGCTTCTGTCTGCCGAGCTGTACTGCCGAGCAGGAAGCCTGATCCTGAAGAGCGATGCCGCCAAACCTTTGCTTGGTCATGATGCCGTCATACAGGCTCTGGCTCAGAAGGGATTGTACGTCACGGACCAGGAGAGACTGGTGACTGAAAGAGACTTGCAGAAGAAACCTATACAGATGGTGAGAGAATGATCATAATCTCTAGAATTGCTTATTGATTTTGAAATGACTTATGACATCAAAAGAGTAAGCGGGCGTAGAAATAATATCACAAGCACTCACTTTATTTGGGTTGGATTGATTTAATAGTAAAATCAAGATTTGTCTTGGATAGCGAGGGCTTAATTAAACAGTAATTTAATGAGATGTTACATTCATTTGGCAGACGCTTTTATCCAAAGCGGCTTGCAAGTATTATGCAGTGGATTATTATCCCTGCAGAGCCAATGGGGCCGAGATGTCTTTCTCAAGGACACTTCAGTCATTGTCTGCTGGCACTGGGATTCGAGCCCGCAACATTCCGTCCAACTCTCTAACAACCAGACGGACGACTGACCCCATGAATGATCCCAATATTATGGAAATACTACAATTAGTCATCTGTGTTGTTATACTTGTTAGGTTATACTTGTTAGGTTTTAAGTTTGAAACGTTGTTGTCAAAATGTCCAATATGAAATTAGAGTTTTGGTAGATGTGACTGGGTAGGCAGATCTACAGTTTGTCTGTTCTACACTTAAAAAAATAAAATACGGTAATATTCAGACAGCTGTGGTGTCTGAAACAGACCGTCATAAAACATGTTTTACACATTAAAATGATGTATTTCTTATTTTTCTTGAAATTTTTCCAGTTGTTTTTCACAGTACATAGCAGATACTTTTTTTTTTTTACTGTAAATAATACGAATTGAAGGGTATTTTCAAACCCAAGTGTACAAAAAAATACTAAAAATGTACTAAAAATTCTATTTATTCAAAAAATCCAACTATTTTAAATGTGTTCTTTATTTATGTGATTTTATATTTGGTCCCACAACTTAAAAATACAAAATCTTTCAAACGAAACCATAAAATTCGATAAAATTAGTTTTTATTCAAATGTAAAGATAAATCCCTCTCTATATAACGTATTTATCGTCTCATATCATGTTGATAGGGGTTGTAATGATAAGAATCGTGGTTAGAACTAATGACATGTGTCTAAGCGGATCCTGAATCCACAAACCCTACGATTCTGTGTTTTAGTTTAGCTCCTGCGTGAATTACGGCTCTTTGATGGGTAGGAAATCGATCTTAAATCACGAGTCGTGAATTTGAAAAAGCTATACTTGTCAAACATCATTATTTGAAAAATACTTTTCTATCACAATCAATACCTGAAAAGGTTTGAAGAACAGTGATAAAATATATATTCTTTGGAAATTCGTGCGTGTAAACAGTGCTTCTGCTACACTAATATTTTGAAGAGTCTGTGCGAGTGCGCCATCTAGCTTGTAGAAGCATTAAACGGTTATTCGTTTAGAGACCGAGCATATCGTTTGCGCGTTTTAGCGTAACAATCCTTTTGTTGATGTGGTAAGGTTTAAGAGCTAGCACAGTCTCACGAACATCTGCTGTGAAGATCTAAACGTTGTTGTTATTGTTGTGTGAATAATTTCCTGTTGATTCTTAATTACCGCAGTGTTGTTTGCTGTGCCTCTGGCTTCCTCAGCTTCAACTGAGCACATCCCATCGCAGATAATCTCCTTACTGTGAGAACAAACACTTTTCATAGTGCCAATAACGATTATTGCTCCGTTATCTGCTCCCCATGACTAATTGAATATTTTTATTACGTTAAATGATCATGTCTCACTGCGGAAAGTGGGATTAGAGCAAAAGATTCCTTAAGTTCTAAATGGAGGTTTGAAAAAAGAGTAAGGAGCTTCATGACTTATATGACATAGGTAATTGAAAACTTCCTTTCTGAAGATTCATGTAAGCATGCACAAGCAAAGATGCTGATTTAGGTAAATGGAAACAATACTGTCTAGCTTTTTCCAGTCAATCCTCCTTGAGGTGAACAGTAAGTCGCTTTGTAGTTTTTAGAAGCTAACCCCGTCACCTAAATCCGGGTGTAGCTGTCAAACAGACCTGCTGTCGTTGATCCCGGCCTAAACCGCTTTATCTCCAGGAACCACTGAACATTTAAACACCTTGAAGTCAGAGTGCACAAATCTTCATTAGTGCCCCGTCTGTTAGTGGCTCTACGCGAGATCTGCTTCTCGAGATCTGCTTTAACCTGGTTTGACTGACTTTAGAGAAATAGAAATGATAAGAAAACTCATAGCAGCATAATGTAAATAAAAAATAATTTTGTACAGTTTTTGTTTTAGCTATACAGTTAAATTTTTCTGTTTTATTTTTTATTTTTTTTTCATTTTATTATTCAACAGTATACACCCCTATTACTATTTATTTACAAATTGTCTCGACCAGCATTTCTGGTATCATCATTTATTTTATTTATAGAATCGAACACATATATATATATATATATATATATATATATGACTCTTTATTTCAACAATTTTATTCGTTTTGTTGGCTGTATTATAACGTTTGTGAAGTGTTAAAAAACTGAAAGTTCATCTTCAGAACATCATCTAAAGCAATCTATATTTCCAGACTTTATTTTGAACACTACTTAAACTGTAGATTTATAGCTTTGCCATAAAACAAAAACAGTGATCTCACCTATTTATAAGTTTTTCTCTTTTCCGTGCTTAAAATTGTGTAGGTTACATTTCATATTCCTCTCTGTATCTGAGTCATCTCTCAATGTGACTTAACACCTTTCTGCTCGTGATGACAGTGCCCTGCTGCTCTGCTGGAATTTTCTGGCACATTCAAGATGTTTGAGCGCATCTGAATGACTTGCAGCAGGTTTAGCATCAATAATTCAGCAGGGCTTCTATTTCGGAGGAGTGAGAGGCAGAAGCTGTCAAGATTCTGTTTATTGGTAATCAGAGAGTTTCTCTCGGTAGAATAGCGAGCCGGATCTATCTGCAGGTAGTGCTCGGAGAACATCCACGGCTCTGCAATTGTCTTGTTATCTTCATTGTTCTTTATCATTTCCAAAGAATCATATTTGCCATCGCAGCTGCCACCCACCCACCCACCCACCCACCCACAACTCTGCATTCATTCTGCATTATAGACGAGGTGAAAAAATACACGTATACTCTCACCCACACAATCACGCCACAGCTAGAAATAATTCAACATCTCATGATCATTTTGTTTATTTTTAAGGTGCGATTTTGCTTATTTAGATGTATGTGTGATGTAAAACTGGAAATATAAAGTGGTATACTCTGTTCTGAGTCATGTGTGCATGGAGTGGAATGTAAAACAGGCAGCGAGTGAAGTAGATCTGTTTATGGATTTGTGTAGGAAATACATTATTTGTGTTTATACGTATATGTTTGTGTTAAGTGGATTTTAAAGTAACTTGTAACACCGTAATATACAGTTGGTGTCACAGAGTAATGTTTGGTTTATTAGATGAGATTTGAAATCGGTGGCTGGCACCCATGTGCTTTGGTAAACCACATCACCTCAAGGTATATTTACTTATATCTATTCCTATGTGTATTTTTATTAACAAAAAATGCAATATGATATGCTTTGCTTTTTATTATCTTATGCTGTGTTCACACCAAACATGAATTAACCGGCTTACGTAATTCTATACAAAGTCAACGCAAAGATTGTATTTCAATGATTTATCCTTTGTTAATCAATTTAAGGAATCGGTATCATAAATATCCACAGGATTGTTATTGCATTTTGGTACGGACAGCACAGTCCACAGAGACCCCTGCAGAATTCTTTTGAGAACGAATTGTGCTCCATTAAAACTAATGAATGTTTTGACAAGTTTGAGTTATAACACTAGAGATTCATTATGAAGTCTCTTATTGGCACTATGTTAAATCACGGCCCTCCTAGACAACGAGTAATAGTTTGTACTCAGGTCTTAGATGTGTTGTCTCTGACTGACGTAGAATATTTAGCTATATTTACAATAGATACATCATCTAAACAGTGAAATTTACTGTAAATATTTACTGGAAATTAGTGGTGCTTTTCCATGCATCCCTTTGCAAAATGATGCTAAAATGTCTGATTGTTGCTACGTGGATTCTAAGTGGTTGTTAAGCGTTTTCCAAAGAATTTCAAAAGTTTATTTTTATTTCATAACATTTGACATTGTCTAGTTGCCTTACCTGCAGTTAAAATACACTAGCCATACATTGAATCAATGCCCCTTAAACAAATATCGATATGAGGTTTTATTTTCAACTCACTGTCCTGATTCCTCTCGTATATGCAATTCCGCTAAATCACTTTTTAGTTTAATTTGTTTATTTATTTCAATTAAACGTTTAATAAATGTAAGTTACATTCGTGAGTTATAAAAATTGAAGTGCTTATCCAAGCAATGAATGTAATACCAAATATGATTAATTCAGTCAGATTCAGAAGAATTGTGTTGTGCGGAAATCAAGCATCTTTAGGGAGATCCCTGACTTCTTTGTGCAGTCAGTTACCTATTTTGTGACCTTTGTTGTGTTTCTCTAAAGCAGATGTCTGCCTAGATCTGCTATTATCACTATGGGGACAGATCTGCTATGTCTACAGATTGTCATCATTAAGATGTAATGATAATGAATGGAAATGTAAAATCACAGATTATAGATACAAATCACTGTTTATGCCCTCTTTGTCTTCCTCCGATTTCCTGTATATTGCAAATATCTTGTAAATGGGGTATTTTATTGGTCTACTATTAATTCTATGCTGTACAATTTTTTACATGCCGTATGTGTGTTGTGTATATAATAAATAAAATGTATACTTGATTTCATCCAGGGTGAAGGATACTGCCTTAGACATGGACTTCTGCATAATTCACATATCAGTATAGTATGCAGTATGTACGTGACCTACTTTATGTGAAAGGAAACAGTGCTTATATGTTGTGATGTTACTGTACAGATTTGTACTTTTCTAAAATCCATTTAAATATAATTAAATGTAAATGTAAGAAATTTTATAAACAACATTATTTAAGGTTAAAGAAATCACCAGAACAACTTTTGAAAGATATCGCTTTCTAACATGGCTTGCTTGCTTAATCACATTTCTGCATTCATACAAAATTGTTACATTCTGCTGACCCCGAGGTCTGTCGTACGCACAAAATGTTCAACATCTCTTATTTCCAACGTGACACAGTTGCAAGCTTGCTCGTACATTTGGGGATAGCAGTATTTGGAAAATAGGTCAGAGATGGAAAACCATATAAAGGTTTTAAAGAATTATTAGTTAATTTATTGCAAATTATTATTGCAAAAAAAATTCAATGCAGAGATGCAAATAAATACGAGCAAATTGTGCAATGACCTCATTGACACTGACATACTATTTGAAGAATACGTAACACTCGTGTAACGGGATGTTTACCGCATCACTGACAAAAACATACATTTTCTCACAGTAAAGGAGTGTGGATTGTGATTCTTCGCGTTTGGTGTGGCATTGGCAATAAAACATCATCCTTTCCACTTTTTACTGTCCACATATGCCCTGTCACCATGACAACCTCCGTACAGTCGGGAGGCGTTGATGCAGGGGTGCTGAAAATGTGGATCTTCTAGTGCAATTCTAATAAACAAGAGCGTTGATCAAGGTACTAGTATTCTCTAAATAGAGGATAAAGTGATAAAGTTATGTCAAAATCTTGAGTAAAGCTTATGTCTTTCGTGTGTTGCAGATGTTTTGTGTCAAAGGACATTGAATGTCATTACAGGAAATTTGAAAAACCTGCTTCCTTCTCTTTATTATAAAACGCCCAATCTTCCCTCTTAAATATTAAATTTCTGCAATATTTGAAATGCCTTCGGTCACATGAGAAAGAATCGACTTTGCCATTTGCATACCGGTTTTTTTGTCTTGCCGTGAGGTGTCTCACATAAACCAAAGGAATCGAGGATTGTAATTGTTTCAGTTGATTTAGTTTTCTGGCTGTTCTGAAAGAAGGGAGGCCCATTTAAGAATGTCTTCAACACCAACCAAAGCCCGTTTACAAAGAGTCCTTTCTAACATGTCAGTGAAGTTCTTTAGCAGTTTCATTGCTGCCTTTGAGAAGGTGCGAAATACTGCAGCTACGCCAACATACAGTTCATCTTTTGTTACGCTTTTCAAACTGAAGACGTAGGTCTTCTACAACCAGTATTTGAGTGAACCTGTCTATTCATATTACAATGAAATGCTGTGTCCGCAACAAGAGTGAATTAAACTGTTTGCACAAGCAGACTACATCAAAAGTACATACAATTCAACCTCGTGTAGGATGGATTGAGATTCCAGAATCAAATCCAAGAAATCAATTGCATAAAGTCACTCCCTGTTGCACATTTTCCCCCGCATATTTATTGCATCACGTAGGAAATAGAACAACAAATGCCACGCTTTGCAACTGGCATGACACGCCATGAGAAAAACAAAGATTGGTCTTAATTTTCTCTCTAAACGTTTTTTTTTTATGGAATCATTCAATATAAATCATACCAAAGTTATTTATTTATTTATTTAAATAACACGCAATAAGGTCCGACACTAAACAACCTTCACAAACATTTTGTACAAAAAAACATACAAAAAATAAAGCAACAAATCGTAAAGCTACCAACTGCAGTTGTTGTACAAGAACATATAGAAAAAAACAGATGCATAGACTTTTGTTATTATAACAGCCTCATTTCCTGTGTGCTGGCTCTATTGAGAATTGTAATAAAAGATGTTATGATGCTGGTAAGACTTTACAATATATTGTACCAATTGTCTTATATGGGAAACACCATGTGTCACGTCCCATCGCCATTACGGTTGTCACTTACAGACAAGGCTGTGTTGTCATTATTGAAAATTAGATTTGGATGCCAGGCCAGAGTATCTTATCATGGGGCAGACCGTGGTCTTTAACTCACATTCAGACTGCTGAATGTTTAATCAATAAAAGGATTTATATGTGTAATCGGCTTAAGCTGTTGCAGACCGTCTTGAGTTTTTGCTTCGAGATAAGGTGGCCGATGTCACAGTTCATCTTGAGTACTCGAGCAGAGAAATTGCTGACTCTTCGGTTGCTTTATCAGAGGGGATGTGATATCACATGTGTGATGTGTTGCGGTCTGAACTCAAGAAAAAGGCCTGATCAGCTAAAAGGCATGGGAAAATTGGCAACATTTGTTAAACCAATAGAGCAATGTTACACATATGTTACCCCTAGTCTGTTTGGATGAACCATTTGCTTATGTAAATAATATTTAAGAAAATGAATCCTTGACATTTTAACATGGTCCTCCAATGCTTGAAGAACATTTACCAGCAGGAATTCAACCATTAGCCTCTTGAACAATGCTCATGGCATGCACTTATCTCTTATTTTCTTATTTTCTTGTAGCGATTTGTCGAAAGAGCAAACTTTACCCACTGTGCACATTTCCCCTCGGGTTTCTTTAAAGTGGAACAAAATCAATATCCTCTTTCACTCTCTGAAGTCTCTGTGCAAACAAGACTGTTAATCACACAGGCTCTTTTTAATTTCTTTGTCTGGATTGGGTTCATTTTTCATTTGGTGGGACACAGAGGTGGTGTTGTGATGTGATGACAAGCTGGGCCGCTTGTTTGTTGTAGATTGATAAATTGAGGGTGATGTCATGAGCGCATAAGCAGGATGGGATTAGACAGGCCTCCCGTAGGAGCATTTAGGATGGAAAGGTTGGCAGGTTAAAACTCGGATTTCATGAAACAGCTGTGCTCAAGAAGCCCATTTGGCCTTAGATAAACTCAGACATGTACTTGGATGTGTTCATTTTGTTTTATTAAAATGCATATACATATTGTTAAGGTTGGAATAGTTGAATATTATAAGAAACGCCCATATTTCGATTTCTGGCCTACAGGCTTAACTAATCGAACGTTTAAGGACGGTAGGGAAAGATAATTGTTTGTAAAAAGAACATATGTTAGAATATGTAAAACTGTATGATTTTTCTAAACTTACGATCGGGATCATGAACCAACAATTATTTTGAAGTAATACCAACAATATTGTGCATTAAGATATATTTTTGAAAGGTGTTCAAACAACATCCATTGAATAGCGCAGCATAGGATGAAAAAATAAATAAAATTTAATCAATGAAATACAAAATACATGTAAAAATAATAGATTGTTCATTTAAAATTGCAACAAAATATATTTTTTATATGTATTAAAATATTTTTATATAATAATAATTTAGAAATATTAAAGATGCACCAATATGGCGGCCAATAACCAGTATGGGTTTAACAGAAGCAATTTTTCTCATTATTGGCTATCAACTGATTTTTGCTGAGTTTAAAAACAGGTGATGATCGAGGCCGATACATCTTGTGAATTAAAGAAGTACAGAATATTACAATAAATATGTGAACTTTGTATAGAAAATGGTTGGAAACATCCAAAATTTGGGCTTCCAGAGAAGTTACGAACGATTCATTTCATCTTCGGAATTTAGGTATCAATAGATATCACTCCGAATAATCGTTGTTGGTGAAATTCTGTGTCTGTTCCTCTCCAGAATATAGTCTTGTCTTTAAATGCATAGATATCAATGCTCGATTTAATGTATCATTCTTTTAAACATAACTTATTAAGGGCTGAGAATAGAGTTTAAGTATTCTAAAGTTAATTTTAAATCTTCATTCTGTGTGTGTATGCGTGTAACTACCGGTAAATGGTCTGTGAAGCAACAACTCCCAAAGTTTCCATTAAAGCGGGTTATGTTTAAGAGAATTCCGATGTTTTGGACTACAGCAAACGCCAGGATTGTAATCATAGACTTCCTTCCGTGACGTGTCTTCAGAGACCCGTTATGGAATGAACTGGATTCACGTGATGTTGTTTCGTATTCGTTGATGTTGATGCAGTCACTTAACTGAAAGCTAAGTTGACAAATAACAGTTCAATAGACCGTATGACCAATCAGAGCACAATGGGAGGTTGGCCTTAAAGGTACTCAAATAGTAAAGAAGCGAAGCAACAAGCTAAAAGAATAAAACTAATAATGCTTTATTATGGATAAAAATTTTTATAAAAAAATACAATTATATATATGCTTATCACTATCCGAGAGGTACTTTAAAACTGTGAATTAAGGTTTTTATCTTATCACATATTGGTTCTCACATATCCTTGTGTGATGAATACACTAACCATAGGTGTAGTAGATGAAAAAACCCTTAAAATGTTGTGCCGAAGAGCAACAGCAGGATCTGGTGTCCCATCTCAGGGAAGATTGTCTCTAATTGGGTCAAGCAACAAGGGTACGGATGCTGCCGTTTCCAGGGCAACAACCTCAGGAGAGGAGTGACTCAATACCAACCGGGAGAGTGACGGTTGTCACTATGTGCATGCTTCATTTATATGCTTATGCAATCATGCACTTTGATTTAGCAAAGAAATAACCTCATGGGATATCTTTACTCATGTTCTGTTCACAGACCGCTCACCTGGCCATGATTGACACTCTGATGATGGCGTACACGGTGGAAACAGTGAGCATTGAGAAGGTGATGACATGCATGCAGCAATACTCCACAGATGACCCGGATGGAGATCTGCCATATGATACAGAAGATGCTGTGACCAGCTGGATGAATAAGGTATTCATTCCTCTTATTGTTTATGTACAATGTTTAACTATTTTTGTTCTAAGGTCCCGAGATTTACCTAAACAACCAATCAGAAGAGCTGTTTTCCAAAATCTACCCATGATGCAATGCCAATGCAGTTATTCTATTCGGGGGAAATAATGCAATATGATTGGTAAAAAGTTAATTAGTTACATTAACGTTGTATAAAAAATATATTATATAGAAAAAGATTATTATTTCACAATATAAATTAACTATAGAAATTGACTGTTTTAAATTATGCCATATTTATAATGTCTTTTTCAAATATATTAATTCTTTAATATTATATTATATTACATTACGTAAGTATGGTTATTTTGTTATTTCAGGGAAAAGATAGCAATTTTTCTTTTCAGAGGGAATGTTAAAATTGGACTATTTACTTACATGAAGGAACATTTACGTTTTTGCCATGAATCATTAAATATGCATTTTTTTATTTATTTTAATGTTCCACAGCCTTTTGATGAAATAATATTGTGTACAACTTTTTAATTAAAAATACTAAATATTGCAACGAGAGAGAGAGAGAGAGAGAGAGAAAGAGGGAGAGAGAGAGAGAGAGAGAGAGAGAGAGAGAGAGAGAGAGAGAGAGAGAGAGAGAGAGATACCTAGAGATAACTAAACCATTTCTCACTGGAGGATATGATCTCCCGGGCATCTTTAGAGTGGGAACATCCCAGCAGGACTGCGATCCAGAATGTTTACATTCCCTTGTAGGTCAGCTGTACAACCACCATCCTAAATCAAGACCCAACCGCAGATGTACGCGCACTAACACATGCTAAACAGACAGTGAACACCCATTAAAGCCTTCAGGGGAAAATCACCAGCTCTTATATTCCATCTGCACTGTAACTAAATAAAACGGCTTTTAAAAGCATCGATTAGACAAATACATACTGCATCAGGACTGTATTTACCAAGCAGGCTTTTAAAGACAGTCAATATGAAACATTCTGGGAGAAATGGATGATGGACCACAAAATAAAAAGGTTGGATTAATTATTTATTCTATTAAATGCCCCATGCTATTAAAGGCATTAAATAGAATTTTTAACAAACTTAACTGGTGTTTTTATTCATGGATTTAAAAGTGTCTATAGAGAAATTAAATAGGAAATTCTAGTTGATGCTCAGAGTGCATTTCATCTTTGGTTCTGATCCGTCTTGTGTCTTTTTTTCTGTCATTCAAGGTGAACGAATACTTGAAGGAGATCATAATGCAGGAGCAGCGATGTAGGGAAGCACAAAGCGCCGAGCCTGTCGAGAATCCAAAGGTAAACGTGCACTTGTAGCTTTCACATGCAGCAGAAAGATACGAATGCCGGAGATGGAGTGTGTTTAAATGTGTGTTTAAAAAGCACATTCTTCTCTTTGGAATATGTTGGAATTAAGTGTGAACGTAAGGCAACAAGCCGCAACTTTTCTTTGTAAAAATATTAAAACAAGTTGAGTTGATTCGTCCGTGTCGACATGTTATGTGTCAGTGTTTTCCTGACCTTGCTGAATCCCAGACCTGCGGCAAGCACAAACTCTTAAGAGGTCATCTTGATCTTCCGGCTGATGTTTGGCGCGAGATGTTTGCTGATTCATGTGCATTCCATCAGAGCTTCCTGTCCCGGTGTGACACAGCGAATCTGGCAAACACAGACAGATGATGCGTTACCTCACTTTGCCTTTCACTCTATGCCAGAGTCATTGCAGTACAGTGCAGTGTCGGACACAGCATCCTTGTATGATCCAGCTGATGCTGCTGACTGTCGGGTCTGTGTTGCAGTCCCGATCTAGTTTAACATTTACACTTCAAAGTAATAATTCACGCAAAAATGAAAATTCTGTCATTATGTAATTTCAAACCTAAATGACCTTTTTTCACAAAACACAAACAATATTTTGAAGAATGTGGCAAGCATTTTCTGGATTTGTGTCCATACTATAGAAGTGAATGAGTGCAACTGCTGCAGAGTTACCAACTTTCTTCAAAATATCTTATTTTGTGTAATGCAGAGTAAAGAAAGTGATACAGATTTGAAAAGAGGAATTTATAAATTTTGGGTGAACTATCACTGTTGTGTGGTTAGGTGAAACATAGGAAAATAAATGTTGTGTCTCCCGAGATGTCCTGAGATGGAGATGTGATTCTAATGAGAGCAGTCAGTTTTCGGGAACAGATTGTGTGTGTGTGTGTGTGTGTGTGTGTGTGTGCGTGCGTGCGTGCGTGCGTGCGTGCGTGCGTGCGTGCGTGTGTGTTAGAGAGGCTGACAGAGGAATGTCACAGGTCTATAAACAAAAATGCAATGCCCACATTGTCAGACCAACCGAGCTCAAAATATTGTGTCAGCCTGTCATTTCAAATCTTCACGTCTTTGCTTTAAGGCAAATATTACAGTAGCATGGTTTAGTGATGATCTCTTTCTCTGTAGAGATACTTTCTTCTGCAGGACACAAAAGAAAATATCTTGAAAGAAAGTTGTTAACCAAACAGCAGTGACACTCGTTCATTTCTATTATACGGAATAGGTACCATTCTTCAAAATATGTTTTTTGTGTTCTGCAAAAGAAAGAAAGAAAGGTTCGTCAAGAGAGTGAGTAAACAATGACAGGTTTTCATTTTTTGGTGAACTATCACTTTAATCTGATGTGATTTGAGACGTAGACAGTATTACATTTCTTCTTTCTTATTCTTTCTTCGTCCGACTGAAGGATCCAACCAAGTGGTATATGAAGCTGGTTCCTGTAAGTGTGATTATGATGACTTATTCGATATCCATCAACTCTTTGTTGCCATGACCACGTCTTTTTCATTTAATTCACGTACTTCATTAATATCGAAGTCAAGTTTTGGTTGTCATCTCCTGGCAGATTTTATGATAACATGTATTCATCCAGTTTTTTATTTTACCATGAGTTTATTTATCAAAGTCTTTTTCATGATGCGTTCAGACTGTGTGCCAAAGGCCGAAAGATACTTAAACGCATACAATTTCAACAGCAAGGGCATTTTAATGTGTGCATTTTCTATCTCACAATACTGTTGAATAAAAAGTTACGTAAAAAAAGTTTAATTTTACGTGGATTTACAATATTTACATCTATAATTTAATATCGCAGTTAAAAATATGAATGGAAACATGGAACTCTTTTTTTTCTGTTTAACTGTAAAGTCACCATCTTTGGTTTTCGGACACAGCCTTAATAAATGTTTGCATCTTGTCGTATTTTTCCACATGCTCATCCCTTACTATGGTAAACTGTTAAATGACTATGGGTTATCATACATGTGTCAAATAAGTGCCCTATGTTGGTTTGTCCTGTCCCAGGCCCGATATAGAAAGGAGCAGGTTCTGCCCAAATCTGTTCCCTGGATCCCCCCGGTGGACAACCTGCTGAAGGACAGCACAGATGGCTGTGCCCTGGCCGCCCTGCTGCACTTTTACTGCCCCGCTATGGTCAGCCTGGAGGGTACGTACCCCTGCCAAACTCTTCCTGTGTGACTGTGTGGGGGTGAGAGAGAGAGATGAAACTCAAACAATATCTGCTAAAATTAGACTATTAGGAATGAATTATAGTAGAAATTTGAGAAATTAAAAGAATCAATTAACCAAATATGAACACTCTGTTTTAAACAATTGTTTTTTTTTTATTATTTAAAATGCTATAATTCGAAGGATATGTAGAGCATAATCATCGATGGAATTATATTAATGTAATGCAAAATTTGTATGTATATTTTTTTGAGCTCATGAAACATGACGGCATTGAAAATAAACTGTTAAACATAATAAACATAAAAAACATAATACTAACTGCAACATACAAATATTTCATTAAACATTTTTTTATTTGTTTTCAACTAGAGTATTTAATGAATTGAGACCTTGAATTGAATCCATTTAAGGTATCACGAAAATTCATTTAAAACTAAAAAGTAAATTTTGTTATGATTTATCAAAATCATTCTTTTTCATTATTTATGGTAAAACAGCTGAAATTTTGCCAACTTTCTATAAAAATCATAGTTTTATTTTAGTTTTTTAGTTTATCAATATTTTCAATAATATTTTTTAAAATGAAAATACTTCTTATTTTATTGTTTTTATGTAAAGTTTTTATTTCAAATGTTGTTACAATTTTATCCAATTTGTTAGATGCTTTGGCATTTTTGTTTGCAATTTCTTTTTATGTTGCTTTATAAGACAAATGTACTTCTATTTTAGTCTTTAGTTTTGTTTATTATTGTAATTTTAGTGCTCATAATTTATTTTAGAGGCTCTTTCTGTTTTTCGATTAGTTAACCTTGGCATTTAAAGCCAATATTCTTTTTAATAAACAAAGCTTTTCGAAGCTAAAACTAAAATAATATATAATATTTTTCACAATAAAGAGAGACCTTTGGTCACAAAGTATACCCTCAGTCTTAACATTATATATCTACAAGTTTTATTTATTTAACCTATATCAGTCAAGCCCTATTGTTTCTACTGTGACTTTAATCATTTGTTTAATTTCGTCACAGTGATGAAGACATCATAAACGATGGAAGCTGTTCGATTTATCTCTAAAGGTTAATGTGTCATTTAAACTCAATGATTAATGGTCTTCTGTATGATTGGTTGAGCCATAAAGGCAGTTTCCTAAAGAAGGGATAAGCTGCGTGTGTGAGTACTTTGTGTGATTACTAAAGCACTTTGATTCGCCTTTAACCTGCAGATATTTGCCTGAAGGAGACCATGTCACTGGCGGACAGTTTATACAACCTCAAGCTCATTCAGGACTTCTGCCAGGAGAACTTCCACCACTGCTGTCACTTCAGTCTGGAAGACATGTTTTACGCTCATTCCTCCATCAAAGTAAGCCCATGCCTACATCTGCTAAGCAAAGATCAAACAAGGTTTTAATGACTTAAAGTCGTAGGAAACAATTATTACGTTGCTCTTAAATATTTTTCGGGAACCGTCTACACAGCAAGCATTTATTTAAAGAATAAAGAAATATTTGATATAAATCTAATGTCTGAATCTCAGTACTGCCGAGCTGTAACCTTGACCCAGTTCCCTTCAGCACTAATGTAGATCCCATTTATTACAATTTAGTACCAAAAGAGCATTGAAGTTGTATCATTCAAATTATGCATCTATAAGTAATAATGCATGCATCTTGAAGTTAGTTTTTCGATCTATTTGTACCATCACCGCTAGATGCCACCGTTTTTTAAAGACTGGTCCTTTAACAAACATCGTTATGTTACATTATAAGATATTCTACTTGACAGAATAGGATCATACACCACCAGCCAAATGTTTTGGCACAGTTGAGTTTCTCATAATTAAAAAAAACTGATATCAAAAGCTGTAATAGACCTGGTTTAATAGACAAAAATGTAGTAGTGGTGGGCATAGATTCTTTTTTTCATCTAAATAAATCTCACTGTAATCTTGAAAGTAATCTAGATTAAAATGGCTCATTTGCATTCGGCCGAAGGCATTCAGATTATGTGTGCTACCCAAATAAAGACAAAAATTTGTCTCAAAGAACAGGTTTGTCTAGCCGGGTTGCGCATAAGACCTGTTTCCAAAATGTATCACAACGGCTTGAGAAAGTTCTTCTACTATAATTATTGGTGATGAATTAAATAATGTCCAATAAAATGTTCTTGTGTTTAGTAACTGTTTATTTAGTTAAAATTAGGTCAAATTAAGGGATGCTTGTGTTTAGGTGGTACTTGAATCTGGAAGAACTCCTGCAGTAAACTAACATTCTCAGCATAATACATTACATCGTAATATTTGATTTCTTTACAGTAAGTGTGTGTGACTGATATCTAGTCCTATGACATCAAAATAAAAGAGGAAATAGCTAGTTTGGGCCAGGTAGTCTTGTCGAGGTTTCCATTGGAAAGCTTCTTTAAAATAAATTTCCTCGAAGCAAGTCTCGAAGGTGACTTTGACAGAATATTGAAGAAAGAACAGCCGATAAATGGACAAAATAGACGTTTTGGCTTAAAAATAATTCCCATAGTTCCCTTTGTTTAGTTTCATTACTATTAAGAGTTTATCTATATTATAGAATATTGAAAAAAATATTAATGCATAAGTAAGTGTCCCAAAACTGATAATGTAACCTTTAAAGTTAAAAGACAAATCTAACACATATCAGTTTATAATACACACATAAAAATCTCATTATAAACATCATGGTGTTAACAACATTTCAGGCTCACACTTTCTGTGTAAATGCAATGTGTAACTCACCTACGGTACTTAATAGCCGTCATTACAAGCATTTGGCGAAATCATATGGGCATCTTATAAGTGGTTGTTGCCATGGTTACGTATTGAGTAAGTGTCCTATCTTTGTTGTTATGCTTTCCAGCTCTCTCAAGAGAGCATTATCACTGAAAAAGTCAGAACATTATAAATGTAGAACTGTCATGTGAAAGCCATGTGTCCTTCAGAGAGAGAGCAGCTTCTGTGAATTGCATCTTATTTTTGTAGATTACAAATATTTACATCAGGGGGTTGCCACAAGGTTTAATAAAAACCTGTTTAAAGGGTTAACATTCCTGTTTCAGGTCTTGTATTAATCGATCTTCATTCAAAATATGCAGGTTTATAAACTTCATATTTATCCTTAAAAATTTATTTTATCTTGAGAATCCCAATTCTAACTGGCGATAATCATTTTTAAGTGTTCGTTTTATTTGCATCACGACGACAGCGACTTTGATGAGTCGATTTTATAGGTTTCTATATGTTCATGCATTGAGTGTGAAATATGCAGACAGACAGATGGAAGAGAGGAGGCATGTGCCAAACACTATCTGGGCATAAACATATACCTGCTCCAGCTCTGTTAACCAGCATTAAACCTATTTATGTAATTACCATTACATTTGATTTCCTGAAGCTCAGTGGTTGGGGCATAAGAAGCGCCAAGGTCATGGGATCAATCCCAAGGGATTGCACGTACTCTGAGTCAAATGTATTTTATAATGCAATGCAAGTAGCTTTGGATAATGTGTCTGCCAAAAGCCTAAATGTAAAAACAAACCTGATATATTTATAATTAATTTTTTTTACTTTTTCATAATTTCACTATTTAAATGATGGTGTTATTATAAAAATGCAATAATGCAATGGAGGTAGGGGGGTTGGGTATGAGTTCTTCATATGATCGATGAACATTATTTTGATTTATGGTAGAGGTGACATTGGGAGTCTAGGGCTAATAAAAGGCAAACGTCTTGCTTTGTTGAAAGTCAATTAAGATGTAGATGTAATGTCTTCCGGGAGTGTCCCGGGTAATTGCTGGTGTTTCCCTGTGCCGCTAAACGGCTTTGTGGAAAAGCTGCTGAGTGGGAATAGTGTACCGGAGGCATTTATCATCGTCGAGTAGAGTCGAGAAAAATTGAATTCAAGGTCATGAATGCTACAATATTCCTATTGATTTGTATTTTGCATATTTTATTAGAAAACCGGTCAAAAGTTTTGGGCCACCTAGTTACTTATGCATTCACATTTTTCAACATTTTATAATGATAATAACTAACTCATCAAAATAATGAAATAAAACAAAGGGATCTATTGAAATTAACCTTTTAACTAAAGGAAGAAAACAATAATGGAAACATGTTATATTAGATCATCTTTAATGTTGGCACTTTTTGACTAGAATTTGCAGAAATTTCTAAAGCAACTTTTTGCTTGAAAAAGTGAGACTATGTAATACAAAAATAGAAACAAATTGAACTATATTGATATTAAAAACATATACTTAAGAGTGTTAATACACTTTTAATTTAATTTAATATGCACAGTCAATAATATTTTGAATCTTTTACAGCAGAATTATTTAAAATTGTCCTTCCTGTTAATATTAAGGGTTATAGAGACATCTTGTGGTAATTGAAGAATGTTGCATAGACCACTTATATAAACCCGCGTTATTAATTTTTACGTTATTTTATGTTTGGTAATAAAAATATTCTGTATACTTTGTGGTTTATTTTAAATAATAATAACCTAAACATTCTTCCTGCAGAATAACTACCTTGTATTTATGGCTGAGCTCTTCTGGTGGTTCGAGGTGGTAAAGCCCGCAATCGTTCAGCCACTGGTGTTGGACGCTGAAGGCAAGCTAACCTTTCTGAACATTTTTTTCTAAGAAATGACAATGATATGTACATTTGTTTATAACATTCATTACACAAATAACAGAATTGTGTATCCTTGTGACTTTAGCGCCAGCCTCTTTGCTGAAAAATCTGCCATCTGTACCCATCTCAAAAGTCACAAAAAGGAGTTTCACAGAAAGACCACCCAGCCCAGACCGACCAAGGTATTTATTATTGTTTGTAATTAAACTATCCATTTTCTCTGTATACAAGTTTTGGTGTAGATTCTAAAGACAAGAATTGACTTAAACTCTATTCTTATTTTAAAGTCTCCCCCTCCGACCTCAACCACAGACTTCAGGCTCAGGTAAACAGAATTGTTATAACCAGTTTTTGTTATGACTTACTTTTAATTACACTGAATTTGAATGGTTATACAATTTTTTTTGTGTGTTTTGTAGGTGAGATCAAACGCTCAACCTCAATGTCATTCGTGGAGAGCTTCATGGGTACCTGGCCCAAAGAGAATAGGTAAATAGATTGATCAATAAGACTCAAAACAAGCAGTTATACCCTCCCTACCATCTTTGTTTTGTTTTTATAGGTCTCCTTCTCAGGGAGTGTCTTTTGAAATCCCATTTGATAAAGAACACGTCAGTCAAACACCTGTATCAACAGGCAGAGGAATGACCAGGTCCGTCAGCACCGAAGGATTTGGTTTGAAGATATCCCATGGCACCAGGGGCATTAAGAGAAACCTGTCATTTCAGCCTGTCAATGGCACTAACTTGGGAATCGAAGAAGAAGATGGCTGCCCCGACACCCTGTCTGGAAGACATCACAGTCGTGTAAATGGCTCAGCACCACCAAGCATCGAAGAGGCTTTAGAGATCATCCACCACTCTGACAAACAGTCACAGAGTGCCAAGATGGGTTTCTTTCTTCATCTCCAGAGCAAAGGAAAATCGAATCCTGAAGTAAAAGAGGATTCCATTTCCGAGTCATCCAAAGGGATTGATAGCACATCAACCACTGAAGTTGATACTGGAATCCATGTGAGGACCGAGGACATTCAAGAGACGCTAGATGAGGACTCGTCGCTTAGAGATTGTACTGTGAGCATCGATCTTGATACAGATCAAGACTATGAGGCAAGAGCTTGCAACAGTCAAGGCTCTATAAGTCCATGTCCCAGCAGCATTGGTGCCAAGTCCCCTACTGGAGTTACCCACACCCCTTCTTTTACACCTGGGATCAAGATGACCAGCTTTGCCGAGCAGAAGCTTCGTAAACTCAATCCAAACCTAGACCCCAAAGGTGCCACCTCTACAACACCAAACGGTTCGGATCTCAACATCCCACATTCCGTCTCCTGGGCGCCTTCTCCTGAGGTCAGCCCTACACACCAGACGTCCAAGGACCCTGCCCAGGCCATGGCTGCTGAAATGGTGCATCTGCGCATGAGGCTTGAAGAGAAACGTCGTGCCATTGAGTCTCAGAAGAGGAAAGTTGAGGCCGCCTTTGCAAGACGCCGTGAAAAAATGGGACGCAGCGCTTTCCTTACCGTCGTCAAGAGGAAAGGCGAAGGCACACCAGCCCAGGAGGATGCTCCCCATGCAGAAAGCAAGACTCCAGCAGAGACACCCCAGCCTGTGAAGTCTCCACAAAAGTCGCCGGGTGAGGACGGGACTTCCGAAGCAGACCTTATGGAATACACACGCTCCATTGAGAAGCTCAATGCTTCTTTGAGTTTCTTGCAAGGTGAGATGCAACGACTGGCTCAGCAGCAGGAAGTCATTATGCAGATGCGAGAGCAACAGGCTTGGGTGGTTCCTCAACCTTCACCGCAAAAACAAGTGCGGGAGCTTAGAGGGAGTGGGACGCGGTCCTCCGGTTCTCCATCACCCGCAGATTCTCCAAGAGCGACGCACCGTTCCCCTACAAACCTCAAGAGGAAGTCTGCTTCATTCCATTCCAAGACGCCAAGGACACCTAGACCGAATGAGCTTAAGATCACCCCCTTCAACCGTGTCCTTACCGTTCCCCAATCAGTGGACAGCATACCACGTCTCAGAAGGTTCTCGCCGTCTCAACCCGTATCATGCTCCTTTTCGTATATGGGGCGTGACAAGCAACCACCTTCAGAAGCCGGAGCCACAGACAAGGACACTGAACAAGACCTTGGAACCCTAATGTCCCCATCCAAAGAAACCCAACAGGTCAAACCAGGAGAGGATGACTCAAGTGCCAAGGAGACGGAAGAAGCGTTGAAGCAAAGTGAACAAATCGAGGAAGCAAGACAACAAGAGAAGCCAACAGATGACATTAAACCAGCAGTGGAGTCAAATGCCTCAGAGGTGTTATCTCAGTTTGTAATGGAAACGGTTATCGTCACTCCCACAGAGAAGCCAATGGATATCACCCAACAGAGCAACAAGAATTTGATTGAGGTCCCGCTGTCTGTCCTCAAGCCTCTGGATGGACAAGCACTGGAGGAGGAGGAGGGCGAGAAGGAGCCTTCGGGGGAAAATAAAGATGATGATCAGAAGATGTGCTGTGGATTCTTCTTTAAGGTAAATTTGAATGTCAGATAAAGCAAAGCTGGACTTACGGATAGAATAAAGTGTAGAATATAATTTTATAGTGGTAAAGTTGCCAAAGGAGGTTAGTTGTGATAAATCTTGCTGTGTTTGATGTAGGTCATTAAACTGGGGCAGATAAATAATTTAGTTTTAAAAGTCAATGTTTGCAACTGCAAAATATTCAGAGAAGTCTTATCGGTTTCTCCCCATCACCATGAAATCATAATAGACAGTCACTTTAAGATTTGAATTTTTCAATGGTGCTATTCAAAGTGAATTCCTTAGACCAAAATGTAAAGACAGAAAAGTACAAAACACAGTGCTGTGAGATTAAAATGTAACATTTTCCAGGACGATATGAAAGAAGAGGACAGCATGGCCGTTAAGCGCGCTGCTCTTCTTGAGAAAAGACTGAGAAGAGAACAAGAAAGCCAACAGAAGAAACAGCAGCAGGAGGCGGAGCTTGAGCAAAAAAAAGAGGAAGCCAGGTAACACCCGGCCTGGCTTTTAAAGGGATTCACTTTGTCATCATTTACTTCTGTTAATATTTCAAACCTGAAGGACATTTTCTACAAAACAAAAAAGACGATATTTTCAAGAATGTATTTTAACAAAAAATATTGGTCCTCATTGACGTAAGTAGATGTACACAAAACCAATGCACTCAGTGGAGATCAAGGCTTCTCTTTTTAAAAACATTCTACGAAATATCTTCTTTTTATTCTGCAGAAGAAAGACATTTGGTTTGAAAAACCAAGAGGATGAGTAAATGGCATTTTGGGCTTAACTACCACTTTAATAGCTCTATATAAACACCTTCCTCTTGTTTTTTATTGGCTCGATTTAAATCATTTCGTTTCCGCAGGTTGAAAGCAGAGGAGGACCGTATGAAGAAGGAAGAAGAAAAAGCCAGGCGAGAATTTATCAAGCAGGAGTATATGAGGAGAAAACAGCTAAAACTGATGGAAGACATGGACACGCTTGTTAAACCGAGGCCTGCTGGACCCAAGCAGAGAAAACCAAGACCCAAGTCCATTCACAGAGATGTGCTGGACTCACCTAGGACTCCTGTGAAGGGCACGACAGGTAAAGGGCCAACGTCTCCCACTGGCAATGCCCAGAACTGCATGCTTTGTGTTACTCTATATCTTTAACTGTGCGACTCACTGCATCTCTGTATTTTCATTCTAACTAACTAATAAAAATACTATTCATTTTTCTGAAATCCCTTACTGAACACTGCTTTCCAAACTATGTGCTATAGCATCTTTTCTAACAGAATAAATGAATATATTTTCAAACCCAACCAAATGTCAAATTTGAGCTGGTACGGCGTTCGGTCGCTATTTGATGTAGAGTACAAATATATTGTCATCATTTACTAACTCTTTTGTCTAAACTGGATGGCCTTCTTCTGTAGTACGCAAAATAAGACCTTTTGAAGAACGTTGGCCTCTTGCATTGGTTGTGTGTCCATAGTAGAAGTAAATAGACTACCGACATTCTTCGAAATACCTCCTTTTGTTTTCTGCAGAAGGAAAACTCATACAGGTTTTAAATAATAACAGGGTCCTTTATGGGTGAAATGTCACTTATTTAACCATATATGCAGTGAATTGTATGACAGTATTATGAGGGTAACACAAAGTTCAGCGGGCTTGTTGTGGTTGTAACAGCGAGTTTTGTCGTTTTGTATTTTGCACCAGGTTCACGTCCTCGTGTTTTTTCAGTGTCAAGTTTGTCTCTGGCCTCCCTAAACCTGGGTGAGACCGATAGTGTCGGTTCAGAGAGAAAGACCCCCAGGTAAGCATCACTTTGTTTCCCAACTTCATGGGTTCAAACATCCACATTAAAGCATCAGCCAACTGAACTACTGTAACGCAACCTCAACTTAATTTTACGTACTGTAATGCACAGTTTGTTTTGATCCTTGGTCTGATTCTTGTGTGTTCTTCGATGTTCTTGCTTAGAAGCAATAGCTTAGCATCCAGCCGTCTTTACTTCTTTATGAGCTCTCCTCGTGTGCGAAATAGAAGGTCAGTCGTATATGGATAAGACGCATAGCAAAACCATTTGTTTTGAGTTTGCCAGTTAAAAAAAAGGTACAGCATCTTTAAACAATAAAGATGAACATCATCCCGTCACTCCCTATGACCCATCACAGCTTTTTTGAATTGGCATCAGTCAACAAACAGAAGATGATCCCCGTCACATCACTAACCTTGAGATGTCTTGCTTTCCCTTCACAACCTCACTTAAACATGTTTGAGAAATATCAATGTTGTAATGAATAAAAATCACTTTTTAAAAGCACTTCCTGTTTCAAATGTTAGAGCAAAATATAGCCGACAGAACATTTGGTACTGAATTTGTTTCAAACAACCTTAAGACTATATGTACGAATTACGGAAAAATGAAACGGGAAGTGCTTCTGGACCAGTGTTGAATGTATAGGGGACTAAGGCGTATGATATCCTCTCAGCAGGCCGGATTCAGCAGATGGTTGCTTGTCTCCTGCACGCTCCGGGAGCCGGAACGGAGACAAAGATTGGGAGAATGCCTCCACCACATCCTCGCTAACATCCAACACTGAATACACAGGTTTGATCACTTTTTTCAGTTTCTCATTCCTGACCACCGTGTGAGGCATTATACAATATACAATATATCTGGCTGCAATGTGATGAATTGAAAGCAATTTAATATAGATTCACCATTTTCACTGCAGGTCCTAAATTATACAAGGAGCCCAGTGCAAAATCCAACAAACATATCATTCAGAATGCTCTGGCCCACTGCTGTTTGGCTGGAAAAGTAAATGAGGGACAGAAGAACAAGATCTTAGAGGTAACACGTCCATTTGGAGCCAGTAATTCAGTTTTAAAGTTTGCTGTATATTTATTATAAATGTGTATTTAGATACAGCACTATATTACCTGATATTTAAAATGTGAAAAATGAAAAGTTTAAAAATCATTTAGAAAACTAAATAGATGATTTAATTCATCTACCAAAAAAGTATTGATTTTTATAATATAATAATTAATGTATATATGTATTGTTTATTAAAAATGTATAGACAGTTGCATATATAAAGAAGATTGGCCTTTGCTGATGGAATATATCTGTAAAGCAATTAGTAAACTATTTTAATAATTAAAAAAATCCACAACCATTTAGATTTTTAATTAAATAATGATTTATAGACAGCTGCATGTATATAATCAATTTGATTTTGCTGACTTTATATTTCTGAAAAGCAATAAAAGTAGATTTTTCTTTGGTGACAGAATACTAACATTAAATACATATATTTTTATGAAAAATAAACATTAAAGTTTTGCATCATGATTAGATAATTTATTAATAATTCTAATTGTTTTTAATATAGTGTTTATAAAATATAACAAGTGTTTCTGCTTAGTCATTATAGTCAATAGCTTTACTGTTCATACAAATTTAAGGGATGTAAACAATTTGATAATATTTATAATTACTGTATTTTAAATTCAAACAATAACAATACTGATCAAATAATCATTAAAATACATCATATTACATACCAGCACGTGTTTAGCCTTTTTGTATTAAACCATCATATTGTCTTGAAAAGGAAATGGAAAGATCGGAAGCCAACAATTTCCTGATCCTCTTCCGGGATTCCGGCTGCCAGTTTCGCTCCCTGTACATGTACTATCCCGACTCGGAGGAGATCAACAAGCTGACGGGCATTGGGCCGAAAACCATCTCGCGCAAGATGATCGACGGCCTCTACAAGTACAACTCAGACCGGAAGCAGTTCAGCCAAATCCCAGCCAAGACCATGTCTGCAAGCGTGGATGCCATCACCATCCACAGCCACTTGTGGCAGACCAAAAAACCAGGGACTCCCAAAAAAATAGCGGCCGTGAAGTCCTAGTGTCCGCGTTCCACCAGACTTACATGTTCTCGATGCACTTCTTTGTATATAGTATAATCCTATGACACACTTCCTCCGTTCACCAAGGACACTTATTATGCACAACTGGAATGTAAATCTGATGGGTGGCTAACGGATCTCATTCACGTGTCTGGCAGCCAAGACTGTGTGATTCGGGTCTTTAATCACGTTCGAAACATGTGCCAAAAACATTGTCATGGAGCTCCTGTTATTTTAAATTGGTACACTAAAGCACTGAATGTTATGAGTTTAAAGAGTTCTCGCACATTTGTCGATGTGGCCTTATGTTGAGTTTTGATTTCTACGTTTTATCATGTTTTTATCGTTTGAGTATGTTTATTTTTTACGACTGTATATGATTGTACGGCTGCTTATTGTCAGGTTCTCTCTTGCATAGCTTGTGGTTTTGCTGTAGAGGAGTCCTCTCGGCGAGCTTTGTCGTAATTAATATACATGGTAATGTGCATTGAGTAAAACTGTTTGCGGACAGGACCCGCATCTGATGGTTTTAACGTTCTTGAATTACATTGGCATCGATTCACAGCAGGATTGTGAATTTATTTAATTTCACCGCAGTCGACGTATTTGCTTTTGTGCTTTAGGTTCTTTAAACCAACCGAATGTTTTAAATTCAGCATTATGATCTTTGTAAAACTTATTTATCTATTACAGGTTATAAGGTCAGGGCTTATCACACCAAACCGTTCTGTTGTATAAGTTTACGATGCAAACCTTAGGTTTATGCGTATTATGTTGAACTCAATTGTGGAACTTGATGGATGATGATAAGATAAAATAAAGGTCTTTTCACTCCTAAAGATACATGAACGACATGAAAAATACTGCTGATCTTTCCCAGTAACGGCAATAATTTCTTGTCATTTTCCTGCTGAAAAAATTTTCAATAGGAATTGTATTGGGAATGTGAACTGGGTCTGTGCTTCCAGCGCTATTCCCTTGGGATGTGGACCATAGGACGTTTTACTAAATCATACTAAAATAAGAACCAAAACAACCTATATAAGAACATTTTGTAACATTTTGTTCATAATCCATTTAAGAAAACAATAGAAACCATTAAAAAAGTTGTATATGTTGGTTTTAAGGAAACTATAATGATTCAATTGGTGCGACGTTCAATCCTATTGGGAAAACACCCAAAACACACTGCGGCAGAAATCTTGTAATGGTTTTAATGAAAAAGTTCATAATGGTATTATAATAAAACCTGTGGAATTTCTGTGATGGTTTCTATTGGGTTTACATGTTTATTTCTGCAGGGTTGTATTGAAAACTATTAGACGTTGTATGTTTCCTTTAGAGTTTAATCTAATGCGAAACTGATTCTGTGTATATAAAGTAAACATGTCAAGCGTACAACACAATTCTTTAATTTAGCATTTACACATTCCGTCCTAATTCTCAAAATCACTTTTTTGTATGGAGGTCAAAGCGGCGTGTCGAGAGATGTGTTTAGTCATGAGTAAGTTTATCATTCGTTTACTATGAAATTTTAAGACTTTTGTACCTTGCTCGATATGACCGGTCTACAGTATTTTATGATGTTGTCCTGGGTTACGACGGTGTTTAGAGCAGTTTGCCAAAATACAGTTTAGATGATCGTTGGAGCCATTTCGTATTTCGCAACCGAGGGCTAAACCTTTGATTGATGAATTTTTGAATGAAAAAATGACTTTCAGGAATGTCACATTGTACTGAAATTGATATTGACGGAAGCATTCCCATTTTATTGTTTAAGGGCAGAATGCTGCTGTATACGGGTAGACGAGTCTGATGAATGACGAAAAATGACTGCCGCCTTATCCTGCTCATTGCAGTTGTAAAAAAAATTGGTGCTTGCCATGAATTCATCCCCGATTTCTAAAAGTTAAATCTATGAGTTGGCTGACGGGATGCATCAGTGTTTTATAAAAGAAGATGTTCACCCCATTAGGAGAAGCTGAACTGTAAGCAGACTATCATGGTCGAGTTCTTTGGTCACTTCGGTCTGAACATGTTATTCCAGTGAGCATGATAAAGCATTGTACAGTGTGTGTACTTCGATCTTAGCACGACTCTCTCTTCACTGTCGCTTTCATTTCAAAAGCTGTGCTGTCAATGATAAAATTACATGACCGATTTCAACTGCATTCAATAAAGTTTCGCATGGCCTCATATATTGTCGGGTGTTTTTATTGTCTGCATTGTGAATTTGCGTCTTTGATAAGGTCAAGATTTGGTTTTGTTTACATAATAATATTCGGTAATTGAATTCAGAGACATTACATTTCAAGATGGTGTCGGATCAAGAAAAGGTGTCTAGAAGTCCATGTTCTTGGCCAGGCCTATGTTGCCATCACCAGTGATCATGAATGCCGGGATTTGACCGGCCCACATGGGTCGACTCATGTGGAGGTTGAGCATTGAGCATGCTCAGCTAAAAGAATACAATACAATATTATGTAACATAGTGTTTTAATTACAATGTTAAAAATAATACACAGTGTTCCGTGTTTACAAATCTGGCTCTTGATGAAGATATATAGATGTCGGTCAAGACATTTATTTCAAATTATATTTGAGGAACTGACTTTAAAAAAGGTATGCGATTTTGGCTATGTGAATACTAAAGCTTTTTTCTTGTATCTGATTTTGTTCCCTTTGTCCTCCTGGCCTTATAGTTTCAAGTTGTTGATGAGAGCATTAAAAGAATTATCAATACGTGTTCTCCTGAAACAATAAAAGCTTAAAACTTCTTTGAAACTATTTGATGGAAAATGTGTCAAAACAGTAAATTTGTGGGATTCACATTTTAAATCAGACAAATAATATCCGAAAAAATCAACATAATAGGTGTTGTATCATTTTACACAAAATTATCCTTAAGTATTTATTAGTGAATGTACTGTATATGTTTAAGTGAAACTATTATTTTTGTTTTATTTTATAAACCAGTGATATTCCACAATTCAGTTGAAGTGCTTTATAATTTATTTGCAGAAAATTGACATGACTTTAACATTTTTAACAAAAAAAGATTGTCCGCGAATCCTAAAAACTGCAACGAAAACAAGTTCCTATTTATGTTTAAACATCACAATATTCATGTTTTCACGGGTATTATCAGTTAAAAATGAATAATGGAATTAGTTTTGGGGCAGATGTGATTCTTGAGTTTTTAAGGCAAAACCTGACTGGCCCCATCACATTTCCTGCGGCTTTGTATATAGAAAACATATATATATATGTATATATAAAATAATAAAAATCTTGTTTGGTGGTCCAAAATGTGCACTATTCACATTTTAGACGATTCATTTGATCATTGTAAGTCCCAGGTAAATTCCAGATGAAGATCTTTCATTCTGTCATGGTAGACCCGATCAAAGCGTTCACTTTGAGCAACGGTCAATGCGTTCTTCCAGTCTCCAACTTTTCCTGTAACACAGTTGAAAAACACTTTCACCACCAATTATAAGATGTCTGATGTAACATTAAAGAACTTCAATAGTCTAGTATGACACCCAAGCTTAAAACTGTTTTAATTTTCTGACCTTTTCGCATAAAAAGTCCTTTCTGATTGTCAGGGATGTTCTTCGAAAGGAATTCATAGTTTGCTTTAGGGTCTTTCTTCATGTTGTTAAAAGTGGCCCTTTCTACCACTTTATCAATCGCTATATCAGATAGATTCTTCCCCACAAACTCACAGATCTTCAAAACTGCGGATCTGAGGTCCTGATAAAAAGTAAAAGGTGCTGAGATGTTTTAAGGAATAGAATTAAATAACAACAGGCCAAACCATAGATACCTTGACCATCTCTTCATAAGTCAGCAACAAGATGTTGTATTTGTCTTTATTTGAGATCCAGCCCTTGATGTGATCAAACCAACATCCACCGACCACTACACAAATAAAAAAACATAACCTCTAAACTTAATGACATGTTACATTTCTCAATGAGTCCAATGGCAAAGTCATGTTCTGCATGGCTCTTACTCCATCCTGTGAAGAACTTATCCAGCATCTCGTCGAAGCTTTCTACAGGTTCCAGGTACTTCATATTTTTGGCAAATTGGAAATAGGACACCATGGCATCTTTGGGGTTTCTCATTACGTAGATGATCTAGAAGATAAGAAGTGATGCTGTAAAAAGCACTGGCAAGTCACTATTGAGATCCTTGATACATTCCCACACACTTTTCCTTTTTCTTGTAATCCTTTGGGAACGAGGTGCTCATGTAGATGGGAAGAGAACAGTCTCGGAGATGGCCGGGACTCATAATCGTTTTCCTTTTTCACAAACTCCAGCCAGGGCATCTGCTGGAGCGTGGTTGTGTCTTGTTTTTCAGGGAAATCTTCCTCATAGAGTAGAGTAAGAATACGTTGGATCCATATCGTACCTAAGACACATGAACATAGAGACAGTTTCAAAGTGCCAACATAAAAGTGTTTGTGAGGGAACCCAACCTAACTTATACATTAAATGGAAAAATTCAACAAGTTCCTTATTTATTACAATTTTTATACAATTGAAACAATAAATCGTTCTCGTTTACTCACCAGATTTTGGGAAGGTAACAATAAAGACATCATCATCCCTTATTTCAAAATCCTTCAAACTGTCAATGTAATCTGCAGTAAAGTCGAGCGCGTCATCTATAAGAAACACCATTCCTTTGTATGTGAAGAATTTATCACTTAGTTTTTTGTATTGCTGTTGTGCCATTGCTGAGAAAACTGTGCCAGTGGGCGAGGATTTGTTTAGAAAATGTATTTTTATAGGTTTTTGGTCAAACTTTGGACTTTATATGTCAACAAGAGTAGATCTGTTGGATATTTTTATTTGCATACTTCAAATTAGACATTTAGTAGTAAAGTTCACTTTTGTATCTCTCTCTCTCTCTCTCTCTCTCTCCCTCTCTCTCTCTCTCACTCTCTCTCTCTCTCTCTCTCTCTCTCTCTCTCTCTCTCTCCCTCTCTCTCTCTCTCTCTCCCTCTCTCTCTCTCTCTCTCCCTCTCTCTCTCTCTCTCTCTCTCTCAAAGCCAAACTTTCACCCACAAACAGTTCAATCTGTACTCAAAACTGAACAACGTTAAACACTGTTGAACACTCACTACATAGAATAATAGAACACACAATGCTTGTACAGATAGACCATACAGAAATCGTGTGCATGAACACGTAGCACTTGTAAAAACTAACAGAATGGATGCTCATCCTGCTGTACTTACAGATTATCTCCCATGTAAGGAAAACGAGAAGCTGGCGAGTGTGGTTGGGCTCCAGGTTGGCATGATGGTGGATAACCCCTTGTTTGCTGATGGCTGCACATAATGTGACATCGCCACCCACGCTGTCCAGGAACACCAATTGCCCGATGGCCAATTACATTACGGCCTCTCCTTCTCCTTTTGGTGAAATTGAACCCAGCTTCATCCATGTGGATGTATACACGGGGTCTTTCCATTGCATCCAGATGAAAACCCCTCTGTAGAAATAGATATAGTTTTGAAAGTGATACGGAAAAAGGGATTTAGGCCACTACTTGATATACTTAGCTTGATATATGCCAACCTATACGCTCTATGACTCTGTCTGAGTTGGGATCCACTGTATAGCTGTCATGCGCAGTCTGTTGAGCTTGAGGACATGATCAACAGTAAAGAGGCTGACACCATCGATACCCTCAAAATGTACATGGTCCTCGATGATCTTCTGCTGAATTTCAATCAGTTTAATGGCATTGTTCTCATGGTCCATATCAACAATTAGGGTCTCTTGGTGTGAGAAGAACATACCTGTCCTCCCATCAGCGTGTGGCAATCTATCAATTTAACCAAAAGACAAAATGAATTTACAATAAATATACATGTAATACTAGGCCTACAAACAGTTGGACCAACCCTCCATCACAATACTACAGTACTTTGGTATAGTGATGTACTCAAACATGCCCCCAAGATCCCCCAAGTCACGCTCCTGTCTAGCCCTCCACAGTTTGGACATTCTGTCCCCCCCCTCCCATCCCTTCAATGTTGTTTTTATTATGTCACCCCAACCCTTTCATTGTCATGTCTGTTTTGCTCATGATTTGTTCTGTTATGTGTGTTTGGTTAATGTCAATGTCTTTGTCCTTGTCAGCTGTGTCACATCTTATATGTTCCCCTTAGGGTCGTCAGGTGGCGCTACCTAAGGTGGGGTATTGTCATGATCCGGTTCTTGTGAAAGATCCTGTTGTTTTGTTGACCGGATCGTGACAATACCATGTCCGTATGTTTGTATTGTCTGTATGCCCCTTATCTGTTCTGTATTGTGTTTTTGGTCTTGTCGTTGTCCCATTCTGGTGTATTCCCCCAGTCTTGTTTCCCTTTCAGGCATCCACTGAGGGGCGGGCTGTCATGATCTGGTCCTTGTCCTGTATTTTCTAGTCTTGTGGACCAGGTCATGACAGTACCATGTCTGTGTTCTGGTTGTGTTTATGTCCTGTTCTGTTTGTCGGTCACCTTGAGGAACACCAGGATGTCGTTCCTTAAGGGGGGGGGGGGGGTTCTGTCGTGATTCTGCCTCTCTTGGTCATGTTTTTCCTGATTTTGGCAGAATCATGGCAGACCCATATGTTTTGTGTGAGTGTCACATGGTATTGTTTTCTTACATGCCATGTGCTCTCTTGTCTCGTCTCTTGACCCCGCCCCCTTGTTATCCTGTCTATCTTCCCATCATTGTTTCATTCCCCACACCTGCCCCGTGTCGTTATACCTTGTTAGGTTTCCCTATTTAATGCCCTTGTGTTTGCTGTCCTGTGTGGTTGCATTACATGTTTGACTTGTCTTGAAATCGTGTTTGTTTAAAGTCTTGTCAGTATTTCCAGTTCCCTGTTTTTGTTTGGTTAGTAGCTGTCTTGCCCTGATTAGTTTTTAGTAACTCCTTTTGAGAAGTCTTTTGTTTGCCATTATTATAGTGTTTAGTGTCCTGTTTTCCCCGTCGTGGGTTTTTGTTTTGTTTGTTCTTTATTAAAAGTTTATTGGATCATCACATCCTGCATTTGGGTTCTTCATCCACAACTTTCCCTGACAACAATAGCTGTGATTTCATCCGATATAACTGTTCTTTGTCTTCCTGACCACCTCGATCACCTCTACTCTTCCTCTCAGATTTCTTTCCATTGGAGGGCCTAACAAACCAGGGCTCTCCTAACTATCTTACTGTATATGTTCCCTCACATCATCAGCGACAACTGGGATCAGTTTCGAGTTGTGATCATTTGGTGACATCTGTGCTTTAATTGTGTTTGACCTCTGCTCACAATTAGGCAGCTTGGGTACATCACCATGAAAATATGTTGGCACGTTGTCTCTAAACTGGTGAAAAGTGCTTATGGTTTTGCCAAAAGACTGATTGATTCAATCAGTGGATTCAGGCCACTGAGCCTTTGGTTCAGACAATAGGGTTTAGTGTTTTAAAAAAACTTTAGCAGGGATATAGAATGATGGGTTAAATGAGTGTTTGTTGTTTTGTGATGTAACCACAAGATGCCACTCACATCCTGACCTTGTATGTGAACAGGAATGATGTGATTCATTGATGTGGGCACTATAGCAAATGGAATCCTGTGGGGAGATATGAAGGGCTGTTTCCAATTTTTCAATATTTCCAAAAAGAAATGTAAGCTTGTTTTAATCCGTTAAAAATCCACAAGAGATCCATGCTTAATTTTTGGGATTTTATTTATTTATGAGTGCATATATTAAGTTTTGTACTTTATTATAAATATGTGGCTCTGTATGTCCTGAACAAGTCTTACTCTTTTTTATATGTTCTTTTTCAAATCAAACCCAACCAACAATATTTAACTTATTTGTGTCGAATCATTTATGCATTTCATTTTTTAGGAATGTGTGTGCCATTGCAAAATCTTGCATCCACTGGTATGGATGGCCTTAATATGAACTTGCAGTTCCTAAATATTCCAGCAAGTACATGGTGAACTACACAGTGGTTGGCAGCTAATTTGTGTTGGCACCGTTTCACACAAAGAAGACTGGCTTTTTTTCTAGTTATGGGCAAATTTTTACTCTGTCAGTACTTTGATGAATCAGTGTTGAAATAGGCAAACTGTTGCTGCAAATAAATGGTGCTATTTAAACTGTCCTCTGAGTCATTTCTTAATCAGGTTATATATAACATTATATTTCAAAACTATAGTATCTATGATAGTCATGGGTCCATTGTGGCATTAAATGGGCATTCAAAAGCATTACATTGGCTTTGGTGATAGCCGCAGAAGACCTGTAAAATGATTCAAGCAGTTGCCAGCTGCCCGGCAACTTTAAACAGAGAACATTTGAACGAAAGTTGAATGAACTGATCAAATGTCCAGTACAAAATTGATCTGTGATTGGCCGGACCTGAAAATAAGGCCTGTGTCCAATGACAATTCCCCAAAACTACAAGACTGCACACACTGTTATCGAGGTGAGACGTCTTTACTAGTGCAGTTTAAAGGCATGCTGTAGATTTTCCCAAAATGAAAATGTACTCACGTCTTAAGTTAAAGAAATCTGCATTATCGTTGTTCTGTTGAAAGTGCCAAGACGTGCTATTTTTTCACACCATCTTAAGCGAGAAAAAGGAAGGAAGTCTGGTCAGCAGGACCGGCAGAATCTAAGAAACATATTATGTCTTTTATATGTGAGTTTGTACAGAGTAAAGTCATGATCTCCAAAATCCCACCACTTATTCTGCTGTTACACATTCAAGGTAACATCATTATTTAGATGTATTATTTTGTTGTTGTACATGTATTGAAGCTGTTTTCTTTATTATTTCTTTAATTTCTTTAATATTTCTTTATTTTACATATTCAAAGAATTGTGTACGGTTCGGACAGTGACTTCATATTGTGTTGTTGATTTTACAGTATTGTTTTTTCATTGGTTTTTATGATTTTTTTGCACTGTTTTCAGCTTTGCAATGAAATTTTCAAACCATTGAAGTCATTTTACAACAGAAGTTAAGGTCTTTATATATGGGTCAATTTAATTAATCAAAAGCAAGATTTTACAATTATATACGTTTATTGTAAGAAAACCGTGTCTCCCGTGTTGACTTCAACAATATTAAATGACATTTATAATATGCTTGTTCTTTTTAAGGGTCCACGACATTGGACAGCTTTTCAGTTCGCTGTTCTAAACAGAACATCTGTGCTGTGAGGGGCTCACAAGTGACATTGACATGTTCCTACCCGAGCAACAACTTTAAATCTGCCTTCTGGTTTAACAAGAATCAAAGTAAAAACTGGAGACATAAGGACGAACCTGAAGATGTGTCTTTAGATTTAGATTTTTCGGGACGGGTGGATCAGAGGATCACTGGATATCAGTCAGATCTCACAATAAGAGATGTGAGAGAGAGAGATTCGGGAGAATATCAGCTCATGTTTCTTATGAAGGATGGAGTGAAACACATCAGCTCTGTCTCTGTCAATCTAACAGTCACAGGTACAGATATTTTCTCATCAGGAGTTTTTATTTGTCATGTAATATGACGGTGTGTGTCCTGTTTTGTCTTTAGTTCTGCAGGTCAGGATAGATCCTGAATCTACAAATCAAGTAAAACTGATCTGTGATTCGTCCTGCGAGTTGACATTGGGATCTTATTATAGCTGGTACACAAATGGACATAAATATTCTAATTATTATAATAAAAATTTAATTGTGACGTCAAGCGGATACACTGACAGATATTCCTGCTCTAAGTCTAGAGAAAACAATCCATCAGCTTCAGTCTGTAAGTGTCACATTTACATGATTTTAAGATTAAAACTGAATAGCATTAACAATGAAAGATCAAGTATTATAGTTGTGTTGGTTATCCCTATTAAAGGTATTTTCCAGCTGTTTTATTGTGAGAGTGAATATTACATCTGTCATTTTGTAACTCTTTTAGGTTTGTCTAACAGCAGCTGTTGGGATGTGACCTACCCATCCAGAAGAGTTTGTGCTTTGGTTGGATCAACAGTAGATGTTCAATCGTCATACTCACATCCCAACGGATATACGGTAGTGAACACATACTGGCATCTGCGATACTTTAAATTTAAAGATCTGCGTGAGGGTCAGCAGTTCGCCGGTCGAGTGGAGTATGTGAAGAACATGCTGAGAATCAAAGACGTCAAGATGAGCGACTCTGGAGAATATCAATTCAGAATCTTCACCAACTCATCATTGGGCAAATATTCTGGTTCACCCGGGGTCATTCTTACTGTGACAGGTGAATGCTTGTGATACTTGTGAATTTTCTGGAAAAGCTGCTAATTTTATTACATCCAAGGTGAGGGTGGACCATATCATGTGCTGGTTTGATGCAACCAAACAGCTTGACCATTATATCAAGTTAAACTTGAAATGGCATGAACTTTTATATTTGCTCTATGTATCACATAGTCAAAACGAAACATGGTTGGTGAACATAGTCAGACCTCTTTCTCTTCCTGTTTATGTGAGTGATACTTGGCCAAAAAAGTTGCAAAGTCGAGACTAATTCACTCGCTCCTGCAGTTTTATTTCCTCTTTTTATGTAGTTTTATGTATTCAAAATCCGGTTAGAGTACATGAATTCTAATTTTCCTTGAATGCATATAAACCAGCTGAGTAAATAATACTGTTAATATGTACATTAAGACTGTTTGTGTTTTCAGATACCCGGGTGAAAAGCAGTCGAGACCCTGCTGGAGGAGGCAAAGTGATTTTAAGCTGTTTAACAAATTGTTCTCTGGATAATAAACACACTTATATCTGGTATAAGAATGGAACTCAGGTAACCGATGGATTCACATTATTACATAAACTGTACCTGGACACGTTCAACATTGAAGAGCTTGAAGAGTATTCCTGTGCTGTTGGAGGTAAGATAAATCTTATCGTAGACATGCTTTAGTGTAAATGTTTGTTGCAGATTTCAGAATGTAATTCATATGATTTTGTCTTTGAATTATTAGACATCGTGATAGAGAACCGCACATGGTTTGGATACATTGCATTCATACTGTCTGTGTTTCTGACTCTTGGACTCATAGGAGTCCTGTTCTACAGGTTAGTTAAATTATCTTTATTGAAACTGGTTTCACATATAGTCTGGTACCACAATGTTTTTCGAAACCTAGAAATATAACTTCTATACATCCAAATGTTGAGTTGAAAGAAATGGTTGTCGGAATTGAACCCATAGTGACTCAAGAGAATTACATTAAATTTTTTTGATAATTTCAATTTAAATGATTTGAAACGAGAAAAAGTTATATTAATCATTTTAATTGTGTAAAAGGATGTAAATGATAAATTGTGTAATCCCACAAATGTGAAAATTTGAATAATGACGTGCATTGGTCAGATTGTCTTTCATACATGCGCAAAGTACAGATCATCTTAATATAGTTTAATGTCGTCATATCAGATTCAGATTCAATTTTATTCAGATTCAATATTATAACAATAAAAATGCAAGACGCACCATGTGAAACGGAAATATAATATAGTTTGTCATTGAAAGCGAATGCTTAATGAAAAGCTAAAGAAAAGCTGGATCACAGACTATTGTCTCTTTAAATTATTCCTAAATGTATCTACTTGTCTCCAAGGATGAAAAAATGTGGCTTGCCCAAAAACCACGAGACCGTAAACGGAGAAGCACAGGTAAGACATCTTGAAAAACAAGACATTTGCGCCACACATGAATTTCAAAATGTCATGCATGTAGTCTTACCTGTACGTTGCTTTCCCTCAGTATGAGACCGTGTGCATTAATGCTGCACCTTCTGTACATACGCAGAAAGAAGGAGATCAGGATATTCATTATTCCAGCATTCATTTCGTAGACTTGAAATTGAATCAGAGATCTACAGAGACCACAGAGAAAGAAGATGTTCAGTACGCCGCTGTGATGTTCAGTTAATAATGTTGCATGCTTCTGTTTTAGCTGTAATGTATGTTAAAACCATCTACTTTTGCGACGAATCATGTAAATGGAATGCAATGAGTCATGTTGTTTGCTCTCAACTTTCTGTTTCATTTGTAAATACATTTCCTTAAAATCAAGATTCAGGATTTATTTTGTTTAAAAACTGCATTTTTCATTTAAAAAAATATTAGGTAGACTCATCAACTAACAAAAGCACTTTGCTCTGAAAAGCGACGTGTGCTCTGATTGGCCAGTTAAACGGTCTGTTGTGATTGGCCAAATTCTCCAAAAAACTATTTGTCCATATTTGTATCAGGTTCAAAGCAACATAACAACAAAGACATTCACAGGGTCACCTCCTTTAATTGTGTATATATTTTGTTGTTTTTATTTAAACTGACGTAGGCTTGCGGGGACCTTCACTTTTAGATCAATTGTGTCCTTCGATATGCGATGTTCTACTTCAGAAATTTCTTGACTTTTAAAAAATTCCAATTTGATAAAATGATCTGTGTATGTATAACATGCAGTAAGAAGTGTTATACAGAATTTTACAAATGTGCTTATGACTGTGTATGTCAATATTTTGTCTTGAAACCTTGTATATTTAGACTTCAGTTTTTTACTTCATTACTATTAGTCAAATGAACGTTTTTTTTGTGAGTTTCGCAAATATTAAACAAATAAAAGTGTTTATTTATTTTAAAGTGTCCTTGAGGTCGATAATTGTATTCCTTAAAACTAATACTGGGCCATAAAAAATACACCATTTAATGTTTGTTCCTCTGACGTAATATTTTTGCCATAAACTAGATTAAATATAACTAACCCCAGTCGAAATCATTATTCCCAGACACATGAATAGGCCCTCCTCGCAAGACTCCTAAAACTTAAAACTAAAACTATAGGGCCGACACAGTAGTGCATTGGTCATTTCAGGCTGAATCTATCTATTTATGCCTTGACCTGCTTATCCACATGATCGGTTGAATGGTCAAGATTGAAGCATCCGGAATAGAAGCAATTGTATGAAAATAACAAAGTCTCCCTCTAGATGTGAATGCCGTTTAATGCACTGAAGTCCTCTGGTCTCTCATGCACTTCTGTGCTGGACCAATGAGCTGTCCAGAGTAAAGATAGATTCTGGTTAATCATACATTTTGACTATCAGTATCATACCAACAAAAGCTTGACTTTAAATAACATTACTCTAGAGGTTTTGCCTGACTGCTGAACATGAGAGCTGTTATCATGACTCTGACTATAGCCCTTGTGGGTAAGTACAATACTTGACGATTGAAATTAAGGTATTAAGATAAATAATTGAATCTACAAATCCTATAGCACATCATGATTTGACAAAATACTCATTGAAGAACTAATTCATTCTTTGCATGACATTTTAGCAAGTCATCGTGTGAATCTAGGTAAGTGTTAAATATAATCCCATGGAGTTTGCAAGTAATAAAATAATAAGATCGTGTTACTTTGTGCTTTAAGTCCCTGAGTTGGCAGGAACTCAGACCAATGTGTACAAATATGAGGCTTTGCTGTTTAGTGGTTTTCACCAAGAGGGTCTGGCCAGAGCGGGCATCAAGATCAACAGCAAAGTGTTCATCAGTGCTGTCTCTGGAAATACCCATTTGCTTCAGGTATTCGAAAACGGATGTAAGGATCTAACTGACCATAAAATAGAAAGGAACACCTAACCTGATGCCAATACTTCTCTAGCTCTCCCATGTTCAGCTCTTTGAGTACAGTGGAATCTGGCCTACAGATGCTTTTATATCTTCAAAGCTCACATCAGCTCTAGCCACCCAGCTGCAGATTCCCATAAAGTTTGAGTACCACAATGGCATGGTTGGAAGAATATTCGCACCTTCAGAAGTCCCAACCACAATTGTGAACTTGCACAGGGGAATATTGAACATTCTTCAGCTCAACCTTAAAAACACTGAGAACATCTATGAGACTGAAGAGGTGAGATCGGCTAAATGTAAAAGCAAAAATATGTATTCGATTTTATTGTGAGTTCTTAATATCCTGTTTCAAAGGCTGGAATTCAAGGCATCTGCAAAACTCAATATCTGATCGCTGAAAACGAGAAGAGTAATATTGTCATCACCAAGTCCAAGGATCTTCAAGATTGTCATGAGAGGATCATAAAGGATGTTGGATTGGCGTACATTGAAAACTGCGTTGACTGTCAGGAGGTCAGGATTAACAAATTCAGAAGTTGGCAAAACCATTTTCATAACGTTGTTTTTTCTAAACATATGATTTGACACCAAAAAGCAAGTGAAGAGTCTCACTGGAGCTGCAACCTACAACTACATCCTAAATGAGACTGCAGACGGAGTTCGAATCGCTGAAGCAACAGCCCAAGAGATCCATCAGTTTCTACCTCAATATGAAATTGGTGGTGTTACCCAGATGGAAATTAGGTTCGGACATTAGGTTATAAAATTGTATTTAGCAAAAGTGAATATTTGTCGTTGATAAAAATGTGTATGATCATTTTTAAATTTTAGACAAGCCTTGACCTTTCTAAAGAGTTTAGAAACTCCCATTATTCCAATCAGTGCTGAATATTTAGTCCGTGGATCTTTACAATACGAATTTAGCACCGAGACTCTCTGGAGCAACATTCAGCCCGTGAGAATCAGCAATCCACAGGCTCAGGTGGGATTGTATTATATAATATTTAAAGTTTACACATTTAATAACTTTCAAATTATTTGTTATTATTTTTATAATAGTATTTATAATTTATAATAATAATTTTACTATTTAGTATTATTTATATTATTTTAAAACATTGACATTTATTGTTTTTGTTTAATTAAGTAATTTATATTTTATTTATTTAAATGTATCATATTTTCTTGTTGTTATAAAGATAATTGATGCTCTGAATCATCTTGCTACCATAAAATTGGAAGAAGTCCATGGAGACGTTCCCCAAAAATTTATTCAGCTCATCCAACTTATGCGTTTTGGAAGTTTGGATGATATTGAAGGAGTTTGGGCTCAGTTCAAAACCAAACCAGATTTTAGGTACTATTCCTTTAAATGTAAACCATCTTAAACAGTTTACTGCAAATTGTTTCACCTCTATGCCTTTCTTAAGGAAATGGATCTTAGATGCTGTACCGGCGGTTGGCTCCCTAGTTGTGTTAAAATTCATTAAGAAGACCTTTCTAGCGGGTGAACTTTCTATGTTTGAGTTTACTCAGGTCCTTCTGCCTATGGTGCACATGGTCACTGCAGATTTGGACACTTTAAAAATGTATTTTGTGCGTAGACTCCTATGTGAATTTAGTAATAGTTTAAATGTTTAACTTACCAAGATAACAATCATATCTTCTGGTGTAGGGACTAGTTTTGAATCACAAGGTTCAACAAATACCAGGTCTACGTGATGTTGCCATGCTTGGCTATGGGACAATGGTTGCCAGGTATTGTGCCAGAGTTTCTGTTTGCCCAGTTGAACTTTTGAAGGTATAGAAGATATGTGTTTACTAATTATCAGATTGACTCCATAGTAGTGTATATATGTAGAAATAAATAAACCTTCCTATTTCTTCCCAAGCCCATTCATGACATTGCCGCTGAGGTCACGGCCAAGGCTGATAATGCCACAATGACTCTGATTCTAAAAGTTTTGGGCAATGCTGGTCACCCTGCTAGTATAAAACCAATTGCAAAGGTTCTGTCTATACCTGGATTCCCCTTGAAAGTTCAAGTCGAAGCTATTTTGGCTTTGAAGAACATTGCCAAAAAAGATCCCAAAAAGGTAAGTCATGCTTTGTTAATTGTTGAATGATTATGACCATATCAAGTGAGATGTCACATACATTTGATTTTGTGTCTTAAGGTCCAGCAGGTAGTTCTGCAGATCTTTTTGAACAAAGACGTTCACCCAGAGCTGCGCATGGTGTCATGGATTGCTCTTTTCGAGACAAAGCCATGCATGGGTCTGGTTTCCACTTTGGCACGTGCTCTAAAGGATGAGACAAATTTACAGGTGGCAAGCCTTGCATACTCTCATATAAAAGCTTTGACAAAGAGCATATCCCCTGACCTTTCTCAGATGTAAGTTTACACTCCATTGAGATTTTAAACCCATCGGATTGTTGAGCGGAAAGTTAAGTCTTTAAAAACTTTACATCAGTTCACAATTTATCTTTCTCCTTTTCAGAGCTGCATCTTGCAATGTCGCCATCAAAATGTTGAGCCCAAAATTGGACAAGCTAAGCTACCGTTACAGCAAAGCATACCTCTTGGATGGTTATCAAAGTAAAGAGTCCCTGCTTAAATGAAAATTGATTTCTTTTAAACCTTACAAACTTGTTTTCTTTTATAGGTCCTCTAATGGTTGGAGCTGCTGGAAGAACTTTCATAATCAATGATGCTGTCACCATCCTGCCTAAAGCTGTTGTAGGAAATGTTCGTGCTTACCTGGCTGGAGCTGCTGCAGATGTGCTTGAGGTAGAGTAGGCACTTACAAAAAACTTTATCATTTTTGCATTACCTCACAACAATGCTCACATTAAGGTTGGTGTCAGAACTGACGGGGTTCAGGCAGCTCTCTTGAAATCTCAGTCTCATAATGAAGACTGGTCACCCAAGATAAAAGACGTGCTTAATGCAGTAAGTAAACATTTTAAGCACCTTTTTTTATCTTTCTTTAAAATGAAAATTTGTTTATCATGGTACAATACAGCTAAAGGACTTCAAGGCCCTGCCAAATAATCAGCCCCTGGGCTCAGTCTATGTAAAATTCCTCGGACAAGAGGTGGCTTATGTGGATGTTGACAAAGCATTTGTGCAGCAGGCAATGCAGGTATATTCTTTTGGTCATGTGATTATATATAAACTCCCGTGCAAATTTTCTCACTTAAATTGTTTTTTGCCAACTCAATAGAAGTAAAAGTTTATTTGTAAAAGTTTAATATTCGGTAGAACATAATTATTTGTGACTCTTTATAAATATGTAGTTTGCTATTGGAGGATATTTACCTAAGCTTGCTGTTGGAGCTCTTAAAGCCCTGCAGAACGGCATCAACTTCCAATATGCCAAGCCTTTACTGGTAGCAGAGGTACGTCGCATCTTTCCATCAGCGGCCGGTGTGCCCTTGGAGCTCAGTTTCTACACAGCTGCTGTTGTGGCTGCTAACCTGAAAGGTAAACAAGTTTTCAGAATTATATTTACTGTACAAACACATTCCATAAATTTGCTATTATGTCCAGTCCAGGCTATTATTACACCACCTGTAACTGAGAGCGCCAGTGTTTCCAATCTGGTGATAAAAGATGCAAGGTTAACTGCTGAGGTTTTACCAAGCGCTTCCTTACAGACGTTTGCTGTAATGGGGATGAACACTGGCTTTATGTGGGCTGCGTCTATGACTACAGGAAAAATACATACACGTTTGTCTCTGAAAGTGGAGACAAAGTTTGATATCCCAAAGGCAAACTTTAAAGTACAAGCCTTCCCGGTTGTGTTTCCAGTGCATGTTGTTACTTCAAGGTACAAAATATCGTTTCAAAATGTATCTTGATCTTCGCCGTATGGTAACTGTTTCATTTAGCCGTATTTTTCTTATTGTTCAACATTAGTTTAAATATGTCGGCAGCAGCTGGAAATATTGAAGAGATTGATGGTGAAAGGATCATTCCAGTAGTACCAAAGACAGTAGTTGTGCAACATCCCAAAGATACTCTTGGCTCTATGGGTTTACCTGGAGATTTGGTAAGACAATTGTTATCACTAGGGCTGACCTAGAAGAGCATGCTAGAAATGTCAAGTTCTTGTTTTTTTAGGCAGTAAAAACTAATCACATGCATAAATAAACAATTGTATGCACTTTCTCTTTATTTCTTTTTATTTTTCATACTTGTCCAATTTATTCCTATTTATATAGTCATCTGAAACAGATAAACCTGGTGTACCACCTTCTATGGAATCTGAAATAAGGACTAGTGTTCCTCTTCATAAGACGTTGTGCTCTACTTTTCCTCACATTGGAATCAATACATGCATGAAGGTTATGTCCTGCAATGCCGGTTTTCTCCAAAACACCCCCCTGTATAATATTATTGGACAGCATGTGCTACATATTACAATAGCTCGAGGCAAGTGTCCATCCTCAAACATATGATAACACTAGAGTATTTTGCTTATTTTTTGTCTTTATTGACAGCTGACGGCCCTGCTGTTGAGGGTCTAGATTTGGAAGTTCAAGTAGGCCCAAAAGCAGGAAAGAAGGTCCATAAAGCGTTCAACACTAATGAAGAAATACCTAAAGTAAGGAGCATCCTGCAGAATCTCAGGGAAATCCTTGATGGTAGACAAAGAAACAACAGCTCCAGCTTTACAAGGCTCTACAATCTCAAAACATTCTACCCTAAAAGCAGCAGCACCCAAAGCTTTAGTTCCAGCAGCTCTACCAACTCTCAACAGTCCAAAGTGAGGTTATTTAGACCAGAGGTCTCCAACCCTGCACCTCGTGAGATACAATCCTGAAGATTCAGCTCCAACCCCAATAAAAACAGATAAAGTAGCTAAGCAAGGTTTAAAGGGTTGCTTGATAAAAGATCGTCGTGGCATGGTGGTTCGAGTCTTGGACTCGTGATCCGAAGTTTGCTGGTTCGAGACTCGGAACCAGCGGGAATACCACGACTGAGGTGAGTCCCTTGAGCAAGGCACCGTCCCCCCCACTGCTCCCCTGGCACTGCAGCATGGCTTGCCACTGCTCCGGGTGTGTCTTCACAGTGTGTGTGTGTTCACTTACTGGATGGGTTAAATGCAGAGCACAAATTCCAAGTATGGAACACCATACTTGGCAATACTTCACGTCACTTCACTTCACTTCACTACAGTGTGTGCCATGACCTTCACTTAGATGTTTTTAAACAATTTTGGGGGGAGCATGTGCAGATAATTGATTGTCAATCACAGCAATTATTTCTTTAGCCCTATAAATAATCAAACCAACATACACTTTTCTTCAATCGTATGTTTTTGCAACATTTCTCCTACACCCCCAATTCCACCAGCCAATCTCACCTGTTTGGGCACACTCACTGGTGCAAAGACGCCAGTCGGTTTGGACAAAAGCGTCTGCTAAATGCCTAAATGTAAATGTAAATGTAAAGACCACTGCAGAGACCTTGCTGTGAGAGAGCATGTCAAATACGCAAACAATCGGTCCCAAATAATTGTCTTCAAGGTAAACTGGTAAATTACAAACTTGTGTGCTGTAGTAGGGTTGGAGCGTCAGTCTGCAGGATGAATATGGGTTGGAGATCCATGATTTACCCAATTTAACGCAACGACGCAGTACAGAAGAAAATATTTTGCCAGTAAAATGACATCGTATCTGTTTTTAGGAATGGGCCTTTCGACAAAGCAGTGAAGGTTTAAAACCCATTGAACAGGTGTTATGATTACTTAACTCAGTTTATAATTTGATGGGTTGTGGTTTTTCCAATGTGTCTCTAAATGATTTTAGGCTGGATTCCTTGGGGAATCTGTTCCTCCTCTGTTTGCTATTATTGCACAAGTTTTACGAGTTGATCACAAGTTGTTGGGATACCAGCTTGCTACTTACCTGGACAAGCCCACCTCAAGAATGCAGATCATTGTGTCCTCTATTGCAGAGAGAGACAGCTGGAATATGCGTGTTGATGGAATTATGATGAACAACCACAACGCTTCTGTAAGAAAATACATATGATCTGTTCAACCATTACGATTGAAATATTGAAAATGTCATTTTACTATGCAGGCAACGATTGCCTGGGGCGCACAGGGCCACAAATATTCAGCAACAATTAAAGTAGAGACTGGTCACACTGGTTCAAGTCCTTTGGCCCATTTTATTGTGAAGTATGAGAAGATCCCATCACTTATCATCAACTATGCTAAGAGGTGACTGCTCAGATTTCATAATTTTGTACATTTTAAAACAAAGAAAACCAAAAATACATCTGAATACATTAAGGCAATTTTACCCCATTATTTTAATTTGGCAAAAATAAGAGATTGTTTCGTTTTTCTTTAAACAATTGTATGCTTTTTTAAAGGTTGTCCAGTTACATTCCTGCCGTGGCGCAAATTAGCGGATTTTCTATTAGCAGAGCAAAAAACAATAACAGACAGATTGAACTGATCATATTCATCCCAAACGAAATAAACACAGACATCATTATAAAGATGCCAACAGTATGTAACATTCTACTGTTCTGTATTCATTGCTTTGATTTATTATTTTGGATGGCACATCAACTCTTTGGATTTACAGATGACCTTGTCAAAATCTGGTTTGTTTCCACCCATCACATTGCCTTTTACAAGTCAGGATATATATTCCAATGAAGAACATGGTGTCTCTGGCATCATTTGGAATCTTTACGTAGAATCTATTTCAGGTAAGATAAGTGATAATGTTCTCTTTGTTTTATGAATTGTTTATGAAAAGTCTATATAAAGGTTTTCCCTTATCCTGTGTTTTAGCAAAATGCAGTTTGGTAAGAAATACCTTGACAACATTTAACAACAAGCAATATAACTATGAAGCTCCATATTTCTTTGACCACGTCTTGGTTCAAGATTGTACTCCGGAACATAAATTCATGGTCCTAATGAGGAAAGATAATGTTTCTGAGCATGAATACCTTAACATTAAGGTTGCAGATGTGTAAGTTCGGCCTACTGTTGTCGCAAATTCAGTTTAAATTCCATGTAATATTATTATGTATAAAATTACAATTTTGTTTTTCAAAACAGTGACATTGACCTTTATCACCAGAAGAATGCAATAAGGTTTCATGTGAATGGAACTGAATCATCCAGCAACCTTTCTTACAAGGACTCAACTGGTTAAATTTCTCTTCACATTTATTTAGTATTTATGTCGGTTGTATTAGTTTTAATAAGTGTTTCTTTAATGTAGGAAACATACAAATTGCAAAAAAAGGACAAGGTATCTCCATCTACGCCCCAGACTATGGTCTTCAAGAAGTCTTTTATGCCATTGGCGAGTGGAAGGTAAACCATAGCTTGGCAGTCAATAAATATTTTTGTAACCAACAGACGGTGATAGCCATATATTAAATAGGAAGAATCCTGGTTTTTCAGATTTTTGTTGCAGATTGGATGAGGGGACAGACTTGTGGTCTTTGTGGAAAAGGGATGTCTAAAGGAAACTGAGGTTCACAATGCGTGTCATTGCTCCGAAGGCTTTGCTGAAACTGTTCGATCTGAGAGGGGATCTTGGTTCAACATTACTTCCTTTTCATTGTGATTTATATTTTGTTCCTTTTTTTCCCCTAAGCCATCTCCACAACCTACCCCCGAAATGTGAGATGTGTTTATGGTCAGAGGGGGTCCAATTTTGTGTAATGTTACATTGTTATGACGAATAAAGCATAATATCTTTCTATGAAGCTTATCTTTTTATATTGTTTATACATATTTTATTCACTGCCACACATTTATATATGTGGGGGGACATCCGTACTGTGTATCTAGTATTCTCTTCTCTTCAGGTGCGTGTAATGTTAAAAAAACTAAATGCATCTACATTTAACCTACATGAATAAGCTATTATACGTAACATACCATCTTGAGCGTTCTACCTCAGGAAGGTCTGGGAAGAGCAGGAATTAAAATCAGCAGCAAGGTTCATTCCACCGCTTTGACAGAAAATCCATCCGGTTAAAGGTGATCACAACCTAATCTTCGTATTTTAATATATGATTCCTATAAAAATATTCTTCAGCTACTGCTACAAGGAGAATTTAATGTTAAATTTTTTTACCACAGCTCATCAAGAGCTGATGAATAGGCCCAATAGCACTTTTAATCCATTATAAGATGTACAACCAAATGTTTGCTTCAAAAGGCCAATCAAATTTTTGTCATCCAGTCTAAGGCCCTTAGCCACTGTCAAGAAAGAATCATTAAAGACATTGGTTTGATATACACAGAGAGATTTGCTGAATGCAAACTGCTCATGTTCATACGTTATATTGAGTCTGGTTGAAACTGAAACTTACATCTCACCGAAGTAAGAAATTCTAGTATCATGACAACTAAAGGATTTTCTATGTTTGTTATAGGGTTTTAAGGTCCATCACAACAAAAGTCTTGACTTTTAATCCTGTTGTTTCTTTGTCAATGTCTATCTCATCTAATGATTGGTGCTGCTGGTAGTGCCTTTATGATCAATGATGCCACCATCATCCTCCCCAGAGCTGTTGTAGCTAAAGCACGTGCTTACCTGGCTGAAGCTGCTGCTTATTGAGGTGAGCCTTTAAAAAAATATTTTTTGTTTAAAATTTTATAATAATTTTAAAAAGAATAATAATATTAGTAAATTAGTTAAATGAATAACAGATTGGGGTAATAACTGAAGGAATCCATGAGGCTTTTCTGAAATCTCTGCTGCTGATGAACTACAGGAGAGACTTGCCGTGCAATATGCCAAGCCTCTGCTAGCAGCTGAAGAGCCTTTTATCTTGCCAACTGCAGCTGTAGTGCCACCGGAGCTCAGTTTATACACTGCTGCTGTAGCTGCTAAAACCGTCAATGGTGAGTTTTTAATTTGTTTTATGTTTTTCCTACTTTATATAAGGCTTCTTATTGTCCTGTTTTTCTGTTCATTCTTCTTGTTAAGGCCACCTTTCCATGCAGTGCCAGTCTGCAGGGGACCTTGGTCCCGGAGCCAAGGCAGGGACCAAGGCGGGGCCAGAGGAGAGGAGCATGGCGAGGCGAGGCGAGGACCAAGGCGAAGCAGGCAGGGCTGGATGGCATAGGAGGAGGTGTGGTGGCCATCTTTGCAGGCATGGGAGCAGGCGTGGCGGCCAGCAGGGCCACAAACCCTGGTGTCTAGGCCGTCATTTTAGAAAGTGTGGGAGGTTCTTTAATGGCCATGATGGTGTAAAGCCCCCCTCCAAAAAATGTTTGGGAGATGCCTCCTCTTCGACCTCTCCCACAGTGAGAGGACCTGCTAAACGTCTCAAAAAAGAGATCAATGAATAGTCTGGAAAATCTGTGTAAGGAACCATGTCTAGAAAATCCTGTGTGTGTCTCCCAAAGAAACCGTTGCCCTGACGGAGCATCATGAATCTTCTCCTGGGAGCCCAGAAAGCTGCTGGATCCATGTGTGGTCAGTCTTTCTGTAACGATTTGGGATTCCAAGAATGAAACGAAAATCCAAGTTCAGCATTTAGGGAAGAGGTGTGGTCAAGTATGGTGTCAAATGCTCTGCATTTAACCCATCACAGTGTACTCACACAGTAGGTGAACAAACACACGCTGTGAACACAAACCCAGATCAGGGTCAGCCATGCTGCGGCGCCCCGGTAGCAGTTGGGGGGAACAATGCCTGGCTCACCTTAGTCGTGGGATTGTACCCGCTTGTACAGAATATCAAACCAGCGACCATAGGATCACGAGTCCAACACTCAAACAGGCCACGACTGCCCTTCACTTTCATTTACAAAAGTGAAGATTCAAAAACATACAAGAGACAAGACAGGCAGCAGAATACTCCAAAATGAAATCAAGAACAAGAATGAAAATTGGGAACAAAAGAAGAACAAAAACCAATTACATCCAAAACACAAAGACTGACAATCAGACAATGGAAACCCAAGGGCTTTAAAGCATAGGGATAAACGACATAACAAGACACATCTAGGGTAACAATCAAGACAAGAACAAATGGTACAAAAGAACTACAAAAGACTACAAAACAGATGACAGGAACAGGACCAACAGAGAATACAGATGGGAGAAACAAGACCCAAGTCATAACACTGCCACCATCATTGAACCATTCAGGAAATATAACAGAGATAGGGTAACTACATTTAAATTGTTAACAGTATGGAATCGTATTAATTAGAAGTTCAAATGTACAGTTTGATGCAAATATTTTTTGTACAGTAGATGGCACCCCATGGAGCCTCTAAGGCAGTTAGCAGTGGAAGCAGATGATCCAGCTTTGAGGTTATCCAGAACAGGTGAATTAGTGTTACTCATAATACAGAACCTACATTTGAAATAATAAGTTTTTCCAACTTAAATATCCAATTTAAGTTTCTTGGAAATACTCTGAGTATAATAAGTCCCTCCTGTCGTTGCTGTCATTGCCCGTGCTGTAAGAATTGACCACAAGCTTCTGGACTGCAAATTATAGGTTTATTTTTGATGCTAATTTGCTGGATGATTACCTTAAACAAACAACATACATTTTTTCTGGCAAGTTTGCATGTCAACAAAATGCAGTCATTGCCAAAGCTGGTGTTCTTGGGGAGTTGCAATTGAAGGTCATGGCACACACTGTAGTGAAGTGAAGTGTCATGAAGTATTGCCAAGTATGGTGTTCCATACTTAGAATTTGTGCTCTTCACACACACACACACACACACACACACACACACACACACACACACACACACACACACACACACACACACACACACACACACACACACACACACACACACACACACACACACACACACACACACACACACACACACACACACACACACACACACACACACACACACACACACACACACACACACACACACACACACACACACACACACACACACACACACACACACACACACACACACACACACACACACACACACACACACACACACACACACACACACACACACACACACACACACACACACACACACACACACACACACACACACACACCGGGCAGCCATGAGCAGTGGGCAGCCATGCAGCGGCGCCCAGAGAGCAGTGGGGGGGACGGTGCCATGCTCAAGGGACTCACCTGAGTCGTGGGTGAGTTCTGAGACTCGAACCAGCAACCTTCGGATCACAAGTCCAAGACTCGAACCACCAGGCCATGACTGCACCTTCCTGCTGCTCATCTGGATGTGAATGGGAAAGGATTCCAATCATTGTCACAACTTATGCTAAAAAGTAATGTCTTTAAACAACCTTTTACCAATGGGGTATTGGTAAATAATGTAATGTATGGCAGCTGTCAAAGCGGGATTCAAACTTGTATGAGCCATGAACAGTGACAAAGACATTGAACTGAATGCAGCATTGCACACACAAAAGACCCCGAATGAATTGCTGAATTGCTAGGATTCCAGGTGAGGAGCCAATAGTCTCCATTAAACTATTTATGAGATGGAAAAACAATGTAAAAGAGTAACTTGTCAAATAACTAATTTTGTCAAGTTGCTTTAGATCACAATGTCAAGAATGGCTGTTCCTATCAATTTGGATGGAACTTCTTACATTTACACTTAGGCATTTAGCAAACGTTTTCTATTCATATTAAATTTTCAACAAAAAAAAAAGAGAACCAGATAAGCAATGCAGGCCACACAGTGGGAGAGAAATGTCTCCAAGCCAGACCACCACAAACGTGTTTTTCTGTCTTCTTTTACAGAATGCAGCTCGTGACCAGTCTCCCGGACCACCTAAACACACTGTCTAAAGAATACCATGAGCACAGCACCCACACCATCATTCGGAAGAAGCACCCACAATTATTGTAACATTGCCTTACTTACCTGGTTTACACTGTGTAAATAAAATCCACCCTCCGGGGTTGTTCACTTGCCATTCTTGTTGTGTGCTTCTTCACCCAATCACAATGGGTTTATTTACAAATTAGGGCAAGGTTCAAGAAGTATTAATGGACTGAAATCAAGAAGTTCGGTTTTTGGAAGGTTTAGTTGTAGGTGATGGTACTTTATCCAGAGCAAGTAACAGTACAGTAAATAAGATAAAAAGATAAAAACTATACAACTATACAATAAGGGAATGTGAAGAAAGATATAATATCAATAAAATAAAAATAAGGTTAATAAGAAAAAAACAACAACAAAGCAACGCAAGGCACATGGTAGATAGAGTGCAAACCAGTGAATAAACAGTTTAGTGGTGCCTGGGGCAGAAGAGAGACGAGGGGGCAAGATCGGGAGCAAGTTCAGCTTCCTGACAGCCTGATGGAGGAAGCTGTCCTTCAGTCTGCTGGTCCTGGCCTGGAGACTTCGCAGTCTCCTCCCTGATGGCATCAGACTGAAGAAGCTGTGCTCTCGATGATGCCTCTGTAGAATGTGTACATGATGGGGGCTGGGGCTCTGGCTCTCCTCAGTTTGCGGAGGAAGTAGAGACGCTGCTGTGATTTCTTGGCCAGCGCTGCGGTTTTGTCGGTCCAGGAGTGATCCCCTGTGATGTGCACACCCAGGGACTTGGTGCTGCTCACTCTCCCATGGAAGCACATGGAATTCAGCATCAGCCAATCATGGCTAAGACAGGGAGATTAAGAATGTTCTGGAACAGTCATCTTGGCATAGTTCTCTTTTCAGAACAAACCAGAGAAAACTTAACATATTGTTTAAATACAAATTTTGACACCTATGAAATTACACCATTTATTATGCCATGTTTTATTTTACAAAAAAAGTTGGGAACTGTACAAATTGTGGAACAAAAAGTAATGCAATAATTTACAAATCTCATAAACTTATATTTTTATTCACAATGGAACATGGATAACATATCAAATGTTAAATTTAGACATTTAGAAATGTCATGCCAAATACTGGCTCATTTTGGTTTTCATTAGAGCTACACATTCCAAAAAAGTAGGGACATAGCAATAAGCAATAAGACACCGGAAAAGTAAAATGTACATATAAGGAACAGCTGGAGGCCAGTTATTTTATCTTATTAGGTAAATTGGCAACATGACTGGGTGCAAAAAAGAGCCTTACTGAGTGGCAGTGTCTCTAAGAAGTCAAGAAGGGAAGATGATCAGGAATACCCCCAAAGGTGCAGCAAAAAATAGTGTAGCAATATCAGAAAGGAGTTACTCAGAGAAAAATTACAAAGAGTGTGAAGATATCATCATCTACAGTGTACAATATCATCCAAAGATTCTGAGAATCTGGAACAGTCTCTGTGCAGAAGGGTCAAGGCTGGAAAACCTTACTGGATGCCCATGATCTTTGGGCCCTTAGACGGCACTGTATAAATACAGGAATGCTACTGTAATGGAAATAACATCGGCTCAGGAATACTTCCAACAGACATTGTTAGTGAACACAATCCACCGTGCTATTGCCGGTTTAAACTCTATGGGTAAAAAATGAAGCCATATCTAAACATTGTCCAGAAGCCCAGGAGTTTTCTCTGGGCCAAGGCTCATTTATAATGGACTATGGCAAAGATGAAAACTGTTCTGTGGTCAGACGAATCAAAATTTTAAGGTTCTTTTTGGAAAATTGGGACGCCATGTCATCAGGACTAAAGAGGACAAGGACAACCCAAGTTGTTATCAGCGCTCAGTTATTAGACAACAATGGGACAACATTCATATTCCTTAACTTGTCTCCTCAGTCCCCAGATGTTTGCAGACTCTTATAAAAAGAAGATGGGAATGTGACACAGTGGTAAAAATGGCCTTGTGCCAACTTTTTTGAGATATGTTGATGCCATGAAATTTTTTGTTTAAACATTTGATATCATCTATATTGTATGCTGAACAAAATATTTACATTTTCTGGGGTTGGATTTACCTAATTTTAAAACCTTTTAAAGAACAGACTGTTTTTATATTCTGATATGTTTTTATGTTACCATTTTATTACAAAAAAAAGAGTTTAACATTTCCATGGATTTACTTCTAAAGTCCATCATTTGCCATTGATTAAAACAAATCAAATAAAATGTCTTGATAGATGAGCTCAGGTCAGGTTGGCCTAACATTAAACAATTGTTTATGCAATCATCCTAATGTTTGTACAACTATATGTATAACATTACATTAAACTAAAACATTTGGAATACAGTTTTAGTCAAATCAACCTAACTTACATTATACATTTACATTTTAATTCAGAGTATGTCCAATTCCAGGATAGAATCACTGATAAGCACCATAAAAATATTTGATCTTAGTGGTATATTCACTCAGAAGCAATCTTTATATTGAAAATATTTTGTATAAATTAGTTCATTTGTGTCATCTTATATTTCTCTTTCCTTAAAACATAACAGATAATCCAGAGAATTACCATGGACATTGGCCTGAAAGATGACCTGACAGGCCAGGGTAACCTAACTTTTAATTGATATCTATGTACAAATCAGTTGACAAACTGTTTTCTAAAACACTTTGTCAGCAAGATATTCCTATAAAAGTTCTCTACTTCTGTGGAGTTCTTCACAAACCACCAGCCATGAGAGCTGTTGTGCTTGCCCTGACAGTGGCCCTTGTGGGTAAGTGAGCTTACATACTTATTATGTATGTTATTATTATTTCATTTATTTTAAGAAAAATACTTGCAAAGAAAATGTAATTTTTTAAAGTAAATTGTTCTTTTTTTCAGCTTGTCAACAGATTAACCTTGGTAAGTTTTATGATTTTCATATTTGTTTTTGTATAAAGAGGTTAATTGTAATGCTAACACTTATAATGGTCTCAATTATTTTAGTTCCTGAGTTTGCCCTTGATAAGACCTATGTGTACAAGTATGAGGCTCTGCTCTTGGGCGGTCTACCTGAAGAAGGTCTGGCCAGAGCGGGAATTAAAGTCAACAGCAAGGTTCATCTCACCGCTGTGACAGAAAATACCTTCCTGATGAAGGTAAAATATGTAGAAGTATTTTAGACAAAACTAAAATATGTATTACATGAGCAAGTACATTACCAGCCTTTATTATCTACTTCATAGCTTATGGATCCTCTGCTCTTCGAGTACGGTGGCATCTGGCCCAGAGATCCTTTTGTTCCTGCCACTAAGCTCACCGCAGCACTTGCCACTCAGCTTCAGATTCCTATCAAGTTTGAGTATGCAAATGGTGTGGTTGGGAAGGTATTTGCCCCAGCAGAAGTGTCCCCTACCGTAATGAACCTGCACAGAGGAATCCTCAACATCCTTCAACTCAACCTCAAGAAGACCCAGAATGCCTATGAACTGCAAGAGGTGGTGAATTGACCCAAGAGCACTTTGACCCAAATCCATTTTTAAAGATATGCAAACTATCTTTTATATCTTCCCCCTAAAGGCTGGAGCTCAGGGAGTGTGCAGAACACATTATCTTATCAATGAAGATCTTAAAGCCAACCACATAATCGTCACCAAATCTAAGGATCTTAGCCACTGTCAGGAGAGAATCATGAAGGACATTGGCTTGGCATATGCAGAGAGATGTGCTGAATGCACAAAGGTAATGTAAAAAATGTAAAACACTGGTTGATTTACTTGATAGAATAAAAATGTTAAACTGACTTTTTAAACTGATTAAACTGATTTTATCAACAGAGAATCAAGAGTTTGATTGAAACTGCAACTTACAACTACATCATGAAACCAGCTGCCAGCGGTGTACTGATCACTGAAGCAACAGTTGAGGAAGTTCATCAGTTCTCACCTCTCAATGAGATCCATGGTGCTGCCATGATGGAAACAAAGTATGAATGATTCTCATTTTAAGTTACAATGTACCATACACGTTTAATTGTATGTTGTAAAGGATGAGGGCTTGTTTTCCAGGCAAACCTTGACTTTTGTTGAGATCGAGAAGACTCCTGTAGTTCCCATCAAAGCTGATTACCAGCCCCGTGGATCCCTGGGGTATGAGTTTGCCACTGAGCTTCTTCAGACACCTATTCATTTAATGAAGATCAGTGATGCACCAGCCCAGGTAGACTTAATAAATTACCTTGAAAGTTCATAAACTTAAAATAATTGTGTGTTAAAAAGATAACATGTTGGGCAGTTTAGATCCCACTAAGTATTGCACTCAAACGTTCTAGATCATTGAGGTCCTGAAGCACTTGGCTACTAACAATGTAGCTATGGTCCATGAGGATGCTCCCCTGAAGTTTGTTCAGCTAATCCAGCTTCTCCGTGTTGTCACACTGGAGAATATTGAGGCTATCTGGACTCAATTTAAGGACCAACCTGTTTACAGGTAAATTTGTAGATAATATTTATGGTTATTATAACAGTTCACAAAGGAATATTGTGTTTGTCTTCAACAAAAACATTTGTTTTAATTCATTAGGCGCTGGCTTCTGGATGCTCTACCTGCTGTTGGCACACCAGTCATTGTAAAATTCATTAAGGAGAAGTTTCTGGCTGGTGACCTTACCATTCCCGAATTCATTCAAGCTCTTGTGATTGCTCTTCAAATGGCCACTGCTGATTCGGAAACCATCCATTTGACTGCTGTGGGTACATTTAACTATTCTAAAACTATGAATTTGCAAATAATGGCAACAGGACTAAAGGTTATAATAATACAATCTTTTTAAACAGAGTTTGGCTATGCATGAGAAAATTTCCAAAATTCCAGCAGTGCGTGAAGTAGTCATGCTTGGATATGGTTCCATGATTGCCAAGCATTGTATTGCAGTACCTACCTGCTCTGTTGAGCTCCTCAGGGTAAACACCTCATTCTGATTTTGTCTTTGTTAGTTACTATATATTCTAATAAAATGTGCATTTAAACCCTCAGCCCATCCATGATATGGCAGCAGATGCCATTGCCAAGAATAACATTCCTGAAATCTCATTGGTTCTCAAAGTTCTGGGCAATGCTGGTCACCCTGCTAGTCTTAAAACTATCATGAAGCTCCTGCCAGGACTGAGAACTGCTGCCCCTCTGCCCATTAGAGTCCAGGTTGATGCCATCTTAGCCTTAAGGAACATTGCCAAGAAAGAGCCTAAACTGGTAAATCTCAAAGATTCCAGTGATTCAAGTCAGTAAATAAATTTTTCGTTCTAAATCTGTTTAATAATTAAATTCTATTATTTCTTGCCTCAGGTTCAGCCAGTTGCCTTGCAGCTCCTTTTGGACAGGGCTCTTCACCCGGAAGTACGCATGGTTGCTTGTATTGTGTTGTTTGAGACAAAGCCCTCAGTAGCTCTTGTTTCTGGTCTTGCCGGTGCTTTGAGGATTGAACCTAATATGCACGTGGCAAGCTTTGCCTATTCCCACATCAAGTCCTTGACACGAATCACTGCTCCTGATATGGCATCTGTGTAAGAATAACCAATACACATTCAAATTCAAATGTCATCAATTTATCATTTAACACCAATCTTGAGATGATGATTATTTTCCATTTTCAGTGCTGGTGCAGCCAGTGTTGCCATCAAGCTCTTGAGCCCCAAGCTGGACCGACTGAGCTTCCGTTTCAGCAGAGCACTTGAACTGGACTTCTATCATAGTAAGTCACAGCCAATGTAAATCATGACGTTTAGTAAAGACATTATTATGAGTATTTGTTACGTCTATCTTGACTAGTTCTTTTATTCTTAAAAAATCTAAAACGTTGATCTAAACGTTAATACTGATGACCCAAAGAATTAATTTCAACAGCACTCTCTCTTGCTTTTGAGGTGACCCACTTAAGCGCAGTCACAACAGGGCCCTGTCTTTTCTAACAGACTAAGAAAGTTTGCACTGATTTAAATAGTGTTATGAATATGATAATCAGTCTGGAGTGCCGGTGTGATTGGGAGACTGTCCACTCCTTACAATTTAGTACTCTATCAATCATATCAGATCAGACTCGAGAACTCTTCAATCATTACAATGCGACTAGTCTCAGCATCGTATAATACATACTTATATACTAATGAGATGTGTTTGAATAATGCGGGCGCTACACAGAGTGATATCAAGTCATACAAGAGCAATACAATTTACAATTTTAAATCAGCATCCAGTACTGTAGTATCATAAAGCATATTGTTATAAAGAGCATGCATTATGACTTACAAGAGTAATATTTGGAGTAGTTTTGAGTGCTGTAATACACATCTGTATGTAATAGTGATGTATATTTCAGATGCTTGTTACAGTGACAGATGAACTTTACTGTCACACCAAGTTAAACGTGCTGGATCACATTTAGGACACTCAAATGATTGCACTCAATTGTTACCTTCTCTACCTGTAATTTAATTAGCAAAATCATGCCCTGGTGCAGGAATATAATTACCACGTCAGCACTTTTGTGTTTACCATAGTGCTCTATGTATGTGCACTGATCCTTTTTACTCCAGTTAAGTACTGCTGATATTAGAAATATGTCGGATACAGAGTCTTCGCAATTTCACATAAGATTTCCGCTGTTTGCGTCTCAATGTGCACTTATTAATGATTAAATGTAGGGTGAATTCAGGTTGAATGGGAGACATTTTTATATTAATATCAATGTTAACATTTTTATAATGTGATAAATCTGTTCATCACGTTCAAGAACCAATACATTAGTTTATTAGTAATGGTTTTAAGGTTAATTAAATGTTTTAATACTAGTTATAAAATGAAACTATTTTGATAGATCTGAGTCACTTATATTAATTGAGACAACTTTTGGTTCTTAATAGTGAATATATTGGTAAAATTAACATTAGATAAACAAGCAACCCATATACCTCATTGTTTAGTCTTGTTCTATTAATCTTTAAAACAAAACATTTACATTCTCAGGCCTTTTTTGTCATTGTTATTCTCTGCGGTAGCGAAAATGGTAATGAGTATCAATATTTTTCAATGACTTTTAATCCATTCGTTTCTTTGTCAATGTCAAGCTCCTCTAATGATTGGAGCTGCTGGTAGTGCCTTCATGATCAATGATGCCGCCACCATCCTGCCCAGAGCTGTTGTAGCTAAAGCACGTGCCTACCTGGCCGGAGCTGCTGCTGATGTTATTGAGGTGAGCCTATAAAAAAATTTTATGGGTTTGAAATGTTACATTAAATTATTAATAAATAAATAAATTACATTATTTAAATGTAAATGAATAACAGATTGGTGTAAGAACTGAAGGACTCCAGGAGGCTCTTCTGCAATCTCCTGCTGCAGATGAAAGTGTTGACCGTATCACCAAAGTAAAACGCACCCTTAGAGCTGTAAGTTTTGTTTATTTTACCATCTGTTGTAAGTTGTAGTTGAAAATTGTTTCAAATAGTCATCTTATCTTATGTTCCAATTCCTCAAGCTCACTAACTGGAAGGCTCTACCAACCGATAAGCCCCTGGCCTCAGCATACATCAAGTTGCTTGGACAAGAAGTCGCTTTCGTTCACATTGACAAGACTGTCATTGAACAAGCAATTCCGGTATTGTGATGCCTTTCATTTATCCTGTCTAATTACTGTAAGTCTGAGATCTTTTAAGACACAAAATTACTCATTAAAAATATCTTCAAGATTGCTACCGGACCCAGACCACGTGAACTTTTGAAGGAAGCCCTTAAAGCATTGCAGGAAGGAATTGCCGTGCAATATGCCAAACCTCTGCTAGCAGCTGAAGTGCGTCGTATCTTTCCAACTGCAGCTGGTTTGCCCATGGAGCTCAGTTTGTACACTTCTGCTGTAGCTGCTACAACCTTCAATGGTGAGTTTTTTGTTGTTGTTGTTTTCCTACTTTATACATGGCTTCTTATTTTCCGGTTGTTCTGTTCATTGTTCTAGTTAAGGCCACCATTACACCACCTCTTCCTGAGCAGCTGGAGACCTTCACTCTTGAGCAGCTGAGGAGGACTGACGTTAAGTTGGAAGCAGAAGCTAGACCAAGGTACAAAGTAATAGAAAACATAGGAAGATAACATGAGTATAGTATCAAGGATATTGTCTGAAGTTTAAAACTTATAAAAATAAACAATTTACAAACACATTTTCCCTTCTTCTTTTAGTGTTGCCTTGCAGACCTTTGCCGTTATGGGAGTAAACACTGCCTTGTTCCAAGCTGCTGTAATGGCCAAAGGAAAGATCCGTACAATTCTCCCTGGAAAGGTAGCTGCTAGAGCAGATATTCTCAAGGGCAATTACAAGGTGGAGGCCCTGCCTGTTGAGGTTCCTGAACATATTGCTGCTGTAAGGTAATCCAATGTGGTAAACTGGTTGGAGGAAACATAACAAAAACATCTTATTGGAGCTCCTTGAAAATACTAGTATCTGCTATTCAAAATTCCCTGATAGACTGTGTGGCTGATAATCATTCTCTTTTAATTTCTTGATTTTGGAAAGCTTTGAGACACTTGCTGTGGTCAGGAATATTGAAGACCCCTCTGCTGAAAGGATTGTTCCTTTGGTACCAGAGATATCTGTCCAAAACTACAAAGCACATACTGTAAGCTGATCTTTATCTTCTCAGAACAAGAACAATCTTGAGCATTTATTTACTTAATCTTTCAACATTCTTTCAGTCTTCTGAGATGTCATCTGAGCTCCCTCTAAGAGCTGCTGCTCCAATGCACAAGACCCTTTGTCTTGCTGTCCCATACATTGAAATCAAGGGATGTGTTGAGGTGCACTCTCACAATGCTGCTTATATCAAGAATGCTCCCCTGTTCTACATGATTGGACAACACTCAGTCCGTGCTGCAGTGGCAAGAGGTATTTACTATTTTAATGTTTGGATTGCTTTCCTTCAGAAAAATATCTTGAATGGTTTCACTTGTCACCTGCAGGTGAGGGTCCTGCAGTTGAAAGACTGGAGCTTGAGGTTCAAGTTGGTCCTAGAGCTGCTGAGAGACTTCTTAAGCAAATTGAGCTTGTTGATGAGGAAACTCCTGAGGGAAAAACCATCCTGTTGAAATTAAGGGAAATCCTGGAGGCCGAAGTAAATAATGCAACTGTTTCTTCTAAAAGTAGCAGCAGTCGTAGCAGTCGTAACAGTCGCAGAAGTAGCAGCCGCAGCAGTAGCAGCCGCCGCAGCAGTTCTAGCAGTTCAAGTTCCTCTCTGTCTAGCTCACGTATGAGTAAGGTAAGGACATGAATCTTTCGTAGATACTAATCATCAAAATGTATTTACAAACTGTAAGTAATTTTATATTCTACATTCAATTTCAGACTGCCACCATCATTGAGCCTTTCAGGAAATTTCACAAAGATAGGGTGACGACACTTAAAATGTTACAGTATAGAATAAGTACTAATTAGAAGTTCTAATGTACAGCTTGTAACAAATATTTTTGTACAGCACATGGCGCCCCATGGAGCCTCAAAGGCAGTAAGCAGTGGAAGCAGAGGATCCAGCTTTGAGGTTATCCAGAAACAGGTGAGTTAGTTTTACTCATAATAAAAACCTAAATGTGAAATGAAAAGTTTTTCCAACTAAAATATACAATTTATGTTTTTTAGGCTAAGTTTCTTGGAAAAGATGTCCCACCTGTTTTTGCTGTCATTGCCCGTGCTGTAAGAGTTGACCGCAAGCTTCTGGGCTACCAATTTGCAGCTTACTTTGACAAGCCAACAGCAAGAGTGCAGCTTATTATTTCCTCAATTGCTGAAAATGACAACATGAAGATTTGTGCTGATGGTGTCCTGCTGAGCAAGCACAAAGTCATGGTAAGACCAAAAATACGACAAGTTTTATTTTTGATGCTAAATTACTTGCTGAATGATTAACTTAATCAAACCACATTTGTATTTTCAGGCCAAGTTTGCTTGGGGTCCAGAGTGTCAACAATATGCAGTCAGCGCCAAAGCTGAAGCTGGTGTTCTTGGGGAGTTCCCTGCTGCTCGTCTGGAGGTGGAATGGGAAAGGATTCCAATGATTGTCACCACTTATGCTAAAAAGTGAAGTCATTCAACAATTTTTAACAACAGACTATTGGTAAAAATGTAATGTATTGATTGTTTCTTCGTTTCCATTTTAAATAAGGCTGTGTAAGCACATCCCTATGGCAGCTCTCAAGACTGGATTCAAAATTGAACGAGCCACAAACAGCGACAAAGAGATTGAACTGACCGCAGCATTGCCGACACAAAAGACTCTGAATGTCATTGCTAGGATTCCAGAGGTGAGAAGCCAATAGGTTCCATTGAACTATTTTTGAGACTGAAAAACAATGTAAACAAATACATTTTAAAACAACTAATTTTGTATCTGTTTCTTTAGGTGACACTGTCAAGAATGGCTATTCCTCTTCCCTATGCTGTTCCCATCAATCCGGACGGAACTTTTTCTATTCACATTGATCAGGATGTTCTGACCTGGCTTAAGAACTACTGGGAGGAATAATCATTTAACATAGATTTACATTTTCTAAAGAAAATGTGAACAGTGTATATGTGGTAGACAATTTATTTGAATGTGTATGAGATGTAATCCTAATAAATCTTCAGCATATCAGTTCATGTGTGCATCGCTATATGTGTGTAAATTAGTGGTGGGCCGTTATCGTAAGAGTGAGAATTACCAAGGTGGGGGCGAGAGAGAGTTTTCTAACCTGTGTGTATACCTACTGTGATATGACGTCATCACACGTGACGTGCTAACATGCATCTGGGAAGCCGGTAGGTTTGCTTCGGGGAATTTTTTTTAAGAAACTTCCCAATGAAAACCTTGACAAGACTTAATACCGCGTTCACACTAGACGCGATTTTCACGTGTTGATGCGCCACACACGTGTAGTTTGACGCTTGAACTTTTAAGTTCATTCGCGTGTACAATTCATGTCCAACGCATCATTCGGGGGGGGAGAGGCTTCTGTCAGGGGAACTCATTAACTTGTCAGAGGAAAAGTAATTTATTGTAAAATAGAGAAATTAAACTTAAACTTAAAGTGATGGCTTTATTTATAGTCTTAATATGTATATAAAGCTCAAATTGAGTAAAGATAATTATTTTCTTCAAAAAATTTTTTCCAGTTAATGTCACTTTCATTTCTGTCTTTGTTAAAGTATAATGTGGATTTATAAAGCTCTGTATTTCCACAATAAGCCCTGATGACTTTCTCCTCCTTGTTTGTTTTAGATAAAGCAAGCTCCTGATTGATTAGCGTGACGCGAAATTTCGCCAAAGTTAAATTTTTCAACTCACGGGATACGCTTCCAACGCGCCGCAGGAAATCTCCTCGCGTCTATTCGCATCTCTGCATAGACTTAACATGTAAATCACTCGCGCCTGACGCACTATTTGCGTCTGGTGTGAACGCGGCATAAGATTTTTTGCACCTTGTGCGATGACTTACTTTTGGCCATTATTTGGGTAGCACACATATTCTGAATGCCTTCGACAGAATTCATATGAGCCATTTTAATCTAGATTAATTCCAAATTTGCAGTGAGATTAATCTAGATTTAAAAAAATGATCTATGCCCACCACTAGTATATATCTATATACGTATATACCCCCGAGTAACAACAGGGACTCCCCTGGGTTTTTAAAAGAATTTGTAGTCATTAAATGAATTTTGGTCAAATTAAGTTCTAAATGGTTTTAAAAATCATTTCATTTCATTTCTGAAGGTATATCAATTACAGCTAGTTTTGAAGAGAACATATTAACAAATTACGTGAAAGGAACTTTATATAATTTAAAAGGGATTTTCCGTCGCACCATTTTTGTGATAAAACACCAGTTCGGTAACTGCTTACGACCAGTCAAAAATTGCGGTAAAGCCAGATATTTGTATAGTGGCGGCTGCATTAAGAGACCTAGGTGCACCATGGAGTTGTGAAAATTCCAAGAGTATTGGCTGTAATTCAATGCTTTTAAGACATGCTCATCCAGGTGAAGCATTTTTCAGTATTTGCAAAAAGAAATGTAAGGTAGCTTTAATGGGTGTAAACGCTGTTAAATCACATATGTAGTCTGATCGTCTATTAGGGTCGTCTATTAAATTGACTTTTAGGGTCACACATTTACAGCAATTAACTGTCTGTTAGGATAAATGTGATCATTAAAGTACTCTCAGCTGCCATACGTACTGCTGCTGCCATCACCAATAATAAAGCTAATGATACAGTTACTTCTTCTACTGGAGGAAAATCAAGTGATCTTAAGGCCTTGTTTGGTTTAAATGCAACACTACAGAGCCCTGGTGTCTTAACATTGCCATACAGCACTACTACTATCCATCCTGTGAAGGTGTTTCTGAGTTGTTCAAGGCAATGTTTCCTGATCTTTCACATGTGGAAAGGAAAAATATAGCTACTTTTTATAGTGTGGACTTGCGAAACATACTATAAAGGTAAACTGAGTTTCTGCAGTTAACAACGCAGTCGTATTTGTTTTGATGTTTGATAAGAGTTTTAATCAGTTAAAAACAAACAACTAGATGTCCATGTTCGATTTTTCATTATTTTGGACCACAGTTCAGGGGATATTCAAAGACTAAAGATCTGCTGCAGCATTTCAAAGTAAATATCATTTTAAGATAAAATTATCAATTATCATCCAGGTGTTTTTTTTATATAGCTAAACAAAATATCAAGTGGCTTTAACGAAATTGTTCAAACAACCATAATTCTCATTTGCAACATCAGGGCATTGCTCAAAAAGTTTTAGAAATTCAGAAATCAGCTGAATTTCAGAAAATTGTCATCACTTATTTTTTGGGAAACTGTTAAAGGAACAGGTCTTTTTCTGCCGTCAATCTACCCATTAATTAGACATACCAGTTCCTAAACCTGAACGTGAGTGGTTCCCAATGTTCATGGCAATGCTTGACATTCTGCTATTTTAAAACTATCATGAAAACATTGGCAGACCTAAAACATAGTATTTTTTCGTTGTTAAGACCCCTATTCATTTGTAACTGTAATACATATTACATAATGATAGTAAATTAATAATACGGACATGAAATAAAGATGTATAAAATAATGCTGTGCTACAATTTATCGTTAAAACGTGTTTTCTGAAAAATTCTCTGTTAAGTATAACTTCTGTAAACTATATGCTAATAAGATTGTTCTGGGGTCTCATAATAATACCTTATCATTTTTGACAGTTCATGGTCACCATCGCAATGTAAAACAATTTTAATATCGCAGTTTAGACTAAATATTACACTTAAGTAAACCGGCCACCATTTCAGAATAACTCATTCCTAAAAATATATAATAAAACATTTATGTTTATGAATTTCAACCTGTCATAGGAGGAAATATTTTAGCTTTTTTTGCCCCAGCTTTATTAAGAAAAATTTGACGGATCAAGCTACCCCACCTCAGACTCCAAATTTAGCTGCTGATGGCTCTTGGGGTTAAGGTTGAAAGTTTTCAGGAGGTAGTTGGGGATATATATGGGCAGAAAAGTGTATGTGTTCATAGATTTGATGTACAAAACGCGCCCACTCTAAATTAACATTTATTAAGTTGGCATTTGCTTTTATCCAAAGCAACATAAAAGTATTGTGCGTTGGCCAGTACTTCAGAGCAAATGCCAATTGGGGTCTGGTGGTTAGACAGTTGGACTTGTAAACTCTAGGTTGCAGGTTCTGTGGAAAATGATACAATCTTATGTTGCATTAAACAGCTTTTATGATTTTATGTTTTATTAACCAATGCTGTATTAATCATCTTTCTAATACAATATTATGCTCTTATGTTTTATTAATTGATGTTTTATTAACCATTCACTAGCAATAAGTGCATTAAAATATAACAATATGTCTCCTGCAATGAATTTCTCAAAGCTGTGAGCAAATAAGGATGTGCTACAACAGGAGTGTGTGTGTGAGTGTAAAAGGGAAGAAAGCTAAGGCCTGTTATGTCTCAAGCTGACCATAAGTTGACCTTAAGAACCAAACAACAAGATTTAAGGTGCACCTATACTGAGGGTGTACTGATCGGAGACATACACACACATATTCCATACCATATAAGACAAAAAAAGATGATGATATATTGTTTCCGGGAAAACAGAGAAACTTAGTTGTTTTGCAGAAACTAAAGGAGAAGTCTGCCATTGACCAAAGGAGACAAAGGACTGATCAGCTATTGGTGGAAACCAGGGAAAACCTCCAACCACTCCGAAGATAGAATGACGATACATACTATATAAATATTGTGTGATTTTGTTACTGAGTGGTTGGTCAGTGTGGAAGTCGTGGACTGACAACCCAGCGCTGTATTCTGATCAATAAAGTTTCAACTTATTCGACAAATCTGATCTTCGATTTTTGAACACGTAAGGACATTTTTCGCAAGGTCCATCAGTTCGAATCCCAGTGCTTACAGACAGAAGTGTCCTTAAGAAAGACAACTTACCCCCATTTGTTCTGCAGTGATAATTAGCCACTGCACACTACTTGTATGTCGCTTTGGCAAAAAACTTCTGCCAAATTAATAAGTGTAAATGTAAACACACTAACCCTTTTATTTGCCTTTATTTTACCTGTTAATGTGAGCTGGTTCATAATGATAAATGCGGTGGTGGATAGGAGGACCATTATGGAGTAACCAGTGGTATCAGGGGCCACAGTAGAGCAAGGAACCAGGAAGAAGCTAGTGAAGAACCAGGGTGGTAGTGGTAATTAGAGCAGAGTTGGTGGTTTCATAAGCGAGAGCAAACGTGGTGATGAAGAAGGAGCCAATGGGGAGTCCACAATGGCCATCTTTAGCTTAGTATGGAGCACAAGAAGGCCAAGAGCCACCATCTTCAGAAGCTTGAAACACATGAAAATCAAGAAAATCCATTAGAGCTAAGACAGGGAGGTTAAAAAGGTTATGGAAGAGCCAACTTGGCATAATTGTCTTGGAAAACAAACTAGGAGACACAAAATCATAAAGAAAACATTTTGGCCTACTTTAAAATGTTTAGAATGGGAAATAGTATTTTGATAAATAACGCAGAGATAGATTGAAAATAAAAATTCTATACATAGAAATGACATATCATGAGTCCAAAACTTAGCTAAGCCACATATATTCTATGTAGACTTCAGGTAATAACTTAAAATATTGTTTCAATAAATTTCGACACCTTTAAAAATACACCATTTATTACACCATTTAAAATGTGTAGTTTTACATCTGAGGTTTTATTTACTTAATTTTAAGACCTGTTAAGGAGCAGACTGTATTTACGTTCTGATATGTAAAACCATTTAATTTAAAAAAAGAGTGTACCTTTTCCATGGATGTAGTTCTAAAGTCCACCACATGACATTGACTAAAACAAATAAAGTAAAATGTTTTGAGAGATGAGTTCAGGTCAGGTTGGCCTAACATTAAACAGTGCTTTGCTCAATTGTAATTAAGTTTGTACAACTATTTGTAATACATAACATTAAATTAATACATTTGGCAGACAGTTTTATTAAAACCGACCTTACTTAGATTATACATTTTACATTTTAATTCAGAGTATGTGCAGTTCTCTGATCAAACCACTGATCAACACTGCTATACATTTTTATCTTAGTGGTAAATTCACTGACAAGCATGTTTTAAATTAAAAATATTTTTTCTAAATTATTTCATGTGTGTCATCTTCTGTTTCTCTTTCCTTAAAAAGGACAGATAATCAAGAGATGTACCATGGACATTGGCCGGAAAAACTACATGACAGGCCAGGGTAACCTAACTTTTAATTGATATCTATGTACAAATCCGTTGATAGGCTGTTAATAATTTTTTTAAAACACTTTGTCAGCAAGATATTACTATAAAAGTTCTCACTCTGTGGAGTTCTTCACAAACCACCAGCCATGAGAGCTGTTGTGCTTGCCCTGACAGTGGCCCTTGTGGGTAAGTGACCTTACATACTTATTATGTATGTAATTAATATTTCATTTATTTTAAGAAAAATAATTGAAATTAAAATTTAATTTTAAAGTAAATTGTTCTTTTTTTCAGCTTGTCAACAGATTAACCTTGGTAAGTTGTATTATTTTTCAATTTTGATTATGTATAAAGAGGTCAATTGTAATGCTAATGCTTATTATCGTCTCAAATATTTTAGTTCCTGAGTTTGCCCTTGATAAGACCTATGTGTACAAGTATGAGGCTCTGCTCTTGGGCGGTCTACCTGAAGAAGGTCTGGCCAGAGCAGGAATTAAAGTCAACAGCAAGGTTCATCTCACCGCTTTGACAGAAAATACCTTCCTGATGAAGGTAAAATATGTAGAAGTTTTCAAGACAAAATTTAAATATGTATTACATGAGCATTTACATTACCATCCTCTGTTATTTCCTTCATAGCTTATGGATCCTCTGCTCTTTGAGTACGGTGGAATCTGGCCCAGAGATCCTTTTGTTCCTGCCACTAAGCTCACCGCAGCACTTGCCACTCAGCTTCAGATTCCTATCAAGTTTGAGTATGCTAATGGTGTGGTTGGGAAGGTATTTGCTCCAGCAGAAGTGTCCCCTACCGTCATGAACCTGCACAGAGGAATCCTCAACATCCTTCAGCTCAACCTCAAGAAGACCCAGAACGTCTATGAACTGCAAGAGGTGGGGAATTGACTCAAGCACACTTTGTTCAAAATCGTTTTTAAAGATATGCAAACTAACTTTTATAGCTTCTCCGTAAAGGCTGGAGCTCAGGGGGTGTGCAGGACACATTATGTCATCAATGAAGATCTTAAAGCCAACCACATAATCGTCACCAAATCTAAGGATCTTAGCCACTGTCAGGAGAGAATCATGAAGGACATTGGCTTGGCATATGCAGAGAGATGTGCTGAATGCACAAAGGTAATGTAAAAGAATGTAAAACACTGGTTGATTTACTTGATAGAATAAAAATGTTAAACTGACTTTTTAAACTGATTAAACTGATTTTATCAACAGAGAATCAAGAGTTTGATTGAAACTGCAACTTACAACTACATCATGAAACCAGCTGCCAGCGGTGTACTGATCACTGAAGCAACAGTTGAGGAAGTTCATCAGTTCTCACCTCTCAATGAGATCCATGGTGCTGCCATGATGGAAACAAAGTATGAATGATTTTCATTTTAAGTTACAATGTACCATATACGTTTAACTGTAAGTTGTTAAAAATGAGCAAATGTTTTCTAGGCAAACCTTGACATTTGTTGAGATCGAGAAGACCCCTGTAGTTCCAATGAAAGCTGATTACCAGCCCCGTGGATCCCTGGGGTATGAGTTTGCCACTGAGCTTCTTCAGACACCTATTCATTTAATGAAGATCAGTGATGCACCAGCCCAGGTACACATCATAAATTAGCTTAAAAGTCCTTAAACTATAAAAGTTTGCACATTACACGGAAAACATCTTAGACCTTACTCTATTGTTCTAGATCATTGAGGTTCTGAAGCACTTAGTTGCTAACAATGTAGCTATGGTCCATGAGGATGCTCCCCTGAAGTTTGTTCAGCTAATCCAGCTTCTCCGTGTTGTCACACTGGAGAATATTGAGGCTATCTGGACTCAATTTAAGGACCAACCTGTTTACAGGTAAATTTTTAGATACTGATCATAGTTATATATTATAGTTCACTATGCTAATTTTGTCTTTAACAAAAGAAATTGTTCTAATTCATTAGGCGCTGGCTTTTGGATGCTCTTCCTGCTGTTGGAACACCAGTCATTGTCAAATTCATTAAGGAGAAGTTTCTGGCTGGTGAACTTACCACTCCTGAATTCATTCAAGCTCTTGTGATTGCTCTTCAAATGGCCACTGCTGATTTGGAAACCATTCAGTTGACTGCTGTGGGTACATTTAAATATTCTCAAACTATGAATTTGCAAATACTGGCAAAATGAATAATTAAAATCTTTTTAAACAGAGTTTGGCCATGCATGAGAAGATCGCCAAAATTCCAGCAGTGCGTGAAGTAGTCATGCTTGGATATGGTTCTATGATCGCCAAGCATTGTATTGCAGTACCTACCTGCTCTGCTGAGCTCCTCAGGGTAAACACCTCATTCTGATTTTGTCTTTGTTAGTTACTATATATTCTAATAAAATGTGCATTTAAACCCTCAGCCCATCCATGATATGGCAGCAGATGCCACTGCCAAGAATAACATTCCTGAAATCTCATTGGTCCTCAAAGTTCTGGGCAATGCTGGTCACCCTGCTAGTCTTAAAACTATCATGAAACTCCTGCCAGGACTGAGAACCACTGCTCCTCTGCCCATTAGAGTCCAGGTTGATGCCATCTTAGCCCTCAGGAACATTGCCAAGAAGGAGCCCAAACTGGTGAATCTCAAATATTGCAGTGATTCAAGTCAATTGTGGTTCTTAATTTGTTTTAAAATTAAATTCCATTATTTCTCGCCTCAGGTTCAGCCAGTTGCCTTGCAGCTCCTTTTGGACAGGGCTCTTCACCCGGAAGTACGCATGGTTGCTTGTATTGTGTTGTTTGAGACAAAGCCCTCAGTTGCTCTTGTTTCTGGACTTGCCGGTGCTTTGAGGATGGAGCCTAATATGCACGTGGCAAGCTTTGCCTATTCCCACATCAAGTCCTTGACACGAATCACTGCTCCTGATATGGCATCTGTGTAAGAATAACCAATACACATTCAAATTCAAATGTTATCCATTTGTCATTTGAACACAAAACTTGAGATGATGATTGTTTTCCATTTTCAGTGCTGGTGCAGCCAGTGTTGCCATCAAGCTCTTGAGCCCCAAGCTGGACCGACTGAGCTTCCGTTTCAGCAGAGCACTTGAACTGGATTTCTATCATAGTAAGTCACAGCCAATGTAAATCATGACGTTAAGTGAGAACATAATTATGAGTATTTATGTCTATCTTGTCTAGTCTTGACTATTGATATTTCGATAAGTCTTAATACAAAAAATCTAAAATAATATGATAGTGATGCCCCACAGTATTGATTTCAATAGCATTCTCTCTCTCTTTTGAGTTGATGCACATGAACGCAGTCACAACAGGGCCCTGCATTCTCTAACAGACTTAGCAGGTTTGCACTGATTAAAATAATGTTATGAAGATGATCAGCGTAGTCAGGAGTGCCACTGCAGCACACTCTTAATCTAAACAGACTCGAGAACACTTCAATCATTACGATCTGACTGCTATCTGACTGCTGGGATATTCCTTCAAAATTTACTAATAATGCGATAGATATCAAGTCATATGAGAGCAATTTAATTTTAAATTTTAAATCAACAGCCGTACTGTAGTATCATAAACTCTGTTTTAATAAAGAGCATACATTATGACTGATAAGAGCAATATTTGGAGTAGTATTGAGTGTTGTAAAACACATCTGTATGTTATAGAGATGTGTATTTCAGAAGCTTATTATGGCTTCATGGCCCACTAAATCTGTTCATCATGTTTAAGAACTAATACATTAGTTTAATTGATTAGTTATATTTTTAGGTTCATTAAATGTTTTAATGCTAGTTAAAAAATGCAACTATTTATGTAAGATCTGAGTCATTAATATTATAGTAAATTAGTGAATCTGAATAGTGAATAAATTGGTAAAATTAACATGAGATTAAAAAACAATAAATAGTGTAACAATGTACATCATATTCTAATCTTGTTCTGTTAAACTTTAAACAAAACATTGACATTCTCAGGCCTTTTTTGTCATTGTTATTCTCTGTGGTAGCTAAAAGGGTAATGAGTATCAATATTTTTCAAAGAATCATAATTGAAGTTAAAAATTCTAATATTGTGACAATACAAATCTTGACTTTTAATTTGTTTTGTTTCTTTGTCAATGTCAAGCTCCTCTGATGATTGGAGCTGCTGGTAGTGCCTTCATGATCAATGATGCCGCCACCATCCTGCCCAGAGCTGTTGTAGCTAAAGCACGTGCCTACCTGGCCGGAGCTGCTGCTGATGTTATTGAGGTGAGGATTTAAAACATTTTCCTTATTGTTTTAAAATGTTATATTTATAATAATACTAATAATAATAATATTCAACGAATAACAGATTGGTGTAAGAACTGAAGGACTCCAGGAAGTTCTTCTGCAATCTCCTGCTGCTGATGAAAGTGTTGACCGTATCACCAAAGTAAAACGCACCCTTAGAGCTGTAAGTTTTGTTTATTTTACCATCTGTTTATGTTGTAGTTGTAAGTTGTTTAAAATAGTCATCTTATCTTATGTTCCAATTCCTCAAGCTCACTAACTGGAAGGCTCTACCAACTGATAAGCCCTTGGCCTCAGCATACATCAAATTGCTTGGACAAGAAGTGGCCTTTGTTCACATTGACAAGACTGTCATTGAGCAAGCAATTCCGGTATTGTGATGACTTTCATGTATCTTGTCTCATTACTATAACACTGAGATCTGCCTTGACATAAAATTACACTTTAATACTTTCTTCAAGATTGCTACCGGACCGAGACCACGTGAACTTTTGAAGGAAGCCCTTAAAGCATTGCAGGAAGGAATTGCCGTGCAATATGCCAAACCTCTGCTAGCAGCTGAAGTGCGTCGTATCTTTCCAACTGCAGCTGGTTTGCCCATGGAGCTCAGTTTGTACACTTCTGCTGTAGCGGCTACAACCTTTAATGGTGAGTTTTTTGTTGTTGTTGTTTTCCTACTTTATACAAGGCTTCTTATTGTCCTGTTATTCTATTCATTCTTCTAGTTAAGGCCACCATTACACCACCTCTTCCTGAGCAGCTGGAGACCTTCACTCTTGAGCAGCTGAAGAGGACTGACGTTAAGATGGAAGCAGAAGCTAGACCAAGGTACAAAGGAATAGTTAAACACATGAAGATTACAGAAGTATAGTATCAAGTATACTGTGTATGAAGTCTAAAACATATAAAAATAAACAATTTTATAAAAACATTTTCCCTTCTTCTTTTAGTGTTGCCTTGCAGACCTTTGCCGTTATGGGAGTAAACACTGCCTTGTTTCAAGCTGCTGTAATGGCCAAAGGAAAGATCCGTACAATTCTCCCTGGAAAGGTAGCTGCTAGAGCAGATATTCTCAAGGGCAATTACAAGGTGGAGGCCCTGCCTGTTGAGGTTCCTGAACATATTGCTGCTGTAAGGTAAATCCAATGTTGTAAACTGATTGGAGAAAAAATAACAAAAACATCTTATTGGAGCTCCTTGAAAAATACAAGTATCTGCCATTCAAAATTCCCTGATAGACTGTGTGGCCGATAATTTTTCTCTAATCACTTAATTCATTTCTCTTTTTTGAACAGCTTTGAGACACTTGCTGTGGTTAGAAATATTGAAGACCCCTCTGCTGAAAGGATTGTTCCCCTGGTACCAGAGATGTCTGTCCAAAACTACAAAGCACATACTGTAAGCTGATCTTTGTCTTCTCAGAACAAGAACAATCTCGAGCATTTATTTACTTAATCTTTCAACATTCTTTCAGTCTTCTGAGATGTCATCTGAGCTCCCTCTAAGAGCTGCTGCTCCAATGCACAAGACCCTTTGTCTTGCTGTCCCATACATTGAAATCAAGGGATGTGTTGAGGTGCACTCTCACAATGCTGCTTTTATCAAGAATACTCCCCTGTTCTACATGATTGGACAACACTCAGTCCGTGCTGCAGTGGCAAGAGGTATTTATTATTTTAATGTTTGGATTGCTTTCCTTCAGAAAAATATCTTGAATGGTTTCACTTGTCACCTGCAGGTGAGGGTCCTGCAGTTGAAAGACTGGAGCTTGAGGTTCAAGTTGGTCCTAGAGCTGCTGAGAGACTTCTTAAGCAAATTGAGCTTGTTGATGAGGAAACTCCTGAGGGAAGAACCATCCTGTTGAAATTAAGGGAAATCCTGGAGGCCGAAGCAAATAATGCACCTGTTTCTTCTAAAAGTAGCAGCAGTCGTAGCAGTCGTAAGAGTCGCAGCAGTAGCAGCCGCAGCAGTTCCAGCAGTTCAAGTTCCTCTCTGTCTAGCTCTCGTATGAGTAAGGTAAGGACATGAATCTTTCGTAGATACTAATCATCAAAATGTATTTACAAACTGTAAGTCATTTTATATTCTCAATTCAATTCCAGACTGCCACCATCATTGAGCCTTTCAGGAAATTTCACAAAGATAGGGTAACTACACTTAAAATGTTAACAGTATAGAATAAGTACTAATTAGTAGTTCTAATGTACAGCTTGTAACAAACATTTTTGTACAGCACATGGCGCCCCATGGAGCCTCAAAGGCAGTAAGCAGTGGAAGCAGAGGATCCAGCTTTGAGGTTATCCAGAAACAGGCGAGTTAGTTTTACTCATAATACAAAACCTAAATGTGAAATTAAAAGTTTTTCCTACTAAAATATACAATTTATGTTTTTTAGGCTAAGTTTCTTGGAAAAGATGTCCCACCTGTTTTTGCTGTCATTGCCCGTGCTGTAAGAGTTGACCGCAAGCTTCTAGGCTACCAATTTGCAGCTTACTTTGACAAGCCAACAGCAAGAGTGCAGCTTATTATTTCCTCAATTGCTGAAAATGACAACATGAAGATTTGTGCTGATGGTGTCCTGCTGAGCAAGCACAAAGTCATGGTAAGACCAAAACGATAAATATAAATAATATGAATAGTCCACAAGACAAGGTTTATTTTACTTACTGAATGATTAACTTAAATAAACCACATTTGTATTTTAAGGCCAAGTTTGCTTGGGGTCCAGAGTGTCAACAATATGCAGTCAGCGCCAAAGCTGAAGCTGGTGTTCTTGGGGAGTTCCCTGCTGCTCGTCTGGAGGTGGAATGGGAAAGGATTCCAATCATTGTCACCACCTATGCTAAAAAGTGAAGTCATTCAACAACTTTTGACAACAGGCTAGTTCTAAAAAATGTAATGTATTGATTGTTTCTTCGTTTCCATTTTAAATTAGGCTGTCTAAGCACATCCCTATGGCAGCTCTCAAGACTGGATTCAAAATTGAACGAGCCACAAACAGCGACAAAGAGATTGAACTGACCGCAGCATTGCCGACACAAAAGACCCTGAATGTCATTGCTAGGATTCCAGAGGTGAGACGCCAATAGGCTCCATTAAACTTTTATGGGACTGAAAAACAATGTAAACAAAAAAATTATCAAACAACTAATTTTGTATCTGTTTCTTTAGGTCACACTGTCAAGAATGGCTATTCCTCTTCCCTATGCTGTACCCATCAATCCGGACGGAACTTTTTCTATTCACATCGACCAGGATATTCTGACCTGGCTTAAGAACTACTGGGAGGAATAATCATTTAACATAGATTTACATTTTCTAAAGAAAATGTGAACAGTGTATATGTGGTAGACAATTTATTTTAATGTATATGCAATGTTATCCTAATAAATCTTCAGCATATCAGTTCATGTGTTTATTGCTATATGTGTATATACATCTATATACTTAAATAACCCCGAGTAACAACAGGGACTCCACTGGGTTTTAAAAAGAATTTAAATTCATTAAAAAGAATTCATTAAATGAATTTCGGTCAAAGTTCTAAATGGCATTAAAAATCATTTCAGTTAATTCCTGATGGTATATCAATTACAGCTAGTTTTCAAGAGAACATATTAACAAATTATTTTAAAGGAACTTAGATAATTAAGAACAAATATGCTAGCGCAACATTATTGCTCTTAAAACACCAGACACCAGTTTGGTAACTGCTTTTGAGCGTTGCAAAATTGCGGCAACGCCAGAAATTTGTAATGAGGCGGGTGAAAGATGCCATGATGGATGTAAACGCTGTTTAATCACATATTTAATCCAATCGTCTATTAGGGTCGTCTATTAAATTGGCATTTAGGGTCACACATTTACAGCAATTAACTGACTTTGAGGATTATTGCGACCATTAAAGTACTCTCAGCTCCTATAAGTACTGCTGCTGCCATCACCACTACAAAAGCTAATGATTACGGTTACTTCCTCTACCGGAGGAAAATCAAATGACCTTTAAGCATTGTTTGGGTTGAATGCAACACTACAGTTGCTCTGGTGTCTTAACACTGCCATACAGCACTACTACTACCCATCCGGTGAAGGTGTTTCTGAGTTGTTCCAGGCAATGTTTCCTGATTGACAGATAACAAAATATTTCACATGTGGAAAGGACAAAACTCTTTTTGTGAAGGTCATGGCACACACTGTAGTGAAGTGATGTGTTGCCAAGTATGGTGTTCATACAAACACCCGGAGTAGTGGGTAGCCATGCTGGGACGCCCAGGGAGCAGTGGGGGGGGATTGCCTTGCTCAAACGACTCACCTCAGTTGCGGTGTTCCCGCTGGTCCCAAGTCTCGAACCAGCAACCTTGGGATCACGAGTCTAAGACTCAAAACCACCAGGCCAGGACTGCTTTAAAGTTTAGACTGGCGAAACAGGCTTTAAAGGTTAACTAATTTCTGCAGTTAACAATGTAGTGCAGTTTGTATTGATGTTTGATGGGAATTAAGCATTTCAAAGTCAGTATCAGTTGTATATCAAATTATTTTATTTGAAATGTAAAAAATAAGATAAATATGTATTTCATGAAAAATTCTTACTGCTTTACGATTGATATCAAATAAAAACCAAAACGAACCCAATCTGTCAGCAACCATTTTTTACGTCAAATCCTTTTCCTTTTTTGAACTTGAAGTTCCTGTATGATCTCCAGCAAGAACATGGTGAAGTACACAGTGGCTGGAAGCTAATTTGTCTTGGGACCGCATTACAGAAAGGAGACTGTTTTTTTTAGTTATGGCCAGATTTGTTTACTCTTTCATCACTTTGTTGAATCAGTATTGTAATAGGCACACTGTTACTGCAAATAAATGTTGTTATAATTATAAATGAGTCATTTATAATTCAGGTCTTACATTACATTATATTTCGCATACAGTAGAAAATATGGTTAATCATGGGCATTAACAATTTAAAAACTGTCGTTAAATGGGTATTGGTGACAGCTGCAAAAACCCTGAACACAAAGCCCATACCATTTATCATTTATCAAAATGGTTAAAACTAAATACTATTGTTTGTATGTGTAGCAAAAGATTTTTGAGCTAAACAAACTACAAAGTGGCTTTAAGGAAATGGTTATAACATTTTCATAATCTCATTTTTAATGGACTGAATATATTGGACACCTGTTGAGAAGGATGTGGTTCCGTATTGTCATACTGAAAATGGCAGAAATCAGCTGCATTTCTAGTCCTGGTCTCCGCTGTCCTTCCAGAGTGTAAAAATGTGATTTTACAAATGCTCGATACATGGTTTTTTAAGGAGAGATTTTTATCAAATAGCACACCTAAGTTCCTAACGGATCCTACAGAAGGGTTATGTTTGTTTTCTTAGAGGATTAGAAAAGTAATCGGATCTAGCGGGTTTTTAAGGCTTTTCTGAAGGATGGGTAAATTTCCCGCCGAGCAATACAAAATACCTCTAGTTTTGTTTTCTCCAACTGCGTTCCATTTTTCGGGCTGCTCTCTTTAGACTGCGAGTATGGTCATTATATCAAGGAGTCAAACTTTTTTCCTTGACCTTCCTTAAGCTTAAGGTGGCAACGGAATTTAAAATGCAGAGCTGTTGGCTTGCAAAAGCCAGAGCAAACAAGGTGACCAAGGAGGAGCCGATGGTGAGTTTACAATGGCCATCTTAAGCATAGCATGGAGCATAAAAAGGCCAAGCGCCACCATCTTCAAAGGTTGGAAACACATGGAATACAGGAGCAGGCATTATGGCTAAGAGAGGGAGGTTAAGAAGGCCACCTTGGCCCTGTTGTCTTGGCAGAACCAACCTCGAGATACAAAATCATGCAGAAAACATTTTGGCCTACTTTAAAATTTATTGACGGTTCCACAGAATGGGAAATAGTAGTTTGAAAAATAATACAGAAGTAGATTAAAAAAATAAGAGTTTTGTACATAGAAATGACATATCATGAATCCCAAACTTACCTAAGCCACATATATTCTATGTAGATTTCAGAGAACAACTTAAAATATTGTTTCAATCAATTTTTGACAACTTGAAAAATACACCATTTATTACACAATTTAAAACGTGTAGTTTTACATCGGTGGGTGTATTCACCTAATTAAAGACCTGTTAAGAAGCACATTGTTTTACGTTCTAATATGTTAAACCATTTAATTTAAAAAGAGTGTACCTTTTCCATGGATGTACTTCTAAAGTCCACCACATGACATTGACTAAAACAAATAAAGTAAAATGTTTTGAGAGATGCGTTCAGGTCAGGTTGGCCTAACATTAAACAATGCTTAATGCAATCATACTTTAGTTTGTACAGCTATATGTAATACATTACATTACCTTAACACATTTGGCAGACAGTTTTATTAAAAGCGACCTTACTTACATTATACATTTTACATTTTAATTCAGAGTATGTGCAGTCCTGAGTGGTATTTAAAAATATTTGTATACAGTAGTTTATTTGTGTCATCTTATATTTAACTTTCCTAAAATCAGGACAGTTAATCAAGAGATTTACCATGGACATTGGCCGAAAAGATGACATGACAGGCCAGGGTAACCTAACTTTTAATTGATATCTATGTACAAATCAGTTGACAGACTGTTAATCATTTTTTAAAAACACTTTGTCAGCAAGATATTCCTATAAAAGTTCTCTACTTCTGTGGAGTTCTTCACAAACCACCAGCCATGAGAGCTGTTGTGCTTGCCCTGACAGTGGCCCTTGTGGGTAAGTGAGCTTACATACTTATTATGTATGTTGTTATTATTTCATTTATTTTATGAAAAATACTTGAAAAGAAAATTTAATTTTTAAAGTAATTTGTTCTTTTTTTCAGCTTGTCAACAGATTAACCTTGGTAAGTTTTATGATTTGTCAATTTTGATTTTGTATAAAGAGGTCAATTATAATTCTAACGCTTATTATCGTCTCAAATATTTTAGTTCCTGAGTTTGCCCTTGATAAGACCTATGTGTACAAGTATGAGGCTCTGCTCTTGGGCGGTCTACCTGAAGAAGGTCTAGCCAGAGCAGGAATTAAAGTCAACAGCAAGGTTCATCTCACCGCTGTGACAGAAAATACCTTCCTGATGAAGGTAAAATATGTAAAAGTTTTCAAGACAAAATTAAAATATGTATAACATGACAGTACATTACCAGCCTTTATTATCTCCTTCATAGCTTATGGATCCTCTGCTCTTCGAGTATGGTGGCATCTGGCCCAGAGATCCTTTTGTTCCTGCCACTAAGCTCACCGCAGCACTTGCCACTCAGCTTCAGATTCCTATCAAGTTTGAGTATGCTAATGGTGTGGTTGGGAAGGTATTTGCTCCAGCAGAAGTGTCCCCTACCGTCATGAACCTGCACAGAGGAATCCTCAACATCCTTCAGCTCAACCTCAAGAAGACCCAGAACGTCTATGAACTGCAAGAGGTGGGGAATTGACCCAAGAGAACTTTGACCCAAATCCATATTAAGATATGCGAACTAACTTTTGTAGCTTCTCCGTAAAGGCTGGAGCTCAGGGAGTGTGCAGGACACATTATCTCATCAATGAAGATCTTAAAGCCAACCACATAATCGTCACCAAATCTAAGGATCTTAGCCACTGTCAGGAGAGAATCGTGAAGGACATTGGCTTGGCATATGCAGAGAGATGTGCTGAATGTACAAAGGTAATGTAAAAGAATGTAAAACACTGGTTGATTTACTTGATAGAATAAAAGTGTTAAGGGTAAAATTGACTTTGATTTTATCCACAGAGAATCAAGAGTTTGATTGAAACTGCAACTTACAACTACATCATGAAACCAGCTGCCAACGGTGTACTGATCACTGAAGCAACAGTTGAGGAAGTTCATCAGTTCTCACCTCTCAATGAGATCCATGGTGCTGCCATGATGGAAACAAAGTATGAATGATTCTTATTTTAAGTTACAATGTACCATACACGTTTAATTGTATGTTGTAAAGGATGAGGGCTTGTTTTCCAGACAAACCTTGACTTTTGTTGAAATTGAGAAGACCCCTGTAGTTCCCATCAAAGCTGATTACCAGCCCCGTGGATCCCTGGGGTATGAGTTTGCCACTGAGCTTCTTCAGACACCTATTCATTTAATGAAGATCAGTGATGCACCAGCCCAGGTCCACTTCATAAATTACCATAAAAGTCCTTAAACTGATTTAATTTTGAGGGTTCAAAGGTAAACATGTAAGACCTCACTTATATTGCACTCTTTTGTTCTAGATCATTGAGGTTCTGAAGCACTTGGCTACTAACAATGTAGCTATGGTCCATGAGGATGCTCCCTTGAAGTTTGTTCAGCTAATCCAGCTTCTCCGTGTTGTCACACTGGAGAATATTGAGGCTATTTGGACTCAATTCAAGGACCAACCTGTTTACAGGTACAATTTTAAATAATATTAATAGTTAAATATGATAGTTCACAAAGATATATTGCATTTGTCTTTTTTTTCCTAATTCATTAGGCGCTGGCTTCTGGATGCTCTTCCTGCTGTTGGCACACCAATCATTGTAAAATTCATTAAGGAGAAGTTTCTGGCTGGTGACCTTACCATTCCTGAATTCATTCAAGCTCTTGTGATTGCTCTTCAAATGGCCACTGCTGATTTGGAAACCATTCAGTTGACTGCTGTGGGTACCTTTTACTATTCTCAAACTATGAATTTGCAAATACTGGCAACATGAATAACGTTTATTATAATAAAATCTTTTTAAACAGAGTTTGGCTATGCATGAGAAAATTGCCAAAATTCCAGCAGTGCGTGAAGTAGTCATGCTTGGATATGGTTCTATGATTGCCAAGCACTGTATTGCAGTACCTACCTGCTCTGCTGAGCTCCTCAGGGTAAACACCTCATTCTGATTTTGTCTTTGTTAGTTACTATATATTCTAATAAAATGTGCATTTAAACCCTCAGCCCATCCATGATATCGCAGCAGATGCCACTGCCAAGAATAACATTCCTGAAATCTCATTGGTTCTCAAAGTTCTGGGCAATGCTGGTCACCCTGCTAGTCTTAAAACTATCATGAAGCTCCTGCCAGGACTGAGAACTGCTGCCCCTCTGCCCATTAGAGTCCAGGTTGATGCCATCTTAGCCTTAAGGAACATTGCCAAGAAAGAGCCTAAACTGGTAAATCTCAAATATTCCAGTGATTCAAGTCAGTAAATACATTTTTCGTTCTAAATCTGTTTAATAATTAAATTCTATTATTTCTTGCCTCAGGTTCAGCCAGTTGCCTTGCAGCTCCTTTTGGACAGGGCTCTTCACCCTGAAGTACGAATGGTTGCTTGTATTGTGTTGTTTGAGACAAAGCCCTCAGTAGCTCTTGTTTCTGGACTTGCCGGTGCTTTGAGGATGGAGCCTAATATGCACGTGGCAAGCTTTGCCTATTCCCACATCAAGTCCTTGACACGAATCACTGCTCCTGATATGGCATCTGTGTAAGAATAACCAATACACATTCAAATTCAAATGTCATCAATTTATCATTTAACACCAATCTTGAGATGATGATTATTTTCCATTTTCAGTGCTGGAGCAGCCAGTGTTGCCATCAAGCTCTTGAGCCCCAAGCTGGACCGACTGAGCTTCCGTTTCAGCAGAGCACTTGAACTGGACTTCTATCATAGTAAGTCACAGCCAATGTGAATCATGACGTTAAGTGAAGACATAATTATGAGTATAGTTATGTCTATCTTGATTGTTTTTGTCAAAAATATTGCTATTTTGATAAATTATGATACTAAAAACTATAAAATGATTTAACATTATTAATATTAATAGCACTCTCTCTTACAATCTCTCTCTCTTTCTCTAATGAGACGTGTTTGAATAATGCGGGTGCTACAAAGAGTGATATCAAGTCATACGAGAGCAATATAATGTATAATTTTAAATAAACATCTAGTATTTTAATATCAAAAAGCCTATTGTTATAAAGATCATGCATTAAGACTGACAAAGTTTGTAAAACACATCTGTATGTAATAGAGATGTGTACTTCAGATGCTTATTTCAGTCACAGCTGAACTTCATGGCCCACTAAACCTGTTCATCATGTTTAAGAACTAATACATTAGTTTAATTGATTAGTTATATTTTTAGGTTCATTAAATGTTTAAATGCTAGTTGAAAAATGCAACTATTTATGTAAGATCTGAGTCATTAATATTAATAGTAAATTAGTGAATCTGAATAGTGAATAAATTGGTAAAATTAACATGATATTAAAAAGCAATAAATAGCGTAACAATGTACCTCATATTCTAGTCTTGTTCTGTTAAACTTTAAACAAAACATTGACATTCTCAGGCCTTTTTTGTCATTGTTATTCTCTGTGGTAGCTAAAAGGGTAATGAGTATTAATATTTTTCAAAGTATTGTAATTGAAGTTAAAAATTCTAATATTGTGACAACACAAATCTTGACTTTTAATTTGTTTTGTTTCTTTGTCAATGTCAAGCTCCTCTAATGATTGGAGCTGCTGGTAGTGCCTTCATGATCAATGATGCAGCCACCATCCTGCCCAGAGCTGTTGTAGCTAAAGCACGTGCCTACCTGGCCGGAGCTGCTGCTGATGTTATTGAGGTGAGGATTTAAAACATTTTCCTTATTGTTTTAAAATGTTATATTTATAATAATACTAATAATAATAATATTCAACGAATAACAGATTGGTGTAAGAACTGAAGGACTCCAGGAAGTTCTTCTGCAATCTCCTGCTGCTGATGAAAGTGTTGACCGTATCACCAAAGTAAAACGCACCCTTAGAGCTGTAAGTTTTGTTTATTTTACCATCTGTTTATGTTGTAGTTGTAAGTTGTTTAAAATAGTCATCTTATCTTATGTTCCAATTCCTCAAGCTCACTAACTGGAAGGCTCTACCAACTGATAAGCCCTTGGCCTCAGCATACATCAAATTGCTTGGACAAGAAGTGGCCTTTGTTCACATTGACAAGACTGTCATTGAGCAAGCAATTCCGGTATTGTGATGACTTTCATGTATCTTGTCTCATTACTATAACACTGAGATCTGCCTTGACATAAAATTACACTTTAATACTTTCTTCAAGATTGCTACCGGACCGAGACCACGTGAACTTTTGAAGGAAGCCCTTAAAGCATTGCAGGAAGGAATTGCCGTGCAATATGCCAAACCTCTGCTAGCAGCTGAAGTGCGTCGTATCTTTCCAACTGCAGCTGGTTTGCCCATGGAGCTCAGTTTGTACACTTCTGCTGTAGCGGCTACAACCTTTAATGGTGAGTTTTTTGTTGTTGTTGTTTTCCTACTTTATACAAGGCTTCTTATTGTCCTGTTATTCTATTCATTCTTCTAGTTAAGGCCACCATTACACCACCTCTTCCTGAGCAGCTGGAGACCTTCACTCTTGAGCAGCTGAAGAGGACTGACGTTAAGATGGAAGCAGAAGCTAGACCAAGGTACAAAGGAATAGTTAAACACATGAAGATTACAGAAGTATAGTTTCAAGTATATTGTGTATGAAATCTAAAACATATAAAAATAAACAATTTAACGAACACATTTCACCTTCTTCTTTTAGTGTTGCCTTGCAGACCTTTGCCGTTATGGGAGTAAACACTGCCTTGTTCCAAGCTGCTGTAATGGCCAAAGGAAAGATCCGTACAATTCTCCCTGGAAAGTTAGCTGCTAGAGCAGATATTCTCAAGGGCAACTACAAGGTGGAGGCCCTGCCTGTTGAGGTTCCTGAACATATTGCTGCTGTAAGGTAAATCCAATGTGGCAAACTGATTGGAGGAAAATCTTATTGGAGCTCCCTGAAAAATACTTGCAGCTTCCATCCAAAATGCCCAGATTATTCATGTAGGCAATAATTATTCTCTTTTAATTTTGTTGCACAGCTTTGAGACCCTTGCTGTGGTCAGAAATATTGAAGACCCCTCTGCTGAAAGGATTGTTCCCTTGGTACCAGAGATGTCTGTCCAAAACTACAAGACACATACTGTAAGCTGATCTTTACCTACTAAGAACAAGAACAATCTTGAGCATTTATTTACTTATTGTTTCAACATTCTTTTAGTCCTCTGAGATGTCATCTGAGCTCCCTCTAAGAGCTGCTGCTCCAATGCACAAGACCCTTTGTCTTGCTGTCCCATACATTGAAATCAAGGGATGTGTTGAGGTGCACTCTCACAATGCTGCTTATATCAAGAATGCTCCCCTATTCTACATGATTGGACAACACTCAGTCCGTGCTGCAGTGGCAAGAGGTATTTATTATTTTAATGTTTGGATTGCTTTTCTTCAGAAAAATATCTGTAATGTTTTCGCTTGTCACCTGCAGGTGAGGGTCCTGCAGTTGAAAGACTGGAGCTTGAGGTTCAAGTTGGTCCTAGAGCTGCTGAAAGACTTCTTAAGCAAATTGAGCTTGTTGATGAGGAAACTCCTGAGGGAAGAACCATCCTGTTGAAATTAAGGGAAATTCTGGAGGCCGAAGCAAATAATGCACCTGTTTCTTCTAAAAGTAGCAGCAGTCGTAGCAGTCATAACAGTCGTAAGAGTCGCAGCAGTAGCAGCCGCAGCAGTTCCAGTAGTTCAAGTTCCTCTCTGTCTAGCTCTCGTATGAGTAAGGTAAGGACATGAATCATTCGTAGATACTAATCATCAAAATTTATTTGCAAACTGTAAGTCATTTTATATTCTAAATTCAATTCCAGACCGCCACCATCATTGAGCCTTTCAGGAAATTTCACAAAGATAGGGTAACTACACTTAAAATGTTACAGTATAGAATAAGTACTAATTAGTAGTTCTGATGTACAGCTTGTAACAAATATTTTTGTACAGCACATGGCGCCCCATGGAGCCTCAAAGGTAGTAAGCAGTGGAAGCAGAGGATCCAGCTTTGAGGTTATCCAGAAACAGGTGAATTAGCGTTACTCATAATACAAAACCTAAATGTGAAATGAAAAGTTTTTCCAACTAAAATATCCAATTTATGCTTTTAGGCTAAGTTTCTTGGAAAAGATGCTCCACCTGTTTTTGCTGTCATCGCCCGTGCTGTAAGAGTTGACCACAAGCTTCTGGGCTACCAATTTGCAGCTTACTTTGACAAGCCAACAGCAAGAGTGCAGCTTATTGTTTCCTCAATTGCTGAAAACGACAACATGAAGATTTGTGCTGATGGTGTCCTGCTGAGCAAGCACAAAGTCACGGTAAGACCACAACACATGAATAGGAAAAAAATAGGACAAGTTTTATTTTTGATGTTAAATTACTTGCTGAATGATTAACTTAAACAAACCACATTTGTATTTTTAGGCCAAGTTTGCTTGGGGTCCAGAGTGTCAACAATATGCAGTCACCGCCAAAGCTGAAGCTGGTGTTCTTGGGGAGTTCCCTGCTGCTCGTCTGGAGGTGGAATGGGAGAGGATTCCAATCATTGTCACCACTTATGCTAAAAAGTAATGTCATTCAACAACTTTTAACAACAGGCTATTTCTAAAAAATGTAATGTATTGATTGTTTCTTCGTTTCAATTTTGAATTAGGCTGTCTAAGCACATCCCTATGGCAGCTCTCAAGACTGGATTCAAAATTGAACGAGCCACAAACAGCGACAAAGAGATTGAACTGACCGCAGCATTGCCGACACAAAAGACTCTGAATGTCATTGCTAGAATTCCAGAGGTGAGAAGCTGCTCCATTAAAATCAATTAAATAGGCTCCATTAAACTATTTTTGAGACAAAATTAAAACAAATAAATTCTCAAACAACTAATTTTGTATCTGTTTCTTTAGGTCACACTGTCAAGAATGGCTATTCCGCTTCCATATGCTGTTCCCATCAATCCGGACGGAACTTTTTCTATTCACATTGATCAGGATGTTCTGACATGGCTTAAGAACTACTGGGAGGAATAATCATTAAACATAGATTTACATTTTCTAAAGAAAATGTGAACAGTGTATATGTGGTAGACAATTTATTTTAATGTGTATGCAATGTAATCCTAATAAATCTTCAGCATATCAGTTCATGTGTGCATTGCTTTATGTGTATATATATATAACAACAGGAATTCTTCTGGGTTTAAAAAATAATTTGTAGTCATTAATTGAATTTTGGTCAAATTAAGTTCTAAATGGCTTAAAAAATCATTTCATTTAATTCCTGATGGTATATCAATTACAGCTAGTTTTGAAGAGAACATATTCACAAATTCATTAAAGGAACTTAGATATATAACAAAGGATATGCTAATGCAACATTATCGCCCTAAAAGCAACAGTTTAGTAACTGCTTCTGGGCATTGCGAAATTGCGGAAGAGGCGGGTGATTTGGATTGGTGCCTTTCTCAAGGGGCTCACCTCAGTCGTGGTATTCAGTCTCGAACCAGCAACCTTCGGATCACGAGTCCAACACTCGAACCACCAGGCCACGACTGCCCTCCTCCAGGCCACAACTGCCCCCACCAGGCCACGACAGCCCTCCTCCAGGCCACGACTGCCCTCCTCCAGGCCACGACTGCCCCCACCAGGCCACGACAGCCCTCCTCCAGGCTACGACTGCCCTCCTCCAGGCCACGACTGCCCTCCTCCAGGCCACGACTGCCCCCCACCAGGCCACGACTGCCCCCCACCAGGCCACGACTGCCCCCCACCAGGCCACGACTGCCCCCACCAGGCCACGACTGTTATAGCCAAAAAATTTTCTTTCAGTACTTCAATGAATCAGTATTGAAACTGTTACTGCAAATAAATGTTGCTATTTAAACTGCCATCTGATTCATTTCTTAACCAGGTTGTATATAACATTATACTTTATATACTGTAAAAAATATGGTTAGATAGGGGCCTGTTATAGCCTGTATTAACAATTAATAAAAAAAAATTAATTTAATTGGTATTTATGACAGCTGCAGAAACCCTGAAAACAAAGCCCAAACCCCTCTTCATTTACCAAAATTGTTAAAACTGAATAATATTGTTTTTATTTAAGATTTTTTAAGATTGTTAAGCTAAAAAAATACAAAGTGACTTTTAAGGGAATGGTTAAACAACAATAATACTCATTTCAAGAACTGAACTAATGGACTGAAGATGTTGGAAATCTGATTGAGAAGAATGTATGTCCATATTTCCATACTGCACAGCAAAGAGAAGAAATTAACCAGCCAAAAGTTTTTCAAAGAATGAGAAATTAGCTACATTTCAAAAAAAGGAAACCTGCACCACTCCAAACAAACTCCACCATATTTATCGACCAAACTTCAACCAGGACTGGCTTCTATGGCCATTTGAAAGATGTTTTTGACAACAAGACCAGAAGAATGGTTTGGTGCACATAAAGATAAAATAAAGTGTATCATGTCTGCAATGAAAAATATCTTCATTCTTGTGGACCTAATTTTACACTAGAGGTCATGGGTATCCTATTCAGATACATGTTATGTTTGACTAACAAATACCATCAGAAAAAATCAAAACCTAACTTTTTCTACTAGAAATATTAAAAAGGGTCATGGGTAGATGTTCTATCAGCACATTGTTAAAAAAAAACATCAAATTAACCAAAAAATAGTACAAAATCAATGTCCTGCCATTGCCATCCCAATTTTGTAACCTGAAACTGAGTGGTTCGCAAAGTTCATGGCAAAGCTGGTTATCCTGCTATTCTTAAAAGTATCATAAAGACACGGACAGACCATCAATAATATTTATCATTTTATCCGGCAGGACAGCAGAATAAAAAGTTTTTTTCCTTTTGTCTCCATCATATGGACTTACATTGGTTATATTTAGGTCAATGTTTATCTGTATCTATCATATATCTTATATAATGATAATAAAATAATAACTCGGACATAAGAATTAAAAAGGTATGAAAGAAATCACGTTTTGCTACGTTTTGTCGTTAATATGTGTTTTCTGAAACTTTCTTAAAGTATACCTTCTGTAAGTTGTATGTTTATAAGCTCCTCATATACTCTTCTTTGTCATTAGGATATGTCCCCAAATCCTTCAAAGTGGCTGTTTTTAAGCCTCTCATCCAAAAAACACAACTTGACCCCAAAGATATATTTAATTATAGACCAATCTCAAATATCCCTTTTTCATTCTAGATACAAAAAAGGTAAAAACTTGTACACTTTGTTGGCATAAACGTAAGTGCATTAGCATGGTCGTACTTAACTGACCGTCATCAATTCGTAGCAATAAATGAAGAGCTATCATATTAATCACAATTGCAGTATGGAGTACCTCAAGGCTCAGTTCTAGGACAAATACTCTGCACGCTTTAAATGTTATCTTTGGTATATATCATCAGGAACGTGGTGTTAGCTTTCACTGTTATGCTGATGATACTCAGCTCTATATTTCCTCGCGGCCAGGTGAAACACACCAATTTGAAAAACTATTGGAATGCATAGTTGTTATAAAAACCCGGATGACAAGAAATTTCTTACTGCTAAACTCTGAGAAAACAGAAGTGTTAATTATAGGACATAAAAACTCTGCTTGTGTCAGGAATGGGATGGAGGTGAAGGAGAGAGAACCCAAATGCTGGCGTGATACAGGGAACAACAAGACTTTAATACACAAAACAGAAAACAAAAACCCACGATGGGGAAAACAGTACACTAAAACACTACAAAAAGGTCAAACAAAAGACTTCCCACGATGGGGCACAAAACAAGGAGTACTAAAAACTAAAACAAGGCTAAACAGGGACATGAAACTTGAAACACAATACAAGACCTTAACATGAACCAGACCACGAACACGAGTACCACATGTAACAAGCGTAATGCAGCGACACAGGACAGAAAACACAAGGGCTTTATATAGGGAAAACTTAACAAGGGATAACGACACGAGGCAGGTGTGGGGAATGAAACAATGATGGGAAGCTAGACGGGATACCAAGGGGGCGGGGTCAAGAGAGCACATGGCATGTAAGAAAACAATACCATGTGACACTCACACAAAACACAGGTCTGCCATGACTCTGCCAAAAACAGGAAAAACATGACCAAGATAGGCAGAATCATGACAGAACCCCCCCTTAAGGAACGACATCCTGGCGTTCCTCAAGGGAGCCGACAAACAGAACAGGACATAAACACAACCAGCACACGGACCTGGTGCTGTCACGACCTGGTCCACCAAACAAGAGAATACATGACAAGAAGGACCAGATCATGACAGCACCCCCCCCAGGGAACACATAGCAACCCTGAAGGGGATACGACAGACAAAGACCATGAAACACATTAAAAGGAAAAAAATAAAATAAAATAAGGGGCATACAGACAAACAAACACACGGACATGGTATTGTCATGATCCGGTCCACAAGACTACAGGATCTTTCGCAAGAAGAACCAGATCATGACAATACCCACCCTTAGGGAGCGCCACCTGGCGACCCTAAGGGGAACATGTACTAGGGGACACAGCAGAAAATGACATGGACAAAGACATTAACCACACACACATAACAGAAAAAATCATAGGCACCACAGACATGACAATGAAAGGGTTGGGGTGACTTAACAAAAACAACATAGAATGGATGGGAGGAGGAACAAAAAGTCCAGATAATGGGGGACAAGACATCGGTGTGACAGGGGAAGTCCTTGGGGCTTGAGTCCGTGCGGGCTTAGGGCTGGGTTTGGGCACCCGAGTTCTTGCCCGCACTGATGCCCTTGAGGGCGCTGAAGCGGCAGAAAATGCCGGCTGTACCGGCACTGGAGCGGCGTGGAATGCCGGCTGGAGCCGCGTGGAATGCCGGCTGTACCGGCGCTGGAGCCGCGTGGAATGCCGGCTGTACCGGCGCTGGAGCCGCGTGGAATGCCGGCTGTACCGGCGCTGGAGCCGCGTGGAATGCCGGCTGTACCGGCGCTGGAGCCGCGTGGAATGCCGGCTGTACCGGCGCTGGAGCCGCGTGGAATGCCGGCTGTACCGGCGCTGGAGCCGCGTGGAATGCCGGCTGTACCGGCGCTGGAGCCGCGTGGAATGCCGGCTGTACCGGCGCTGGAGCCGCGGGGAATGCCGGCTGTACCGGCGCTGGAGCCGCGGGGAATGCCGGCTGTACCGGCGCTGGAGCCGCGGGGAATGCCGGCTGTACCGGCGCTGGAGCCGCGGGGAATGCCGGCTGTACCGGCGCTGGAGCCGCGGGGAATGCCGGCTGTACCGGCGCTGGAGCCGCGGGGAATGCCGGCTGTACCGGCGCTGGAGCCGCGGGGAATGCCGGCTGTACCGGCGCTGGAGCCGCGGGGAATGCCGGCTGTACTTGGATTCGACGGGACAGGACTTGGATTCGACGCCGGGACAGGACTTGGATTCGACGCCGGGACAGGACTTGGATTCGACGCCGGGACAGGACTTGGATTCGACGCCGGGACAGGACTTGGATTCGACGCCGGGACAGGACTTGGATTCGACGCCGGGACAGGACTTGGATTCGACGCCGGGACAGGACTTGGATTCGACGCCGGGACAGGACTTGGATTCGACGCCGGGACAGGACTTGGATTCGACGCCGGGACAGGACTTGGATTCGACGCCGGGACAGGACTTGGATTCGACGCCGGGACAGGACTTGGATTCGACGCCGGGACAGGACTTGGATTCGACGCCGGGACAGGACTTGGATTCGACGCCGGGACAGGACTTGGATTCGACGCCGGGACAGGACTTGGATTCGACGCCGGGACAGGACTTGGATTCGACGCCGGGACAGGACTTGGATTCGACGCCGGGACAGGACTTGGATTCGACGCCGGGACAGGACTTGGAACCGGGACAGGACTTGGATTCGGAACCGGGACAGGACTTGGATTCGGAACCGGGACAGGACTTGGATTCGGAACCGGGACAGGACTTGGATTCGACGCCGGGACAGGACTTGGATTCGACGCCGGGACAGGACTTGGATTCGACGCCGGGACAGGACTTGGATTCGACGCCGGGACAGGACTTGGATTCGACGCCGGGACAGGACTTGGATTCGACGCCGGGACAGGACTTGGATTCGACGCCGGGACAGGACTTGGATTCGACGCCGGGACAGGACTTGGATTCGACGCCGGGACAGGACTTGGATTCGACGCCGGGACAGGACTTGGATTCGACGCCGGGACAGGACTTGGATTCGACGCCGGGACAGGACTTGGATTCGACGCCGGGACAGGACTTGGATTCGACGCCGGGACAGGACTTGGATTCGACGCCGGGACAGGACTTGGATTCGACGCCGGGACAGGACTTGGATTCGACGCCGGGACAGGACTTGGATTCGACGCCGGGACAGGACTTGGATTCGACGCCGGGACAGGACTTGGATTCGACGCCGGGACAGGACTTGGATTCGACGCCGGGACAGGACTTGGATTCGACGCCGGGACAGGACTTGGATTCGACGCCGGGACAGGACTTGGATTCGACGCCGGGACAGGACTTGGAACCGGGACAGGACTTGGAACCGGGACAGGACTTGGAACCGGGACAGGACTTGGAACCGGGACAGGACTTGGAACCGGGACAGGACTTGGAACCGGGACAGGACTTGGATCCGGGACAGGACTTGGATCCGGGACAGGACTTGGATCCGGGACAGGACTTGGATCCGGGACAGGACTTGGATCCGGGACAGGACTTGGATCCGGGACAGGACTTGGATCCGGGACAGGACTTGGATCCGGGACAGGACTTGGATCCGGGACAGGACTTGGATCCGACGTCGGCGCTGCGACCTGGACCTGCCGCTTCTTCCCCTTCGAGCGGCGGGTGACAGTAGAGGTTGCAGGAGGGGGCGGGACCAGTTCGGCCCCTGAAGACTCGGACAGAGAGTCCAAGGACTGCCTCCTGGGACATCTCCCCCGGATTGTGATAGGAGGACCGACAGGAGGGCCGACAGGAGGGCCGACAGGAGGGCCGACAGGAAGAGTGGAGTTTGCTGGGCTGGAGCAGTGAGGAGCTGAGTCCCCCAAAGTGACCGTGGCCAGGACGCAATCCTCCGGCACCGTGGCCAGCGGGCTGGAACCCCAGGTTGGAGCTGCTGGCCACGGGTCATCCCGGTTGATCACGTACCTGACGGCGTCCTCAAAATAGAGGTGACTCAGCATCCTGACCTCGCTGGGCTTGAGGGGGGTGGCGAGGCAGCAGTTTAGGATCCCCAACATCTCCCTGTCGGAAAAAACTGTCTCCTGCGCCGCCGCCACAAACTCCTGGATGAACTCCAATATGCCCCGATTCCCCTGCCGGAGCCCAAGTAGGAGGCGAGCTTGGCGGGTTCGAACCGGGCAGGGACCCAGCTTCCACACACATGCTGGGTTCATTTGTGGTCGCTGCATTCTGTCAGGAATGGGATGGAGGTGAAGGAGAGAGAACCCAAATGCAGGCGTGATACAGGGAACAACAAGACTTTAATACACAAAACAGAAAACAAAAACCCACGATGGGGAAAACAGTACACTAAAACACTACAAAAAGGTCAAACAAAAGACTTCCCACGATGGGGCACAAAACAAGGAGTACTAAAAACTAAAACAAGGCTAAACAGGGACATGAAACTTGAAACACAATACAAGACCTTAACATGAACCTTCACAAGAACCAGACCACGAACACGAGTACCACATGTAACAAGCGTAATGCAGCGACACAGGACAGAAAACACAAGGGCTTTATATAGGGAAAACTTAACAAGGGATAACGACACGAGGCAGGTGTGGGGAATGAAACAATGATGGGAAGCTAGACGGGATACCAAGGGGGCGGGGTCAAGAGACGAGACAAGAGAGCACATGGCATGTAAGAAAACAATACCATGTGACACTCACACAAAACACAGGTCTGCCATGACTCTGCCAAAAACAGGAAAAACATGACCAAGATAGGCAGAATCATGACAGCTTGTAACAACCTAGAAGACTGTCTTAGACTAAATGGCTGCTCTGTAAACTCTTCATCATCAGTAAGGAACCTAGGTGTGCTTTTTAATATAAATCTTTCCTTAGAAAGCCACGTTTCTAGCATTTGTAAAACTGGATTTTTCCATCTCAAAAACCAGTCTAAATGACGGCCTGCCTATACTCTCAATGTAAAATGCAAAAATGTTAATCCTTGCATTTATTACCTCAATGTTTGATTACTGAAATGCTTTATTGGGTGAATGTTCTGCCCGCTTAGTAAACAAACTACAGCTAGTCCAAAATGCTGAAGCAAGAATTCTTACAAGAACCGGTATAATTCAGGTCTTGTCAACACTGAACTGGCTCCCTATCAAACATCGTATAGATTTTGAAATATTGCTTATTACTTATAAAACCTTGAATGGTTTAGCACCTCAGTATTTGAATGAGCTCCTGTAACATTATAATCCTCAACATTAGCTGTGTTCTCATAATTCAGGCAATTTGGTAATACCTAGAATTTCAAAAACAATTGTGGGCGGCAGATCCTTTTTCCTTCTTGGCGTCTAAACACTGGAATGACCTAACTAACAGTGTTCCGGAAGAAATCTTGAAGTTTAAGACTAGATTAAAGACCTTTAACCTGGCTAACACATAACATACTAACATCCTTCTAATATCCAAATTTGTCAATGGATTTTTAGGCTGCTTTTAAAAGGTAAACTGGAACCAGGGAAAACTTTCCACAACACTCGATATATTTGTTACCTCTTTAGAAGAATGGCATCTTCTTTATTAGTCTGTTTTTCTCTACTCTGAGCTCACTATGGCCACCTGATCCAGTCTTTATCCAGAACTAAGGGCACTGCAGTTACCCATATCCAGTACGCATCCAGACCAGAGGGAGTGTCGGGAACTAGAAAAGATCCCTACAGCCCTGAAAGACAGCGGAGACCAGGATAACTAAAGCCACGGATACAGATCCCCTGCAAGACCTAGCTTCATACGACCATCGGGATAAGACCTCAGGATCTGGCGGATTCTTCTCGACTTTACTGAAGCCTGGAATTGAACTGCTGGTCTCATGAGGTCAGAAGAGAACTGGCTCCCCAACTGAGCCAAGTTTTCCCCCACATCACTAGAGCCAGGCTATATCTAGATATATTGTTAATATCAGAGGGATATTGCAGTCCACCGGAGTCAGTACTTATCCAGACCAGATGGTGGATCGGCAACTAGAAAAGCCCTCTACAGACTAAAACAGAGACCAGGACAACTAGAGCCCCGGATACAGATTCCCTGCAAAGACCTTGCCTCAGACAACCAGCGGGAGAAGACCTCAGGATCTGGCGGATTCTTCTCGACTTTACTGAAGCCTGGAATTGAACTGCTGGTCTCGTCTGGTGAGATGAGAACTGGTTGTTATGACCCCAGGCTTGGTTTCGGGGATTTTGGGGAAATAACATTTAAAAGTGAACCAACTCCCGTGTGCGTGTGTAGCAAATGACAACAAAAACCTGACTGAAAATGTAAAGAATTTATTGAATATAAACGAAAAATAAACCAGAAGTGAAAAATAATAATAACATAGCACAACAGTGGTAAAATAAATAACAAGGAGTGATAATAAAAAATAAGAAAAGAAATATAAAGGTGGGCAATATATACAAAATATTTACAAGAACACAAAAATACAAAACCAATAGAAAAGGGAGCAAAAGAAATGAAAATAACAAAACAAAAGAAAACGTACTTATGTTAGAAACTTTCCACTAAACTTATGAAAATAATAAATAGACCCGGGTCTTCGGCATTTGCAAGCCGTTACTAACCTACACTAACTAGCCTACATAAAACATACATGGGGTGGCATCCACTCCTAATCTAATGTATCTAATACAGAATAACAATAACCTAGGTGTGTGTGTGTGTGTGTACTGTGTCACGTGACCTTCTTACCTGTCCGCTACTCTCTTGTAAAAATGGGAAAACAAGTTAATATAAACTCAACAGGACAAACGTATAAATTATGACGAATAATAGTCACAGAATATAATAACATAACGTACGCTACATAAACAAGTAGACACAACAGAATAACGTAAAGCAAACTAGAATGACAAGTGTAATGAATTGAATGTGAATGAGCTAGAAGACTGATGCGCAACTGTTCAAGGGTCCTATTTATGTTGGGGACGCTGGACATTGGCGGGAAAACCGATAACTTCATACTTTACGAGCTTAAAGAGTGACGGTTAAGGGGACCAATGAGAAATGGGATAACCTGGGGAGGGTCAGAAGTGAGAGAAAGATAGAGAGCAAGAAAACACCAAACAAAAAACAGACACACCCATGAACATTGTTAATCCCAACTGAGCCTGGTCTCTCCCAAGGTTTTTTTTCCATTCTGTCACTGATGGAGTATTGGTTCCTTGCGGCCGTCGCGCTTCTGGCTTGCATAGTTGGGTCCACTTTATTTACAGCTATACCATTGACTTGATTGTAAATAAATGCATGGACACTATTTAAACTAAACAGAGATGATATCACCAAATTTAATGATGAACTGCCTTTAACTATTTTTCATTATGGACACACTGTTTTTCTAATCAGTGTGGTTCAGCTGCTTGATGCAATGTATTTTGTTCAAAGCACTAAATAAATAAAGGTGATAAGGTTGGTCTGGAGTGTCTTAATCACACCTTATCATTGTTGACAGTTCATGGCCACCCTAATGCAAAATGCTATGAATATCCCAGTTTTGTTTCACAAAGAAAATTTGATATAAACATCTAATTTAAGTATTACATTTAGCTTGATTTTTACTTGATTTAATTTAAAAAATGAAATATTTTGGTGCTGTTGTAAAAGTTGTAGTAGCCTACACCCAGTGTATTAAGATGTTTTCATGAAAAACAGATCTCAAGAAGATGGTTGCTGGCTTTTTTTAATTGAATTTGACAGAAAAAGAAAAGACAAATTTGAGTGCTACCTAAGACACAATTTAAGTCCCCTCCAAGAATAAGTTGTATGTGTTGAGGTCAGGAAGAAGGGAGATAATTTTAGAAATAAAATGGTGGTCATCCCAATTTGGTGGGTAGATATTAGCAAGACTGACTTTTGTAGTGTACACAAGTCTAGATACCATTCCATATCTCCCATAAGGGTCCTCATGTACAGTATTGCCACACCCTTCCCTCGCCTTGCTCTGAAATTCGGAGTGAAATCATTGGTCTATCTAATTTCTTTGTAGTCGTTGGTGGTCAGATACTTTAAGGTGAGTTTCCTGGAGCAGCACTATATCTGCCTTAAGCTGCCTTAAGCTGGTGTTTATGGCCAAATACCTTAACTGGAGTGTTGAGACCTTTAACATTCCAACTCGGAAAGGTTATTGCCCCTCCTCCAGTAATGCCCCCCACACTCACTTGGCTCCCTGGCATTAGGAAGTCAGGGGTTGCATTCTGTACCAGAGATAAAAAAAACAACTGAGGGGAGGAAAGAAAGTAGGACATTAAAAATAAAACAAGCAAAAATCTAAATTAACGATAATAATAAAAACGAAAAATGAGCCCCTATGCTGCCAGGGACAACCTTGTGACAGCGTAATCACCCACATATTCAAATAACATTCTCAAAGGAACCTCAATCTTTAAGCGCACTGTAAACACTATGTTAACTTATGAAGCATTTTGATTAGAAAATTCCAGAGTTCACAGAAGAGATGAACAAATAGCCTAACATATAGTTATACTAGTAAATAAAACAGTATGTCAACCATCAATGTATTTAACCTAAGTCATGTAGCCTAGCTACAGCGACGTATCAAATAAAGCATGTAAAATAAAAATAATAATCCTTGTATTAAACTGAGGCCAAAATATCCAGGGGAGGCATGAGAAATGTTTGAAACAACAACAAAAAAGATATGGAATTTAAATGTAGCTAACTTTGCTTACAACTGGAAAAAAATCATAGACTGCACTAAATGAAGCGAGATATGTAATACCACATCTTCAGCAGTCACCGTTACACAAAATAGACTGTCAATCGCGGCATAAATAGATTTAGACTAGGCTACCTTAGACATTTCAGACCTATGCGGTACTCATCTCATTGCCAATTACTGAGGTTGCAATCTTGTCGCTGAAGAAGGCAGAGGCAGTCGAAGGGTCATCAAAAGTATGTTGGGTGTTTTGGTAAGTAACTATCAGTTTGCAAGGATATCTATGACAGATTTGATACCTGCTTGTATAGCTGAGCTTTTATATCTCTGAATTTCCCTCGGCATCGGCATAAGCAGAGAGCGAAAGAAAAAGTTTTCCTAATTGACTAAAGAACTTTTTACTTGGAGACACAAAAACAAAGATAACATTTTGCCCTCTTTTAAAATGTAATGAAGGTGCCATAGAATGGGAAATAGTATTTTTATGAATAATACAGAGATATATGGAAGATTAGACTTTTGTACATAGAAATTACATATCATTAGTCTGAAACTCTGACTACTTTAAAAACACACCATTTATTACGCTATGTGAGGTTTTATTAACTTCATTCTAAGACCTGTTAAGGAGCAGACTATGTTTACTTTCTGATATGTAAAACTATTTAATGTAAAAAAGAGTGTATGAAGTTCTCAAGTCCATCACACGCCATTGGCTAAAACAAATAAAATAAAATGTTTTTACAGATGAGTTAAGGTCAGGTTGGCCTTACATTAAACAAGCTTTATGCAATCATACTTAAATTTGTACAACTAAATATCACATTACCTTCCATTTATGCATTTGGCAATGTTTATTTAAAGCAACCTGACTCACATTATACAATATACATACATTACATTTAGGTTAATTCACTCAGAAGCAAGCTTTATATACATTTTTCTTTCTAAATTAGTTTATGTTTGTCATCTTCTATTTCTCTCCTCTTAAAACAGGACAGATAATCAAGAGATTTATCATGGACATTGGCCTGAAAGATGACATGACAGGCCAGGGTAACCTAACTTTTAATTGATATCTATGTACAAATCAGTTGACAAACTGTTTTCTAAAACACTTTGTCAGCAAGATATTCCTATAAAAGTTCTCTACTTCTGTGGAGTTCTTCACAAACCACCAGCCATGAGAGCTGTTGTGCTTGCCCTGACAGTGGCCCTTGTGGGTAAGTGAGCTTACATACTTATTATGTATGTTATTATTATTTCATTTATTTTAAGAAAAATACTTGCAAAGAAAATGTAATTTTTTTTAAGTAAATTGTTCTTTTTTTCAGCTTGTCAACAAATTAACCTTGGTAAGTTTTATGATTTGTCATATTTGTTTTTGTATAAAGAGGTTAATTGTAATGCTAACACTTATAATGGTCTCAATTATTTTAGTTCCTGAGTTTGCCCTTGATAAGACCTATGTGTACAAGTATGAGGCTCTGCTCTTGGGCGGTCTACCTGAAGAAGGTCTGGCCAGAGCAGGTATTAAAGTCAACAGCAAGGTTCATCTCACCGCTTTGACAGAAAATACCTTCCTGATGAAGGTAAAATATGTAGACGTTTTCAAGAGAAAAATAAAATATTTATTACATGAGCAAGTACGTTACAATCCTCTATTATTTCCTTTATAGCTTATGGATCCTCTGCTCTTCGAGTACGGTGGCATCTGGCCCAGAGATCCTTTTGTTCCTGCCACTAAGCTCACCGCAGCACTCGCAACTCAGCTTCAGATTCCTATTAAGTTTGAGTATGCTAATGGTGTGGTTGGGAAGGTATTTGCCCCAGCAGAAGTGTCCCCTACCGTCATGAACTTGCACCGAGGAATCCTCAACATCCTTCAGCTCAACCTCAAGAAGACCCAGAACGTCTATGAACTTCAAGAGGTGGGAAACTGACCCAAGAGCACTTTGACCCAAATCCATTTTTAAAGATATGCAAACTAACTTTTATAGCTTCTCCCTAAAGGCTGGAGCTCAGGGAGTTTGCAGGACACATTATGTCATCAATGAAGATCTTAAAGCCAACCACATAATCGTCACCAAATCTAAGGATCTTAGCCACTGTCAGGAGAGAATCGTGAAGGACATTGGCTTGGCATATGCAGAGAGATGTGCTGAATGCACAAAGGTAATGTAAAAGAATGTAAAACACTGGTTGATATACTTGATAGTATAAAAGTGTTAAGGGTAAAACTGACTTTGATTTTATCGACAGAGAATCAAGAGTTTGATTGAAACTGCAACTTACAACTACATCATGAAACCAGCTGCCAGCGGTGTACTGATCACTGAAGCAACAGTTGAGGAAGTTCATCAGTTCTCACCTCTCAATGAGATCCATGGTGCTGCCATGATGGAAACAAAGTATGAATAATTCTTATTTTAAGTTACAATGTACCATACACGTTTAATTGTATGTTGTAAAGGATGAGGGCTTGTTTTCCAGGCAAACATTGACTTTTGTTGAGATCGAGAAGACCCCTGTAGTTCCATTCAAAGCTGATTACCAGCCCCGTGGATCCCTGGGGTATGAGTTTGCCACTGAGCTTCTTCAGACACCTATTCATTTAATGAAGATCAGTGATGCACCAGCCCAGGTACACTTCATAAATTACCAGAAAAGTCATTAAACTGAAACATTTTTGCAGGTTCATAGGTAAACATGTAAGACCTCACTTAAATTGCACTCTTTTGTTCTAGATCATTGAGGTTCTGAAGCACTTGGCTACTAACAATGTAGCTATGGTCCATGAGGATGCTCCCCTGAAGTTTGTTCAGCTAATCCAGCTTCTCCGTGTTGTCACACTAGAGAATATTGAGGCTATCTGGGCTCAATTCAAGGACCAACCTGTTTACAGGTACAATTTTAAATAATATTAATAGTTAAATATGATAGTTCACAAAGATATATTGCATTTGTCTTTTTTTTCTAATTCATTAGGCGCTGGCTTCTGGATGCTCTTCCTGCTGTTGGCACACCAGTCATTGTAAAATTCATTAAGGAGAAGTTTCTGGCTGGTGACCTTACCATTCCTGAATTCATTCAAGCTCTTGTGATTGCTCTTCAAATGGCCACTGCTGATTTGGAAACCATTCAGTTGACTGCTGTGGGTACCTTTTACTATTCTCAAACTATGAATTTGCAAATACTGGCAACATGAATAACGTTTATTATAATAAAATCTTTTTAAACAGAGTTTGGCTATGCATGAGAAAATTGCCAAAATTCCAGCAGTGCGTGAAGTAGTCATGCTTGGATATGGTTCTATGATTGCCAAGCACTGTATTGCAGTACCTACCTGCTCTGCTGAGCTCCTCAGGGTAAACACCTCATTCTGATTTTGTCTTTGTTAGTTACTATATATTCTAATAAAATGTGCATTTAAACCCTCAGCCCATCCATGATATCGCAGCAGATGCCACTGCCAAGAATAACATTCCTGAAATCTCATTGGTTCTCAAAGTTCTGGGCAATGCTGGTCACCCTGCTAGTCTTAAAACTATCATGAAGCTCCTGCCAGGACTGAGAACTGCTGCCCCTCTGCCCATTAGAGTCCAGGTTGATGCCATCTTAGCCTTAAGGAACATTGCCAAGAAAGAGCCTAAACTGGTAAATCTCAAATATTCCAGTGATTCAAGTCAGAAAATACATTTTCCGTTCTAAATCTGTTTAATAATTAAATTCTATTATTTCTTGCCTCAGGTTCAGCCAGTTGCCTTGCAGCTCCTTTTGGACAGGGCTCTCCACCCAGAAGTACGCATGGTTGCTTGTATTGTGTTGTTTGAGACAAAGCCCTCAGTTGCTCTTGTTTCTGGACTTGCCGGTGCTTTGAGGATGGAGCCTAATATGCACGTGGCAAGTTTTGCCTATTCCCACATCAAGTCCTTGACACGAATCACTGCTCCTGATATGGCATCTGTGTAAGAATAACCAATACACATTCAAATTCAAATGTCATCAATTTATCATTTAACACCAATCTTGAGATGATGATTATTTTCCATTTTCAGTGCTGGTGCAGCCAGTGTTGCCATCAAGCTCTTGAGCCCCAAGCTGGACAGACTTAGCTTCCGTTTCAGCAGAGCATTTGAACTGGACTTCTATCATAGTAAGTCACAGCCAATGTACATCGTGACGTTCAGTGAAGACATTATTTTGAGTTTTCATTTCCATCTTGACTATTGATATTTCGATAAGTTTCGATACTAAAAAGTCTGAAACGATTTGATACTGATGTCCCACAGTATTAATATCAGGAGCACTCTCTCATTGTTTTTCTCTCTCTTTTGAGTTGACGCACATGAGCGCAGTCACATCAGCGCCCTGCCCTCTCTAACAGACTTAACAAGTTTGCAACGATTAAAATAATGTTATGAAGATGATCAGCGCAGTCTGGTTTGATTGGTAGATTGTCAACTCTTTACACTCCAGCATTCCTTCAATCATAGCAGACTTGGGAACGCCTCAATCATTACGATGCAACTAGTCTCAGCATAGTATATTCCATCCTAAAATACTCATGAGATTTATATAATAATGAAGGCGCTGCACAGAGTGATATCAAGGCATACAAGAGCAATAAGAGTTTCAATTTTAAATCAACATCTTGTTCTGTAATATCATAATGTATTTTGTTTTAAAGAGAATGCATTAGGACATGCATTAAAATTTTTATTCTCAGGTCTTTTTTTTATTTTATTCTCTGTGGTCTCGAAAAGATTATCAAGTAAAGATACCAGTATAGATATTTTTCAAGATATCGTATCCAAGTTAGAAATTCCAGTATCGTGATAACACTAATCTTTACTTTTAATTAATCGGTTTCTTTGTCAATGTCAAGCTCCTCTAATGATTGGAGCTGCTGGTAGTGCCTTCATGATCAATGATGCAGCCACCATCCTGCCCAGAGCTGTTGTAGCTAAAGCACGTGCCTACCTGGCCGGAGCTGCTGCTGATGTTATTGAGGTGAGGCTTTAAAACATTTTCCTTATTGTTTTAAAATGTTATATTTATAATAATACTAATAATAATAATATTCAACGAATAACAGATTGGTGTAAGAACTGAAGGAATCCAGGAGGTTCTTCTGCAATCTCCTGCTGCTGATGAAAGTGTTGACCGTATCACCAAAGTAAAACGCACCCTTAGAGCTGTAAGATTTGTTTATTTTACCATCTGTTGTAAGTTGTAGTTGAAAATTGTTTCAAATAGTCATCTTATCTTATGTTCCAATTCTTCAAGCTCACTAACTGGAAGGCTCTACCAACTGATAAGCCCTTGGCCTCAGCATACATCAAATTGCTTGGACAAGAAGTGGCCTTCGTTCACATTGACAAGACTGTCATTGAACAAGCAATTCCGGTATTGTGATGCCTTTCATGTATCTTGTCTCATTACTATAACACTGAGATCTGCCTTGACATAAAATAACACTTTAATACTTTCTTCAAGATTGCTACCGGACCGAGACCACGTGAACTTTTGAAGGAAGCCCTTAAAGCATTGCAGGAAGGAATTGCCTTGCAATATTCCAAACCTCTGCTAGCAGCTGAAGTGCGTCGTATCTTTCCAACTGCAGCTGGTTTGCCCATGGAGCTCAGTTTGTACACTTCTGCTGTAGCTGCTACAACCTTCAATGGTGAGTTTTTTGTTGTTGTTGTTTTCCTACTTTATACAAGGCTTCTTATTTCCTGTTATTCTGTTCATTCTTTTAGTTAAGGCCACCATTACACCACCTCTTCCTGAGCAGCTGGAGACCTTCACTCTTGAGCAGCTGAAGAGGACTGACGTTAAGATGGAAGCAGAAGCTAGACCAAGGTACAAAGGAATAGTTAAACACATGAAGATTACAGAAGTATAGTATCAAGTATATTGTGTATGAAATCTAAAACATATAAAAAATAAACAATTTAACGAACACATTTCACCTTCTTCTTTTAGTGTTGCCTTGCAGACCTTTGCCGTTATGGGAGTAAACACTGCCTTGTTCCAAGCTGCTGTAATGGCCAAAGGAAAGATCCGTACAATTCTCCCTGGAAAGGTAGCTGCTAGAGCAGATATTCTCAAGGGCAACTACAAGGTGGAGGCCCTGCCTGTTGAGGTTCCTGAACATATTGCTGCTGTAAGGTAAATACAATGTGGTTAACTGATTGGAGAAAAAACCCAAAAAACATCTTATTGAAGCTCTTTGAAAAATACCAGCAACTTCTATCCAAAATGCCCAGATTATTGGTGTGGCCGATAATTATACTCTTTTAATTCTCTTTTTTGGACAGCTTTGAGACACTTGCTGTGGTTAGAAATATTGAAGACCCCTCTGCTGAAAGGATTGTTCCCCTGGTACCAGAGATGTCTGTCCAAAACTACAAAGCACATACTGTAAGCTGATCTTTATCTTCTCAGAACAAGAACAAACTTGAGCATTTATTTACTTAATCTTTCAACATTCTTTCAGTCTTCTGAGATGTCATCTGAGGTCCCTCTAAGAGCTGCTGCTCCAATGCACAAGACCCTTTGTCTTGCTGTCCCATACATTGAAATCAAGGGATGTGTTGAGGTGCACTCTCACAATGCTGCTTTTATCAAGAATACTCCCCTGTTCTACATGATTGGACAACACTCAGTCCGTGCTGCAGTGGCAAGAGGTATTTATTTTCAATTATTTCTGGGTTTAACTCCCAGAAAACATCTTTAATGGTTTAATGTCATGTTACCTGAAGGTGAGGGTCCTGCAGTTGAAAGACTGGAGCTTGAGGTTCAAGTTGGTCCTAGAGCTGCTGAGAGACTTCTTAAGCAAATTGAGCTTGTTGATGAGGAAACTCCTGAGGGAAGAACCATCCTGTTGAAATTAAGGGAAATCCTGGAGGCCGAAGCAAATAATGCACCTGTTTCTTCTAAAAGTAGCAGCAGTCGTAGCAGTCGTAAGAGTCGCAGCAGTAGCAGCCGCAGCAGTTCTAGCAGTTCAAGTTCCTCTCTGTCTAGCTCTCGTATGAGTAAGGTAAGGACATGAATCTTTCGTAGATACTAAGCCTCAAATATCTTTACAAACTGTAAGTAATTATATATTTTACATGAATTTTTTAGACTGCCACCATCATTGAGCCTTTCAGGAAATTTCACAAAGATAGGGTAACGACACTTAAAATGTTACAGTATAGAATAAGTACTAATTAGAAGTTCTAATGTACAGCTTGTAACAAATATTTTTGTACAGCACATGGCGCCCCATGGAGCCTCAAAGGCAGTAAGCAGTGGAAGCAGAGGATCCAGCTTTGAGGTTATCCAGAAACAGGTGAATTAGCGTTACTCATAATACAAAACCTAAATGTGAAATTAAAAGTTTTTCCTACTAAAATATACAATTTATGTTTTTTAGGCTAAGTTTCTTGGAAAAGATGCCCCACCTGTTTTTGCTGTCATCGCCCGTGCTATAAGAGTCGACCGCAAGCTTCTGGGCTACCAATTTGCAGCTTACTTTGACAAGCCAACAGCAAGAGTGCAGCTTATTATTTCCTCAATTGCTGAAAACGACAACATGAAGATTTGTGCTGATGGTGTCCTGCTGAGCAAGCACAAAGTCACGGTAGGACCAAAACACATGAAATATGAATAAAACTTAAACAGTCCAGATGACAAGTTTTATTTTTGATGCTAAATTACTTGCTGAATGACTAACTTAAACAAACCACATTTGTATTTTAAGGCCAAGTTTGCTTGGGGTCCAGAGTGTCAACAATATGCAGTCACCGCCAAAGCCGAAGCTGGTGTTCTTGGGGAGTTCCCTGCTGCTCGTCTGGAGGTGGAATGGGAGAGGATTCCAATGATTGTCACAACTTATGCTAAGAAGTAATGTCATTCAACAACTTTTAACAACAGGCTATTTCTAAAAAATTAATGTATTGATTGTTTCTTCGTTTCAATTTTGAATTAGGCTGTCTAAGCACATCCCTATGGCAGCTCTCAGGACTGGATTCAAAATTGAACGAGCCACAAACAGCGACAAAGAGATTGAACTGACCGCAGCATTGCCGACACAAAAGACTCTGAATGTCATTGCTAGGATTCCAGAGGTGAGAAGCCAATAGGCTCCATTAAACTATTTTTGAGACTGAAAAACATTGTAAACAAATAAATTATCAAACAACTAATTTTGTATCTGTTTCTTTAGGTCACACTGTCAAGAATGGCTATTCCTCTTCCCTATGCTGTTCCCATCAATCCGGACGGAACTTTTTCTATTCACATCGATCAGGATGTTCTGACCTGGCTTAAGAACTACTGGGAGGAATAATCATTTAACATAGATTTACATTTTCTAAAGAAAATGTGAACAGTGTATATGGGTTAAATAATTTATTTGAATGTGTATCCAATGCAATTCTAATAAATCTTCTGCATGCCATTTCTTGTGTGAATTCCTGTAAACAGTATATAAATATATACATAAATATAGACTATACGTTGCCCTCCATAAATACTGGCACCCCTAGTGAATATGGCTGTAAAATATATTTGCAGTGTTCCTCCATTTGATCATTAGTTAAATATACCTTCAACTCTATTGCACATTTACTTTAAAATTTTCTAAGCACACCGAAGTGACAAGAATCCAGATGCAGAGAAGAAAAATATTAAATTAGTTAGCCTCCACCCCTTATTATTTATCAAAATGGGTAAAACCAAATAATACAGTTTGTATATGCAGCAAAAGATTGTTTAGTTTAATAAAATACAAAGTGACCTTAAGGATGGTTAAAACAATATTCGTTTTCATTTCCAACACCAGGACAATGTTCCAAAAAGTTTAAATGGACTAGAGACGTGGAAAATCTGTTTGAAACAGAATATTTTTCCATATTGTAATATTTCACAGTGAAGAGAAGAAATTAGTCGCCAAAGACTTTTCATAAATCAGCTGAATTTTAGAAAAACAAACATGCACCTCCATCACCACAAATTAGATGGGAAACTGTTAAAGAAACACATTTAAGAGCGTTGAGAGCGCTAAGAGACGCCATTAACGGAGAACGCAACCCAGATTGGCCTAAAATTATGCTAAGCTTCATGCAATCAACCATAAAATTGTAAAAATGTTTATATTAAAATGTTTAATCTATGTAGTGAAGTCTCTAAGAAGCAAACTTTAAATTAAAAATATTTCTGTAGAATTTAGTTCATTGGTCTCAGCTATTATTTCTATTTCTTAAAAAAGACGGATAATTTGGTGTTTTACTATAGATGTTGGTCTGTAATTGCACGTTCACAACGCCGCCAGCCAGAGCATCAAGAGCGTCTGGATATCATTTATTTTCAATGTGAGCTGGCAGCGAGAGGTGGCGAGGCATGGCGCGGCGAGGCCGGCAAGAGCATCGAGGGAAAGATAAAATCAGTTTAACTTTATGGCAATGAGCTATGACGCAGTAGAGCGGCAAAGAATCAAAACGTGGAAGTGCTCCGCATTAGTGCAGTCAAGAGAACTCAATCGTGTAAAGTTTGGTTCCCACCACATTAGTTCCCGTGCATCCCCGGATTCCGTGTTATTTATGAAGTGTCCCTGTTTGAGTAGAGGGACAAAAATAAAAAATATCATGCATGGACCAAGGCGTCAGAGATTGTTGGGGTTCCTGGTAAGTTTCTAATGATGTGCATTAACTTTATGTATTTTATAAGCGGTAAATTCAGAAAATATAGAGCATTTAAAGCAGTTACTGCTGCAGAATATTCTTACATATCAATATTAAACTAAACAAAAGAAAGGTGTAGAAAACTGCAGCAATTGTTATGTTTAATGTTATTATGCTAAATACAGTCAGTGACACCTACAGCTATGCCATTTCAGATACTGCATACAAACAAGCTATTCTGAGATGTGAGTGATGAGGTCTTTATATTGAATATGTGTTTCCATTGTGTTTTCTGTAGCAGATCAGTGCAAAAAAGGTGAAATCTTAGAGACACATACAGAAAAGAGAGAAGGAAGGAAGCAGAGAGGAAAAGGAGGAGAGCAGGGGAGAGCAGTGTTCGGCCATGGCCCTGCAGTGGGGTCATGGGCTTCCTCAACCCCTTCCTAGAAGACAGAATAACTGCCAGCAACATGGTTGGGGCAGTTGTGGAAGCCCTGACCCAAGACAACCAAGAATGTGCCATGGCCGGGCACAGCAGGCAGCACAGACATCACACACAACACACACAGTCAGCAGTCAGAGACGGACAGGGCTTTCAAGAAGGAGGAAGAGATCCCATGGCAACATAGAGTATGAGGAGGGAATGCAAACAGCTTTGGAGGCTGGGAGTTGGAGGGATAGCTCTCCAGTGTCCGAGGACAGTGATAGTTTATGTTTTAAAAGCCTTCTGCAAGACTTCAGGACACTGTCATTGAGGATCAGCAAGGACTTAAAATTCCAAATACATAAACTAGTTTACGAAGCAAAGTGTCTGGAAGTTGGTGAACAATGGGGAGAGAGTAACGGGGAGCAGCTGACAAGTCTGTGAGGGGTGTTAGTAAGCTTAGTTCCCTAACAAGCTGCACCTTGTACCTTTCTGCCCCTTTCTGTTTAGTTTAAAGGCATTCCTATTAGTATTTGCTCCAGCATTGTCCTGAACTGTTAAAATAATTTAATTAGTGTTTTAAAAGTGTTTATTTGTTATTTTTTACCAGTTTATGGTAAAAAAAATCGAGATTTCTAATGACCCCAGCTACGGCAGCTCTCAATGCGGGATTCAACCTTAAACGTGTTACAAACAGTGAAAAAACGATAAAACTGGCTGCAGCATTGCAAACTCAAAAGACTCTGAATGTCCTTGCTAGGATAGATGAGGTAAAAGAAAAATCTCTAACTATTATGACTAACACAGGGATATGACATTATGCAGACTAATATATTTTGTACTTTTTGCTTTAGATGATGCTGCCAAGATTGTCTATTCCTCTTTCATACACTTTTCCCATTAATCCAGAAACTGTAAAAACATGTAAGAACTCAAGAACATGTAAACTTTGCTTTCTTTTATAATATCATCTATCAACACTGACAAATACATACAAATCTTGGCAAATATATTTTATACCCCAGTGGTGTATAATCCAGTGGTGGATTTAAACGTTTAACGTGTTGGCAGCGGTACTCCCAACTTCAAAAAGTTAGTAGCACAAGTACAAATTTTAAATAGCCTTGCATTTTGGGCACTAAATTGTCCTGTGTCTTAAAGCCAGACCAGGGTTTGATTACCGTGCTTGGCATCCTTTACCGGTCCAGCTCCTGTCTCTGTTTAAGTTAATTTCCTTTCTCCTATCCAATAAAAGTCAAAAACAACTTAAGCTTTGAAGCACACAACCAAAAAGTTAAAATTACTGCAGGAGAGGGTCAACACAAAAGTAGTATTCTTGTTTTAAGAAAGGTTGCATCTCACTCGCACAAATGCCACAAATGTATATTCAGTTTGCACAAGTTACATTTTGGAAGCATGTGTGACCAATAAAGCGGTTAGCTATTTGCAGCAATCTCATTGGCTGCTTGGCTAAATGGTAACGACGGGTCAGACTAGAGGTTTAATGCATTCTAAATGTGAGGACATGTAACACAGGCATTTCGTTTTTAAGGTCTTCTTCCAGAAATTTCTCTGAGAACAACATAAAAAAAATAAACAATTGGGACAGCTATTTGTCTTAATTTCTATTTATTTGGATGTCTGTTCGTGAGATCAAACCAGCTGTGAAATTTGACAGAAACTGATTTCATTACTGTTTGACATGTAACACCATTTTAGATTATGATAACAAAACTGCTTTGAGGAAAAAAATTGCCTGGCAAGAATATGAGGCACAGTGTTTTAGTATGAACCAGACTGTGCTTTAGGTTTTTGCTTTTATAACGCACCTGTGAGAGGGATGACGTCACCCGTACATGCGGCACTAATGCTGATAATGTATTTACATTACGGTTTTGGCTGAGCTAGTTCTATTAATGGGGTGGCCAAGGCTAATTTGGTGTGTCCACAAAGCATAACAGAAAACTGGTGTGTAACCATGAACAAATTATCAGACAAAATGTTTGGATTGTTGATTATAAATACATCAAATATCCTTATTTATAACCTCCACAGAATTCTATGAATGAATCCAGTATACCACTACCTTTCTGCTAAAAATTCATAAACCATGATTTACATTTGCATCGTTTCTGCAACACAAATCATAAACAAAGCCGTTTTTAATGCTTGAATTTGATTCAGATGATATGATTTGGATGTTGAGTCTTGAAACTTCCAAAACCTACGGGACGAGATATACATCACTTTTTCGTCTGTCAGGAATTGCACAATGGACGCAGTTCTGAAACATCATCAGTAAATGGACAGGGCGCATCTAGGTTCTTCAAAGACACAGGCGTAATTTAAGATTCAAAAGGACCACAACGGAGGGGTCGCCCTGAAAGGGATAAATTAGATATTACGGTTCTCCAATCCCACCCTAACCCCCTTCTGGCTCCAGCACTGCATTTCGGCTAATTTTCTTGATAATCCCTGACACTATGACCGGGCAAGGTTCTGATCGCTTCTTTAAAAAAAAAAAGTCCAGAGCTAATATTTAATCATGTTAGATAAACTCATATCGCTGACCAGACTGAAGACCTTTGCGGGCCGTTATTAACACTCCTGGTGGAAGAGCGCCACTCAGAGTTAGGTTTTAAAGCCTTTAAAGGTTTCTCAGCCTCAGACGTCATCTGGTTGGTTGAATTACACAGGATTTCCGCTAGACGTACTGTCGTGTTTATATCGGACGCAATAATTAACTCAATCGAATAAACACTAAATTCTTAACAGTATACAAGGTCCACCGCATAAAGTCATAAACATTGTTTTTACTGTTTACTTTTGATAATATATTATGTTGGTTTTAAATCTGAGGTTTTATTTAACTCATTTTAAGAACTGTTAGGGTCAGATTGTTTTTATGTTCAAGTGAAAAATCATTAAATTAAAACACCTTGTCCATGAATTTAGTTCTGAAGTCCATCACTTGCCTTTAACTAAACCAAATAAAAAATGGATAACATCTGTTTGACATGATTACAGGTCAGGTTGGCCTAACATTAAAAAAGATTTATGCAATCAAGATAGTTTGTACAAATGTATGTATATTATAAATGCTGAATCTATGTGGTGAAGTCACTGAGAAACAAGCTTTGGTTCAAAAATATTTCAGTAGGATGTAGTTAATTGGCGTCATCTTCTATTTTTCTTGTTTAAAAATCGGACAGATAATTTGGAGCGTTCCTATGGACATTGGCCTGAAAGATGACATGACAGGCCAGGTTAACCTAACTTTTAATTGATATCTATGTACAAATCGGTTGACAGACTGTTAATAATTCACACAAAAAACACTTTGTCAGCAAGTGATTACTATAAAAGTTGTATACCTCTGTGGAGTTCTTCACAAACCACCAGCCATGAGAGCTGTTGTGCTTGCCTTGACAGTGGCCCTTGTGGGTAAGTGATCTCCCGTAGTTATAGATGTAATTATTATTTCTTCATTTAATTAAGGAAACCGCTTGTGAAAAATGTGATTCTAAAACAATATTGTAATTTTTCAGCTTGTCAACAGATTAACCTTGGTAAGTAATATAATTTGGAGTTTTTGATTTTGTGATTTAAAATGTCAGCGCTAATACTGATCTCAATTATTTTTAGTTCCTGAGTTTGCCCTTGATAAGACCTATGTGTACAAGTATGAGGCCCTGCTCTTGGGCGGTCTACCTGAAGAAGGTCTGGCCAGAGCAGGTATTAAAGTCAACAGCAAGGTTCATCTCACCGCTGTGACAGAAAATATCTTCCTGATGAAGGTAAAATTCTGAAAAGGAATTTCAAAACTTTTATTTACAGACAAAATTAAAATCTAAAAAACTGAGATCTAAAAAACTAAATCAGATATCAACCTTTAATGTCTTTATAATAGCTTGTGGATCCTCTGCTCTTTGAGTACGGTGGCATCTGGCCCAGAGATCCTTTTTTTCCTGCCACTAAGCTCACCGCAGCACTCGCCACTCAGCTTCAGATTCCTATCAAGTTTGAGTATGCTAATGGTGTGGTTGGGAAGGTATTTGCTCCAGCAGAAGTGTCCCCTACTGTCATGAACTTGCACAGAGGAATTCTCAACATCCTTCAGCTCAACCTCAAGAAGACCCAGAATGTCTATGAACTTCAAGAGGTGAGGAATTGCTTCAAAAGCTATTTTAAGCACATTTGAGATACATAAACTAACTTTTATATCTTCTCCCTAAAGGCTGGAGCTCAGGGAGTGTGCAGGACACATTATGTCATCAATGAAGATCTTAAAGCCAACCACATAATCGTCACCAAATCTAAGGATCTTAGCCACTGTCAGGAGAGAATCATGAAGGACATTGGCTTGGCATATGCAGAGAGATGTGCTGAATGCACAAAGGTAATGTAAAAGAATGTAAAACACTGGTTGATTTACTTGATAGAATAAAAGTGTTAAGGGTAAAACTGACTTTGATTTTATCGACAGAGAATCAAGAGTTTGATTGAAACTGCAACTTACAACTACATCATGAAACCAGCTGCCAGCGGTGTACTGATCACTGAAGCAACAGTTGAGGAAGTTCATCAGTTCTCACCTCTCAATGAGATCCATGGTGCTGCCATGATGGAAACAAAGTATGAATGATTCTTATTTTAAGTTACAATGTACCGTACACGTTTAACTGTAAATTGTTAAGAATAAGGAATTATTTTCCAGGCAAACCTTGACATTTGTTGAGATCGAGAAGACTCCTGTTGTTCCTATAAAAGCTGATTACCAGCCTCGTGGATCCCTGGGGTATGAGTTTGCAACTGAGCTTCTTCAGACACCTATTCATTTAATGAAGATCAGCGATGCACCAGCCCAGGTAGACTTAATAAATTACCAGAAAAGTCCTTGAACTTAAAATAATTGTGTGTTTAAAAGTTAAAATGTTGGGCAGTTTAGATCCCACTAAGTATTGCACTCAAATGTTCTAGATCATTGAGGTTCTGAAGCACTTGGCTGCTAACAATGTAGCTATGGTCCATGAGGATGCTCCCCTGAAGTTTGTTCAGCTAATCCAGCTTCTCCGGGTTGCCACACTTGAGAATATTGAGGCTATCTGGGCTCAATTCAAGGACCAACCTGTTTACAGGTAAATTTTAAATAATATTAATAGTTAAATATGATAGTTCACAAAGATATATTGCATTTGTCTTTTTCTTCTAATTCATTAGGCGCTGGCTTCTGGATGCTCTTCCTGCTGTTGGCACACCAGTCATTGTAAAATTCATTAAGGAGAAGTTTCTGGCTGGTGACCTTACCATTCCTGAATTCATTCAAGCTCTTGTGATTGCTCTTCAAATGGCCACTGCTGATTTGGAAACCATTCAGTTGACTGCTGTGGGTACATTTAACTATTCTAAAACTATGAATTTGCAAATACTGGCAACATGAATAACGTTTATTATAATAAAATATTTTTAAACAGAGTTTGGCTATGCATGAGAAAATTGCCACAATTCCAGCAGTGCGTGAAGTAGTCATGCTTGGATATGGTTCTATGATTGCCAAGCACTGTATTGCAGTACCTACCTGCTCTGCTGAGCTCCTCAGGGTGAACACCTCATTTTTTTTTTGTAATTATATGAATTTAGTAGTTACTGTTTCTTCTTATTTAATGTGCATTTAAACCCTCAGCCCATCCATGAAATGGCAGCAGAAGCCATTGCCAAGAATAACATTCCTGAAGTCTCATTGGTTCTCAAAGTTCTGGGCAATGCTGGTCACCCTGCTAGTCTTAAAACTATCATGAAGCTCCTGCCAGGACTGAGAACTGCTGCTCCACTGCCCATTCGAGTCGAGGTTGATGCCATCTTAGCCCTCAGGAACATTGCCAAGAAAGAGCCCAAACTGGTAAATCTTAATGATTGCAGTGATTCAAACAATAGGTTGTTTGGTTCTGAATTTGTTTTAAAATTAAATTCCCCTATTTCTCATCTCAGGTTCAGCCAGTGGCCTTGCAGCTCCTACTGGACAGGGCTCTTCACCCTGAAGTACGCATGGTTTCTTGTATTGTGTTGTTTGAGACAAAGCCCTCAGTTGCTCTTGTTTCTGGTCTTGCCGGTGCTTTGAGGATTGAGCCTAATATGCACGTAGCAAGCTTTGCCTATTCCCACATCAAGTCCTTGACACGAATCACTGCTCCTGATATGGCATCTGTGTAAGAATAACCAATACATTTAAATTCAAATTTTATCCATTTATATTTGAACACAAAACTTGAGATGATGATTATTTTCCATTTTCAGTGCTGGTGCAGCCAGTGTCGCCATCAAGCTTTTGAGCCCCAAGCTGGACCGACTGAGCTTCCGTTTCAGCAGAGCACTTGAGTTTGACATTTATCATAGTAAGTGACAGCGGCTGTAGATCAAGACATTTAAAATACATTATTATGAGCATTTATCATGTCTATCTTGACTTTAAATTTATTTATTTCTTTGTCAATGTCAAGCTCCTCTGATGATTGGAGCTGCTGGTAGTGCCTTCATGATCAATGATGCCGCCACCATCCTGCCCAGAGCTGTTGTAGCCAAAGCACGTGCTTACCTGGCTGGAGCTGCTGCTGATGTTATTGAGGTTGGTATCCCATACATTTTTCTTTTGTTGTAAAATGTTTTAAAAACATTTTAAAAGACTAATATTAACTAAATAAAACAGATTGGTGTACGAACTGAAGGAATCCAGGAGGCTCTTCTGCAATCTCCTGCTGCTGATGAAAGTGTTGACCGTATCACCAAAGTAAAACGCACCCTTAGAGCTGTAAGTTTTGTTAATTTTAACATTTGGTTTTGTAGTTTTAAGTTGTTCAAAATAGTCGTCTTACATTATGATCTAATTCCTCAAGCTTACTAACTGGAAAGCTCTTCCAACCGATCGGCCATTGGCTTCAGCCTACATCAAGTTACTTGGACAAGAAGTGGCTTTTGTTCACATTGACAAGACTGTCATTGAACAAGCAATTCCGGTATTGTGATGCATTTCATGAATCATGTCTCATTACTACATGTCTAAGATCTGTTCAGACTCAAAATTACTCATTAATGCTTTCTTATAGATTGCTACCGGACCGAGACCACGTGAACTTTTGAAAGAAGCCCTTAAAGCATTGCAGGAAGGAATTGCGGTGCAATATGCCAAACCTCTGCTAGCAGCTGAAGTGCGTCGTATCTTTCCAACTGCAGCTGGTGTGCCAATGGAGCTCAGTTTGTACACTTCTGCTGTAGCTGCTGCAACCCTCAATGGTGAGTTTTAATTTTTTTATATTTTTCCCTACTTAATACAAGGCTTCTTATTTTCCTGTTGTTCTGTTCATTCCTCTAGTTAAGGCCACCATTACACCACCTCTTCCTGAGCAGCTGGAGACCTTCACTCTTGAGCAGCTGAAGAGGACTGACGTTAAGTTGGAAGCAGTAGCTAGACCAAGGTACAAAGTAATAGAAACATGAGATTACAAACATGAAAATACATAACACTTGTATAAACACTTCTCCCTTCTTTTAGTGTTGCCTTGCAGACCTTTGCTGTTATGGGAGTAAACACTGCCTTGTTTCAAGCTGCTGTAATGGCCAAAGGAAAGATCCGTACAATTCTCCCTGGAAAGGTAGCTGCAAGAGCAGATATTCTTAAAGGAAACTACAAGGTAGAGGCCCTGCCTGTTGAGGTTCCTGAACATATTGCTGCTTTAAGGTAATAAAAAAAACTATCTATCTCCTTCAAAAAATACTAGCAGCTCCCTTCCAAATGTCCAGAAAAAGTGTGACCCATTTAAAAATTCTCCATTCACAGCTTTGAGACTTTTGCTGTTGTCAGAAATATTGAAGAGCCCGCTGCTGAAAGGATTGTTCCCCTGGTACCAGAGATGTCTGTGCTAAACCGCAAGACACATAGTGTAAGGTGATCTTAATCTGCCCAGAACAAGAACAATCTTGAGCATTTGTTTAATTAATGTTTCAACATTCTTTCAGTCTTCTGAGATGTCATCTGAGGTCCCTCTAAGAGCTGCTGCTCCAATGCACAAGACTCTTTGTCTTGCTGTCCCATACATTGAAATCAAGGGATGTGTTGAGGTGCACTCTCACAATGCTGCTTTTATCAAGAATACTCCCCTGTTCTACATGATTGGACAACACTCAGTCCGTGCTGCAGTGGCAAGAGGTATTTATTTTCAATTATTTCTGGGTTTAACCCCCGGAAAAACATCTTTAATGGTTTAATGTCATGTTACCTGCAGGTGAGGGTCCTGCAGTTGAAAGACTGGAGCTTGAGGTTCAAGTTGGTCCTAGAGCTGCTGAGAGACTTCTTAAGCAAATTGAGCTTGTTGATGAGGAGACTCCCGAGGGAAAAACCATCCTGTTGAAATTGAGGGAAATCCTGGATGCTGAAGCCCAAAACGCTCCCGTTTCTTCTAAGAGCAGCAGCAGTCGCAGCAGTCGTAGCATTCGCAACCGCAGTAGCAGTTCTAGCAGTTCAAGTTCCTCCCTTTCTAGCTCTCGTATGAGTAAGGTAAGCACATTAATTATTGGTAGATATTAAATGTCAAACATTTTCTAAACTACATGTAGTAATATATTTTACATAAAATTTCAGACTGCCACCATCATCGAGCCTTTCAGGAAATTTCACAAAGATCGGGTAACTACACAAAAAAGTTATTTTGTTGACATTAAAACTGCTATAAAAGTATAGAAGAGTGTTTGATTTTTTGAGTTCTTATACTTAATGTGTTAATGTTATTTTTTTCTGACAGTACATGGCACCCCATGGAGCCTCAAAGGCGGTCAGCAGTGGAAGTGCAGCAGCTAGTTTGGAGGCTATTCGGAAAGAGGTGAGTCTTGTCTGTTGATTGTGCTGTTTACAATCAGAATCCAAAAACCATTTTCTCAACTAAAATATCCAATTTATATTTTTAGGCAAAGTTCCTTGGAAATGCTATTCCACCTGTTTTTGCTGTCATTGCCCGTGCTGTAAGAGTCGACCACAAGCTTCTGGGCTACCAACTCGCTGCTTACTTTGACAAGCCAACAGCAAGAGTGCAGCTTATTGTTTCCTCAATTGCTGAAAATGACAACATGAAGATTTGTGCTGATGGTGTCCTGCTGAGCAAGCACAAAGTCACTGTAAGGCTTAGACTAATTCATTCTTAACAAAAATGTGATAGATAAGTGATTTTTTATAACAAACCACATATTTTTACATCAACCCACGTATTTTTAGGCCAAGGTTGCTTGGGGTCCCGAGTGTCAACAATATGCAGTCATCGCCAAAGCTGAAGCAGGTGTTCTTGGGGAGTTCCCTGCTGCTCGTCTGGAGGTCGAATGGGAGAGGATTCCAATCATTGTCACCACCTATGCTAAAAAGTAATGTTAATTAACGAGATTGACCCCCATTACCAATAGTGTATTGGTAAAAAATAAATTTGCTGATTATCTCTTCATGTCATTTTTCAATTAGGATGTCTAAGCACATTCCTATGGCAGCTCTCAAGGCAGGATTCAAGCTTGAACATGCCACAAACAGCGACAAAGAGATTGAACTGACTGCAGCATTGCCAACTCAAAAGACTCTGAATGTCATTGCCAGGATACCTGAGGTAAGAAGAAACTTAGTGGTTATAACTCACAAAGGGACATAACATTGAAGTCTAATATATTTTGTATCTGTTGCACTAGATGACGCTGTCAAGAATGGCTATTCCTCTTCCTTATGCTGTTCCAATCAATCCGGACGGAACACTCTCTATTCATATTGATCAGGATATTCTGACGTGGCTTAAGAACTACTGGGAGGAGTAACTGCAGTTGAAATCCAGTGTAAAAACAGTGTTCATGAAGTTTTAATAAGTTTTTGACCTTTTAATTAAATTTGTTGCTGAAATTGGAATTTATCCAATGTTCAACTAATAAAAGCCATGCATTTTAATTATGTTTTACTTGCTTTAATTTAACCCTCTTCAGTATACGTGAAGTGAACAGTAATATCGGTCAAATGGCATAATGAACGTTTGTGTTGGCCTTAAATACTTTACATAAATCTGTTTGACAAAGCCCGTATTCAAGATGAAACATAAATCGTGATAATACCTAATAATAACTTGTGATAATGATTAGACTTTAGTTAAACATAAATCATGTAGTGATCTTAGAAATCTACAATTGCAATGCTACTGTGCTTAATCAAACATAAGATCCAGTGTAAACTAACCTGGATGCAGATGCAGATTTGTAGAAACATTTGCTTAAACTCAGGGTTTTACCTGGCTCTAAACAAGGCAGAGGTACTACGATCCTCACAAAAATGGGCAGATCTACCCAGGGTTGCAATTATCCAGTGTAAGAGGGGTATGCAGCAAAAATATATATATATATATATACACTGTTAGTCCTCTACAATTTATATAACTTTTAATATTTAAAAAAATATTAAACATCGCTTAGGCGCCCCCCTATGTCCCGAATATAGCGCATACCCACTTTTTGCGCCACTGGACCTACCATACCTCTAAGTGGCAACATACTAAAAACCCAAAATGATGGCTATTAAAAATCCTTATTTAACCAATTAATGTTTTTAATCAAACAAAGCTTCTCATTATCAATCAATCTGTCTTACAAAATAAGCAAACCTCATTTCCATGTTGCTTTCTTTTGTGGTTAACCGAGCTTTAAATGATTTACTGATCTCTTTAATTTGCAAGTGATTTGGCAAATGTGTTCAAATTAACTAACTATTTGCGATTCATTTTTATTTAAATGAGGGTTCATACTGATAATACTAAGTATTATTAATGTTGATTTAATGAGCTAGAAGCACAGCTTTAGTAATACAATTACAGTATGTTAATCGATTTCAATTGAGGACAAACAATGGGTGAGGCCGTACATGATGAGTGGAGATGTAAATATTTTACTGCAACCCAAATTCAGGGCTCTATACTGCAACCAAACGTAAATGCACTTGTGTTACAGATATTAGATCTATATCTCTGTAAACTCAGTCTTAAAGAGGCAGTAGCATTATAAAGATCTGTGTTTATGTTCATCAAAAAAACAACAACATAGTTTTAAGTTCACAACAAATATAGAAAGTGGCATATAATAATTTAGTTGTAAAAGATGTGCTCTAAATAAGCTATATTGTTTTAAGAGAGTTTATGTTTATTATAAAACTGAATTTAAATAATAAATAAACATTGTTTTTTATTTGTATTGATTTATTAAATGTATGTAAATATGTTTTGATGTAGTTTTGGAGTGTTTTATTACCTCACCCCTTGACTCTTGCGGCAGCACCAATGCCATCTTCCAAATGTTAGTCTTGAGCCCTGCCCTTGTAAAAGCATATTAAAATGTTCTTTATAATGAACACTTTTTGTATTTTCTCTGTAAAAACAATGATTACATTACATTCATTGCATATTTACTTTAAAAATTTAACAAATATATAAAAATATAACAAAGGCAATATAGCATTACTTTAAATAATAAAAGGTTAGAGGTGATAAGAGAGCTTACACACCAGTTCAATGAACTTAAAGCATCAGAATCTGCATTGGTATCGGCCGATCGCCATGACAAAAAATGGGTACTCTGTACGAGTGGCAAAAATTCTGATCAGAGCATCCCAAATTTTCCATCATGAACTCATGAACATTGTTATTGCTATTAACGTTTGACAAATTTTTAATAAACATTTGACATTTCCATGTCAAGCAGTTCAAAACGAAACATGGTTTGTTTTACTTCCTGTCCGTCATGTAGCCCCCTGGGCAGGCCTTGGCCAATCAGAGTGTCCAAAAGTTCCAAATCCTAAAGGTATGGCCAAGCGAGACTAAGTGCGCACAGATTTTGGTGAAGAGACCTGGTTTGCTTCGCTGGAAAACCCCCGACTCTACTTGAATACAAAAATCTTAGAGCAACCCGAGACCCAGATAGCAAACGAATGTGGGCCACTTCAGGCAATGATGCGCAACTGCAGGCCTTTTTATGGCCCAGTCAATATGGATGTAAACCGGAAGTGGCCCATATGTAAAAACCTCATTTGTAAATGGCTTGGATACGTCAGCTAAGTGACAAAATGTAAATGTAAAATGTAAAAAAGCAAATATGGGCCAAATATCTAAAATCACATGTGGGCCTTCCTAGGCAAAGATGCGCTGTTAACAGCAATGTGTAATTTGACTGTGATCATACAGTGGCTGTCATAAAGTGATCTTCTTAGCGCACAGCATTCACGCACCGCCACTCACCTGACACTTTCTCCCAAAAACCCTGCGAACTGGTTCCACATACACGCAAACGTAGCCAATCCATTATAAATTCCCCCGCAGTGAGCCACGCTACGCACAAATACACATACACACACACACACATACATATTTTGAATTTCTCTTGTGTTTCTTGTACTTCTGTCTTGTTTGTAAATAGTCACCTGTTTTCAGCATCTGTATAGTCAGTCTTTCACGTTGCTCTCCTATAACCGACTGGCAAACCAGAACGCTTCCTAGTGGTCTGGCTATATAGTGTCAGAGTTGACGCCAAACAACCGAAAGCTGACTAGTCCATTGTTTGTCTTACAGGAGACAGAGGGATTTTTGTGTTTATGTTGTTGAATGTTTAACTGTTTTTTTTTTGTATATAAGTGAGGAAATGGAATTGTTGTCATGGAATTTGAAGGGTGATTGTAAAATGTATATCCTTGCCATTTTGCTGCTTACCTCTTTTCTTTTGGTTGTGTCTGAGGGGCAGGGCTCGGACTATAAATGAGAGCCTCACAACTGTGTACAGGATCAGTTTTTGTGTGCAGTTGTGGTGCCATGAGCAGGTAATCACTTTTCATCTAACATCTCTGCAGGTTTCGCCATCATTTTTTTGGAAATTTTCCTCCTTTCCTGTTAGTTTTATTTTTTATTGACGGTGAAGATGTTCGCCTGTCTTCGGGCCTGTTGTCCCACAGGGGCCCATCAGTAAACTGAAGCAGCTCTTGAATTCAGTCTAAAGTGATGTATGTACTTTCACAAAACCTGTTTTATGCCTAAATAATCACTGAACTATTTGACTACTTTAGCAAATGAAAATTCAGAATTCAGAGCTCACTCAGTGAACAATTCAGCTTTGACTAATGCATCTGATTGGACTTTTTTTTCATAAGCTCAGCAAAAACGTGTGTAATCCTCAATCCTCCCGCTGCAAACCAATGAGATTAGTCTCCCAACCCGCAGTCATTTCAGTTCTCTTGGCAGAGATGACAAGAAGTTCTGTTTTAGCAAGGTTTAGCTTTTCTCAGGTGATGGTGCTTCATCCAGAGCAAGATGTCGCTTAGGCATGCTGAGACTCAGGTCAAAATTGTCTGATCTTCAGGCAATTCAGTGGTTTTGTCCGCATTACAGTGGTAGGAGAAGCCATGCTTACGAATGACTGATCCCAGTGATGTCTTGTAGATCAAGAAGAGCAACAGTCGAAGAACTGAGCCCTGAGGTACACCGGTGTTAAGACGTTGCGGTTAGGAGACTTCACCCTCCCCAAAAACCCTTAGGGATCTACCCGAGAGGTAGGACCCCATTGGAGAGCCATGTCGCAAACGCCCATTGCCTTAAGAGTCGAAAAGAGAATGCTGGTTTATCGACCGATACATTCCCAACAGCATCAGCCGTTCTCCCCCTAAAGTATGTGCTTTATTTCACATCTCAAGCCATCCATTGGCGATTCGCCAGCACTCAATGAAATGAAAACGAGGATCTCAACGGATTTTGAGATGCAATACAGTCACTAAAAGACGCATTCATGCTGCTTAATACTGCTAGCTACCTTGACCCGTCTTTCCATCGGCTAATTCATTTGGAACGAGACCAGCAGCAGGAGGTACGTGAGAAAGTTAAAGCGGAGCTGATAGTGAGGAAGATGAGGAGAGAGCAGCCATGGTGAAGGAGACACGGTGCTATGGGAGATCTTTTTGGGAATGTGTATCCCCAAAGCGCAGACGCATCGAGTGGTAGGCCTACCTTAGACATTGGAAATATTTTGCAGCAAGAAATGCTGATCTAGGAGAGTGAGACCCTGCTACCCACTGACAGTGGTGGAAGACATCACAGTCTAAGTACCCCCACATTGCCCAGCTGGCACGGCGCTACTTGAGCATCCCAGGCACCTCAGTTAGAGTAAAAAGGATTTTCTCCACGGCGGGGATTATAGTAAATAAAAAACGCTCTGCACTAGTGTCAGAAAACTTAGATCGCCTTGTGTTTTTGGCCAACAACCTTTAGGACCACATCTCGCCCATGTTGATTATTATAGCCTGGCCTACTATCCTAATGTTAGTGTTGCTGTTAACGCACTTAAGCAACGCACTTTGGTTTACCTTTGTTCAACGTTTCTTTAATGCTAAATAATTTTTATAGATTTGTGTTTTTGATACTTGTTCAAGCTCGCCCACCTCTAAGATGTGTTTAAATGAAAGAGGAATAGTGAAATTGGAGGCCAGTAGATGTGTGTAAATAATCTATGCAGCCCTCATAAAAGAACAACGAGAGAACTGAAAACGGAAACGGTCATTGAAGTTGACAACTTTCTTAATTAATTTTGTGTCTAAGTTTAATCATTACTTACTAAGCAAGAAAGCTATCACCTGTTGGTCATTACATGTTTCTTAGTACTGAAATGCTCTATAGTGGACATAATGTAAAACAAGTCAACTACAAGCTCATAGTGGTATAGCAATGCATAAGACATATAGTAGCCTAAATAGGCTATTAATAAGTACAATTTTGAGCATTAAATATTTTAACTTAACAACATTTTGCATAAACTACACCGCTATATAATCAACTTGGCTACGCTTTCGTCAGGTGGATGGTATGGCAAAAATGTATATCAATATATTTTTCAGAATATATCATTCCGATACAGATAATGGTGATATTTAAAAGCCTCAGGAAAAAACTTGTACAAAGGTCTGTATAATTAGGACTGTATTTTTATTTTCTAATGTTAACAAAGATTATTAAAACTGTAACGAATGTATTGCTCATGGTTAGTTTGTGTTATTTAATAGATGAACTAATGAGACCTAATTATAAATTGTTACCAAACTGTCTAATGCGAAGGTAGTTCCAGGCCATTTACTCGCCATTCCATATTTATGTGATGCTTTTTTGCTTCAAGGTGCTTTGAAACGATATGTATTGTGAAAACCGATATGCAAATAAATGTGAACTGAATTGAATTGAATCTATTTGGCACATTGGGGAGTTAGACCAAAAGACAAAGGCACTAGATTCCCCGTGGTCTAGATCCTTCTTGCATGTTCGCAGTTATTTATTAACCACCCTTGCTAGATGGTGTAAAAAGTTCCATGTACCTGTAACAATACCAGAAAATAAGTACAATGCCTGCCTTTTTTGTTTTGTGTTTTTGTTTTTGTTTTTATAATTTCATTTTGTTAAAGGAATTTTGTTTAGGGAATAGGGAAAGTTTAATCTGGCTTCTAAATTCTTACGGAGTCAACAGTTGTTTTTATTTTTGTATCCTTTACAGGCCTGCAACATTGTTTAGTTTGGTTTTATTTTTTGGATGAGCTAACCTATACATAACTACAGGAAACCTGTTTTGTTTTTATTTCTTTTCTATAATATTGTCTATACATACATTTTGTGTTTATTGTACAGTTTTTTTTCATGTTATGATTGCTTCCCAGTTTTGGAAACGTAATCATGCAATGGGCTTTTCATTGACAATATTAATAAATAATACTTAAAATATTTTTTTGGATCTTCTGTTGTAACTAAATACTTAGGTAGGCCATTTTTACATTTCTCTTGACTATATGTTCAATAATGTTAATGAAGAACCCACTAAGAGACATTGATATTTTGTCACCGAGTTTCCAAAGGTTCAATGGCACACATGCCATACACATACACAGTTACAGTTCATTTGTTTCATTCTTAGTGGACCAGAACTGGTAAACTGGAGTGCATTGTCAAAGTGCCATCGTTCCATGCAGCAGTGGGCCACATCAGGAATGTGGAAAAAGGTTTTGCATTAAAGAAAATCATGTGTGGCCCATATTATGTGGTTTGTTACATGTGGCTTTGCTATGGCTTCCAACAGACCCAAATGTGGCAAAAAGGAGCTGGCCGCCAAGTTGCCATCATTCCACGTGGTATTGCAGTTGGGCCAAATCTGTTTCAAATTCAAAATAAATGTGGTAAAGATTTGGGCCAGTCCTACTTTATTCGTACTGTTCTCGGCAGACATGTGGCATTGCCAGGGCTTAATTTTGGCCCATCTGGTAGACAGGATCGGGCCGCCCAACGGCCACAGCTCTATTGCTGTCTGGGGATGAAATCTTAAAATGATAAATGAGTCTTTTACTTGTGTTTACTTGTTGATGGCGTTCAATGATCTTTAAATATATATATATATATATATATATATATATATATATATATATATATATATATATATATATATATATACTGATATTAAGATTATTTAAATAACAATAAAACAATCTTTTGACAATTTTGGAATTCATTTAAAAATGTACTGACAAATAAAAATATACAGAAAGTAAAAAATATACAGACAAGACTACCATATGTACCTTTTAACTACATGTGTGCTAACGTTAAACATATGTATCACGATATATCTAGACATTTTATGAGCTCTGTATCATAAATGTAATTTATATTAAATTATATTGTAGGTGTATTAACTAGTTTAATAACGATTTTTTGTGTGGTAATACAAAGGCAGTTTGAAAACAAACACACGGCTAGTTTTCCTAAGATTAAACCTAAGAAAGGTCAAATAAAAGCAAAAGTGTCGACATAAATTGCTTTCGTGTCTTTTTCCTTCGATCTTACGTTGTTTAGAAGTTCTTGTGAAGATTTTTAAGAGGTTAAAACTTTTTTTTATGTCTCATCTCAGCAATCTCCATAACGCGCGTAAACAAGTCACTTCCGGTCACAAAACACACCCTTACTTCAATTAAAACTTTTTTTTTAACTTTGGATTTCTCTGGGAAGTAAGAATTTTTAAAGCTTAAAATTTTGTATAAACATCACCAAATAAAAATATTCAACACAATTTCCATTTTATTAGCATAAAAGCAAACAGTCTGTAATCATATTTCCCTTTACAGTTAATGTTTTTGGTATGGATGAATTATAAAATAAATAAATGTTTATTCTTACTGTGTGTCAACAAAAACATTTATAAAAACAAAAGCTTGATAAATACAATGAATCTGTGCCTGATAGCAAACATGTATTTGATGTCTGATTTTCCTCTGCAAGACATCTCGGAAATGTCAAGTTATACAGACATCTTGAATATTGTAAGATATTTATGATCTTACATTTTCCAAGAATGTAAGTACAAGTGCTCTTTGTAATTTAGCAGATGATTTTACGCAGAACATGTTGTACAGATCTGTAGATCTTTAGGAGACATCTTACCAACGTACCTGTGCTGTCTAGGTCTGATCTAATCAAATGCGTTATTTCTTCATAAAACATTTTTTAGTTAGACTGCTTAACATGGTCATGATTCAAGTTAAATACTAAAAAACAAAATCCAAACTAACTGGCTAACAAATCTTACCAGAAATAAAAAAAAACTCTAATATAGTTGTGTAAACGTAATTTCCTTAATGCAATTTTTCCAAATCAGAAAAATGGTTCGAAAGCCACTAGGCCTACCTAGTCCAACCATCTTACATTACCAGAAAATTCTTTCTTAAAAGCTTATATATATATGTTGACATTTGAATGCCCCCTTATAAAATATAATGGCAGACCTAAATTGACATACTGAATCAATATTCCTCTATTGATTTATAAATATGCAGGGGGTTCCATGATGTGCTGTCGATGGCCTAAAGATGAGATTTGCTAACTTTGGCGGAAATTGGAAGGTGTTTCTCCTCTGAGTCTGCAAAATCAGAAAACAAATTTCAACAATCGTAAAAAATCGTTTGCAAGATTCAAAAGATTCAAAATTACTGACGCCTTGAATGTTCATCGGTCATGTGACACTGCGGTTTCATCTGGTCAGCAAATGATGTGTTTAAAAACTGATGTTTCAGCCAGAGCGCGCGATCATCCTCAAAAGATTTTCTCTGCAAGAAACAAGATAAAATCAACAGCTCTGTACATCAATGCAAAGTCCATGACGAGTTATGAAAAATCAGAACCTCGTGACCCAATCTGATGGCAGCCTCTGTGAAATTTCTTCTCTCCGTCTCAAAGTTTTTCCTCTGGTCCTCGAAAACTCTCCATTCTTCTTTAAAGCGTTCTTTCTCTTCCAGCATATAGCAGTCGTTCAACACGGCTGCAGTCTCTTCGTCGCAAGGTGTGTTGAGCTGTTGCTGTGAAAACAAAACTCATCTCGACTGATATTTTATGCTGTGTTCACACCAAACGTGAATGTCAATGCAAATACGGCAGGCGATGCATTTGGTTTGAACAAACTCTTATAGTGTGTCCAAACCAATCATGAACAATCACGTCCAACAGTCTTTATTACTCACGGGGTAAGGTCGTGGTTTTCGTGTGAGTGGCACGAAAAACATCAAGTGACGGGGAGCGTTTATTATGTTCGTACCCTTCAAACAGTAGGTGTCAATGAGCTGTTCACACTCTTGAAGAGTTTTATCACATCGCCTACCGCGAGATTTTGAGCGAGAACGGCAATAGACTTCTATGCAGATTTGATGACGTTGCACACATTTCCCCTTCAAGGAGTTCTTGAAAAACTATTAGAAGTATGGAAGATGCCATCTGCTTTCCCCTTGTGTATTTTTGCATCTGATATAGAAAGGTTTCTTACTTGCAGAAGTTGCTGTTGTGTCTGAATGAATTCTTTGCACTGTTGAATTTCTAGTCGGAGGTTTTCCATTTCCTCGTCATGGTCTTGCTTGGAGGTGATCTCTTCATTGTCACCATTCTGAACTACAGACGCTGATATAAAGAACTATTTTAATGCAAAAGAAAAAAGATATGAATTGTTTGACAGTAATATTGTTTGACTTTGCGTCTCTCTATACCTTGACTGTCTAGGTTCTCCACATGATGCTTCAATTTCCTCCACTGCTGACGGATGCTATTGGTGAGCTTCTCTCTGGCATTCTCACAAGACGTCCAGGGAAGTTCTTTGGAGGAGTCTTCGTTATCTGAATTTGTCTGCTGGACAGGAGTTAAGAAAACACACACAGAAAGGTTACTCTCTATTATAGAGCAAACTGACAATTCAAAGTTTTGAAAGTTAACTGGGTATTGACGTCCGACCTGATCTACATTATTGATTTGTTTCTCTTCTTTTTGACACATCTTCTTTGAATTTAAAATCCCTATCATCTCTCTTTTCATCTGTTGGAGAACTTTCTTCAGCTCAATGTTTTCCATCATAAGCTCCCTCTGTCGGGTATCAAAATCGTTGAGAAGGGTTTTGTACATCTCTTCTTCATGTCTAAAAACACACATTAAAAATGACCCAAATAAAGTGACAGTTTGTACAATTACTATATATTAAAGAGAAAAGTTATTATTACTATCACTTAGGAGTGCACGTCAGAATAATGTTACCAATAAGATTCCTTTAAATCAAAAATTGCAAACAGTATTACATTTATGTTGATAACAAATTCATCGTTAATTAACATTAAGGAAAATGTCAATTATGAATGTTCATTAATACATTTACATAATAAATTTCTACTGTATATTAATTTTTTTTAATGCACATTCAAGTACACTGTAATTATGGGTGTGACCGATTCATTGCAATCATTGTTATAAATTCTTAATAAATAAACACTGATAAACAAACCAGCAAATGCGATCCTTGTGTTATTAAAATCGGAAAGCCCTTTCTCACCTTGCTTCAGTTTTTCCAGTTTTCCAGAGACACCTTCTACCGTCCGGCCTTCCAACATAATTCAAAACTTCCATTCCTGACAGATAGGACACAATATGCTCAGAACATTAAACTACGAAACGATCTTCTCAAGATACTTTTAAAATAACGACGTTAATTCTGATCTGACATCAGGCAGCTCAGGTAAATTACCATGTTTTTCTTTTTTGGCAACGAGAAGCTGATTGAGACGCTCTTTAACTTTGCAGAACTCTCTTTCTCTTCTCTTAATATCGTGGCTGTATTGTGTGGCACGGCTCGCAACGACGCCTTGAAGCCTTTGTACCTGTTTTAGAAAAACACACATTTGATTGCAGCATTAACTAATAAAACTGTAAATCAATCTGCATACCTCTTCTTTTGCATCCTTTAGGCAGTTTCGCAAAGTCTTCATACTTGTTTCCAGTTGACGTTCTCTCTCATGCAATCGCATGTTTTCCTTTTTCGAAAGTTCGAGTTGGTCCTACAAAACATTGAAAATTTACAATGTACTATTTAGAGTGCCGAAAGGTTTGGCAACACTAAACAACAAGATGGTATCTGTTAACATTAATGTAATGCATTTAATGCACTAACTAATATTTATCATTATAAAATATATAGCACATATATATAATCATATATAGTGTCTAACAGCGTCTAATACCTTAAGTCTAGTGTTGGTGAGATGTTGGTAGTGGAGGTCACTGCTGGATTTAAGTTGCCCCACCTCCAGATCCTCCATCATCCCTACAGTGTGACGGTGCAGCTGCAGCAGGTCATATATGTTATTTAAGGCGACCACAGCATCTAGATCACGAACGCCGCCGGAGTTACGGAATATCGGAGGAAAGCCCAGTGATGACAATTCCTGTGAACGCAGTTGGGTTGATTCGTTTAATACATTATAAAAACATGCACACACACCACTGCCACACATAATTAAACCACAAAGGAATCAGGAGGCTGATAATGTTAACAGTCCAAACAAGTTATAAGGTGTTATTTGTGTTGAATACTTGCCTGATTGATGTACAGAATGCACCCAGAGATGTTCTCCACCGTGCAGAAGTTGCCTGAGACATTCAAAGAATTTCGAGGAGGCATCACCGATGGAGTGTACAGCCGTGATGGAGACATTCTAATGTGTCTTGGCCTGTATTTTCTCAAAAGACAAGGAGTTACACACATTCACACATACTGTAAATAGTCGCGTGCGTAAAATATTCATGATAATACAAACTTCACTGTTCTAGATTGCCTTCTGGTTCACACTGAACCCAAATGAGGTTAGTAGGGAAACTTGTCCTTAAAATAACTTTGTTATCTCGACTCACCCAATCTCTTCCTTCTCCTATGAGATTTTGGTAATGTGGAGCACAGGAGAAATATTCATTACATGCTGTATATCGCTTTTGTATGTCCTTGTAAAAAACAATGTGAGTGTAACTGACATTCCATAAGTTTATTCATAAACACATTAATAAAAGTTAGTTCAGATGTGTAATTTGAAATATATTCCTTTTAATGTGCCAGGAAGCGAGTATACAATAAAAACACAAATTCTTATCGACTATGACAATCAGGTACCAAAATCGACAAAATCCATAGCAGCCATATGTTTGCTTGGTGTGACTGAGCGGATGAAATATAAGCTTGAAGACCCAAGAGTCGGTCACACTTAAAGATGTCACTTACATCCGATTTGATTTGTGGAAAATCACATTTACTGAAATTTGAGAGGTACAAAGGGGCCAATGGTGTCAAATGTAATATAGTAATCGAGAAGTTCCCTGTAAGATGTGTGTAAGACGTCTAGCTGGGTTACTACATATTTTGTGTCCTGTATGGAGCGTTTTGCCTCAATTGATTATAGGACTGCGCATATAAGGATTTGATATTCTAATTCTCCTTCCAACAATTGTGACAATAAAATGACGGAAAACAATTATTGTGCCATATTCTGTTTGTAAGGATTGTCTTTTTTCATTTCATTATTTTACTTATATTAATTATCTGAATAAATTAATTCATAGCCATTTCAAAATCGGAAGAGCCAAAGGATATGTTCTCAGGGAGAAGAGGAACTTTGTGAATTTCTGTGAATTGAAATGCACCAACCAGAAACAATAATCCCCAACATCTCTTTGTGAAAGATAATTCAGTTCAATAATTTCATACCTTGATATATATACATATCATTTTAAGTGTCTATTTATGAAGAACATGTAAAGTAAGAAAGTTAATTCGCAAAAAATAAAAACAATATTTTAAAAACTTTAGGGGAGACATCAAGGGTATTTGCACACTAAATCTTGATATCTGTGCTATTAATAAAATTGTAAAAAATTCTTCATTCTTTTAAGCATCAAATTGCACAAAAGTGTTTAATTTATCTCTGTCTGTCTTACACAAATGACTATTAATAATAATTTAAACACAAATATGTGTAACATCCA